>CM062806.1:854642212-855019712 GCA_031772625.1 Pinus tabuliformis
AAAGGTCAAATCTGTGACTTTCCCGAACAACCTGGAGTTGTTGAGAGACCTTCGTATATTTTACTATCAAAAGGCTAGTTGAAGAAAAAGGGAGTATAAGAGGGTTTTTTGCAACACAAAAAGGCTACTAAAAGGCTACTAGAAGAAACAAAAACAAAAAACACCCATATGACACCGTTATTTTTGGACCAATGTCCCCGGAAAAACCCAATGCGAGAAAACCGGTGCAGCTATCTGAGGGTTTTTTTTACTAAGCAATATAAGAGTACAATCTGGGTGTCAAAACTGGCCTAACCCAGAGAATTTCCTTAGCAGTAATACCTCACAGTTTCTCATAGATCTCTTGGCTGAAAACTCAGATAATCATTCCGACAGCTCCTCAGCACAAAATTGCACTGAAACCCCAGCGTCTGCCCAATCTGGACTGCGTCAGCCTCTCCTTGCCCAGCATTGGCCCTGCGTCAGCCTATCTAGGCCTGTGTCAGTCTCAGGAGGCCCTGCATTAGCTCTCTGGGCCTCTGCGTCAAATACGCTGGCCTCTCTGGGCCTCTGCGTCAAATACGCTGCCCTCTATGGCTTGAAGCAAATCACCGCGGGTTTGATATGAGAGGATTGATAATTGTCAGATGAAGTTGAGATTCACTAAGAGTGAAGCCAATCCAAACCATTGTT
The DNA here is from genome assembly GCA_031772625.1 of Pinus tabuliformis. Lineage (NCBI taxonomy): Eukaryota > Viridiplantae > Streptophyta > Pinopsida > Pinales > Pinaceae > Pinus > Pinus tabuliformis. Next base: position 854,642,885 of record CM062806.1, read on the forward strand.
TGAAGATTGTGGATGATAGACCTTCATACCGACACCTTCTAAGAACGACCTATTTCTAATAGGTGCAGGCCCTCTCACTTGCAAAAGTAAGAGAGAGTTGGATTCCGGATGTGGAATAGTAAACTGCAAGACTGTGACTACCTCGAGGATCTTAACTTTCAGAAGTTATATTGTGATGATGCTGGACCAGATTTGAGAAATGCCTCTAAGTTTCATAAACTCATTTGCATTGATGTTCTTGGTGAACTTTCGTCCGTATATATGTTTTATAGTTAGCATGGTGAGCTCATATTTGGTTGAGCCTCACTAGATTGGTGCCAAGAATCTTTTGAGATATCTTCGGAGCACAATCTCTCATGGATTGAGATTCACTGCCTGAAATATGAAGCTGCATGATTATTCGAATGTTGACTGGGCAGGCAATGTGGAGGATCACTAGAGAACTTTTCAGTGCTAGTTCTCTTTGGATTCTGCTTCGATATCATGGATGAGCAAGAAGCAGAAGTCGATTGCTATAAGCACCGCCGAGACCGAATACATAGCTACGAGTATGATCTTGTGTGACGCTGCCTGGTTGTGGAAGCTCTTCAGTGCGTTGTTTGTACACATGATGAATACCACTGTGATCCTCTGTGACAACCAGGGGGGGATTCGATTGTTGAGAAATCTTGTATTCGATGATTGCTCCAGTTGATAGACATCAGATACTAACTTATCTAGAATATGGTAAGTCGATGAGCGAGGAGGCTCCATGGCATTGAGACTGATGTACAGGTTGCAAACATTTTGTCAAAGCCCAGGGGAAAGGTCAAATCTGTGACTTTCCCGAACAAACTGCAGTCGTTGAGAGACCTTCGTATAAGGGTCCTGCATGTTGCATGCATTGAGCTTTGGGAGATCTAAGGGGCTTGGGGTACTTACTGGAGCAACACACGACCATAGGGCAACTCACCCTCCCCTAATGGTGCACTGTGTACAAGATGAATAGCTTAGCTTTCTCTTGTAATACCCCAAGGTGACTTTGGGATAGGATGATTCATTCTCCTATGAGCCAGGATGATTAGTTCTCCTGTAGGATAGATGATCAATTCCCCTATCGAGGCATCCTACCTATGCAATCTAAGACTCATTGGAAGTACCTCTCATCTGATTAATGAGCAGGAAAATGGGGTTAGGGACCATAGTAGTATTATCGATGACAGCAAGATGTATGGTGCAACAGTGGTGCAACAGTATGGACAACAAGATGTATGGTGCAGCAATGGTGCAGCAGAATGGACAACAAAACGTATGGTGCAACAATGGTGCAGCAGTATGGATAGCAAGATGTTTGTTGCAGCAGTGGGACAACAATGCTACATGGTGCTGCAATGATACAACAATGGGACAGCAAAGGCAACTTGGCGCAGTATGGTGCAGCATATGTTACAACAATGAGACAACAATGGTCAATGGCATATAGTGCACAACGGGACAACAATGGTACAATGGTACAACATGGGACAACTAGTATTTAGTGTGGCAAATTCATGGTGTTGTTATGGTATGGCAAAGCACAACGAGACAACCATGACATAGTGCAGTGGTGGCACAACGGGACAGCCATGACATAGTGCAGCAGTGGCACAACAGGACAGTCTCGTCAAGAGGTGTAGGATTGATCTAAAGAGCCCTTTAGGACAGCCTTGGAAGAGCCCTAGTTGATGTACAACATGCCCAAGCCGCAAGCCTTATATGCTGTCCTAAAGGGATTAAATCACAGTGAAGAGAGGCTCCTTCGATGTCCCAAAAGAAGGCTCTTCATCACAGCAAGGAGGCTTCCATACGCTGTCAAAGGAAGCTCCAAAAGAGCCCTAGCTGCAGTCTTCTATTCACAGCTAAGACGCAGTCAAAGGGAGCCTAAATGAACCCCTAATCCACAATAAGAAAGAGACTCAATACACAGTCCTAAAGGATGTGTTTTAGGTGTTGTTCAAGTAAGGAGACCTAGCGCGTCTTAGCGGTAGTCTTAAAGCCCAACCGCATTGAAGGGAGAAGTCTCTACAACTATCTTATGAGGAGGACCTATACGCTGTCAAAAGAGGTTCTAACTTTGAGTTTTCTTCCAAGTCTGGGTACTTGTCTATGATTTATGGCACATATGCAAGCCTTGAAAGTGTGAGAATGTACAAGAATAAACTCCTGGGATAAATACCCATTTGATTATAAGGACTTCTCTTACATTGATGTGAAAGTGTCAGCAAGGAAATTTGCAGATATCTTAACACAGAAACAAGCAATCACATTCCATTAAAATGCACTTAACTTTACATATGCCCAAAAGCAGAGGAAATAACTAAGCTGGAATCCGATCCAAGAAAATGCCCCATATTATCATCCTATGCTTAGTAACGCTTACAAGGAAATGGGTTGGGTATGTGTTTAAAGTCTGTACAATCAAAAAGAAAGAATCTAAAGGTAGCCCCAACAATCTGAACAGGCAACAGGATATCAGTTTACCAAGTTAATCTAATAATGTAGCACATATGGACTCATCTTGATATTGCTGCCTTGAGTTTACTAGCTATTTCACTTGTCAAAGCGAAGGATATTCCCTTCGATCATGTTTATACAATGGGCCAGTATCTTGAGCACTGAGGAATCAGATGAACGCAGCTGATTTTATCTCTCTAGAGGTAGCACTGGTGTATTCTAGCTGTGTAAATGTCATTTAATGAGGTTGCAACTTTTTGTAATACATAATCAATGGGCCAGTATCTTGAGCACTGAGGAATCAGATGAACGCAGCTGATTTTATCTCTCTAGAGGTAGCACTGGTGTATTCTAGCTGTGTAAATGTCATTTAATGAGGTTGCAACTTTTTACATATTACAAAAAAACGTGAATAAATGGCAAGATCATAAACAACCACACAAACTGCAACTGTTTTCCATTGAGAAGAATCTATATACCCCTCTCAATGTCCTGCAAGGCAAGGACATGGATTGAAAAGAATATATATACTCTTCTCAAAATATTCCTAGTTCTCCAAGTTGCAACCGAGCCTCAAGAACTCAACAGTTGCAAAGCATTGAAACCCATATTCTTGTACTCTGGTTTTCGTCATATGATTAAGAAAATAAAAAAACTATACAAACATATGCATCCTATTGATAAAATCGGTATACCCCTATCAAGGTCTTGCAATGCAAGATCGGCTAGATTCAACCAGTTTTGGGTTTTGGTGTAGATATCCGTATACTGCTCAGCCACAACCAGTATTTTATCCTTCATCGCTGTCTTAGCAAGTGCAGAAGTGCCAAGAACAAAATTTTTATGATTTTTTTGAAGGTCAATAGTCCCGGGTGTTTTAATATAATTTTAACCCTGAGATGAGATGACAGGTTATGACGAAATCTGCAACGACTGGGAATCCGGTAGGGTATACGACGGGATGTAATGATTCTCGCTGCAGTGGGAGGAAGCTGCTATGGTCCCTGTCTCTTCTACTTTCTTTGTTCTGCTATGATATCGCTTGTTGTGCGTCTTTTCTACTTTCCTCGTTCTGCTATGGTTCCTGTCTCTTCTACTTCCGTCTCTGCAATTCAAATGTCTGTGTGTGCGATCGCAAATCTTCCCCGTCAGCAGACGAAATGGCTAACCTTCACTCTACTCTCCACAAAAGAGATCTAATTTGTCAATGTTTTTTACCCAAAGGATCCATCTCCCCTAACGATTCATAAAATATGCCCTAAGCATAATCATAACTTTACAAAAAACTGAGAGCGTAGGGTCCCCTCCTTAATCTCCACCAAAATCGGCACTAGGCGTACATGTGCCCCCACTTGATCAATCATCTCCTCAAGCAGGCTACAGAAGGAGGCAGGAATGGCACTGGAGAAGATCCAGAAGCTAAAACATACATGAAAATTTTGCCTGCAGTTTCTACACCCTATCTTCAAGGAGCTATTTTTTAAGAAAACAAAGAGAAAGCTAAAACACATACCTGTTTTAGGCAAAAACTATGGAAGATCGGCGTCACAGAAAAAATAGTATTAAATGCAGAGCTGGTAAACCTGTCTTGGCTATTGCTCCTCAAAGCACACTGATCTGTCTGCTCCAAAGTTTTCCAAATCGTTGAATACCAGATATTTAGAGCCCACCTTGCCAAATATCATATAATAATATAAGACAGCTGGTTCAGAAAATAAGCTTTCCACTGGGTGTGAACCCTGACAGCGACACCTTAATCAATCGTTGGAAGAGAATGTTCAGGCGGTGGGACTTCGAGACAAGGAGAAAAGAACAGCCGATTGGCGCCAAGCCCACACAAGGAGAAGCGAAATTTTAAATTTTCCCACAAAATTTTAAATTTTCTCACAGAAATGCTTGAAAAGTCTACTTCATAATATTTTTTCAAAAGTTCATTTGCCAACAGTTCTATTAATTGAATTTTCCCACAAAATTGTTTGAAAAGTCTTCATCATAATAATTTTTTAAATGTTCATTTGTCATCAGTTCTATTAATTTGTCCATTTATTTTATTATACAAACCATATAATATTAACTAACCTGTACATCCTATAAAATATATAAACATACATTTGCATTCTATAAACCATTCATCTTAGAGGCACCAGGAAGTGGTTTTGTATAATGTGCATGGTTTATATTATTGCTAAACCTTAAAAACCATTCATAGGCCTTAAGATGATAATGGTGTTTCTTCTTAGATGATGTCCAAGGCCCCAACAAAAGTCATCTTTGTTGGGCAAATCCTCACATTAACACCCATACAACATTTATATACCTATGGTTTATAATGCTCGCAAATAGTGCTCCTCATCACCTAATTGTGCAAAAAGCCCCAACTAACCTAGTCTAGGTTAGATGTCCTCGATATTAACATATTATCCTGCATTATCCATTAGCTCGTGGAGATAGAGGGTTCAAGGACTCTCACTTGATGGTTGGGGACTATAGTCCATCAAGAGGTCAAATGTCGGGCTAACTGTATTAAGGACACCTCAAGGTCAACCAACACGAATGCAATGTATTAGTTGTTCGTTATCAACCTATCAAAATGTCACAATATTGGGTAGTAGACATCAGTAAGTAGGACACTAGTCACCAACAAGAAACCTTGATAACGATAGAGTAATGATGTGATGAGTGGATGTGGACCCGGGGATATCGCATGTCAATTGTGTGGCAGTTGATTTGACATGCTAACGTCTCATTATGATGTGGCACCAATGTGGGTCTAGATGACATGGCATACCAATGTAACAAGTGATATGGCATGTTGACATGGCAATGGAAGGTTGACTTGGCACCGAGGTGTTGTATAGGTGGTAACCATATAGTGACGACGTGGATGTTGGGCGTTTGGATGTTAAGATATCAACTAATTAGTATCAATGACACTCTCTAGCCTCTTCCTGAGGGCCCAGTGGCTTGATAGCTCAACCATTGGCCTTTCAAGATATCGGGTATTGAGAAATTAGGGCTTCAATCTACAAGCTCGTATGTATTTCCAAGTCAAAGAGGATATAATACTTGCAAAGGATCCTTCATCCACCATACATCGATAGATATTTGTGGAATTAACCCTGACCTTTATTTGGAAAGGTGCAGTGGAAGGAAGACGAGGCTCGACAAGACTATCCCAATCAAAGGAGACACTCTTAGAACTTGGAGGGGGAACATTTGAAGCAGTCGGAATGCCCGCTATATCAGAAGACTCTGCACTAGAGATCAAACAGACTCTTTTGTTAGGCACTTCACCCCCCAAAAAAGGAGTGTAATCGGCCAGAGATTGTATTGGCTAACCACATTATCAACCAATGGTTGGTGGGATTAATGAGAAACCATATCAGATCTAGGAGTAGAAGTACTTTCAGACTCGGACCATATCCTTTGAATCTCTGGAATACTAGGGCATAAATGAGTAAGATGGTCTCCCTTGCATATCTTACAAGGGAACTTAGGTTTAAAACTTCTACGTCCAGGTTTCTTATCAACCTCCCTTCCGCCAACCTAACTAGTAGTGGTTTGTGGAGAGTCCTGAACATGACTTGCAGAGGATCCTGACTCTTTGCTAGTATGACTCACAGTGACTAGACTCATGCCCCTAGCATGACTTGCTGCAGCTAAAGGCTCATCTCCAACATGACTTGCAAAGGTTGATGATGAAGGGATAGAATTATTCTTCTTCTTTGACTTTCTCTTTCTCCTCTTTTTAGATTTCTTGTTACAAGAAGGAGGAGAAGAATGAATCCTAGATTTCTCTTGGAAAGAAGATGAACAATTAGCACCCATGTGATGCCATTGAAATAAAGCATTCATCTGAGAAGCAAGGCCTTGACTAACAGCTTTATCTCTCATAAGATCAAAGCACAATGCTGGCGAGGCCAATGGCTTATAAACACCTTGTTCATTGTCTCTAAAGGTACATGCCCACCCAGGTGTTCCCTGAGTATGACCTTCCAGGACAATTCTTGTCTTGGGTTCCCAGCCCTCAAAGAATATCGCTCCTCTTGCCTACTCTTGTCTTGGGTGCCCTACACATCCTCAAAGAGCATCAGATTCCAAATGATTGCCCAATCCTCCCGTTATTTCTTTCCAAGTGAAGACAAGAATGTTGTGTCTATCTCTTCCCCTTGATAAGACATGCCCAAGTTTCCTCTGACAAGGAACTTGTCCAAGCTCCTTTGTAGTTGGGAACTTGTTAGAACTCCCTCTTAGCTAGGGACTTGTCCATTCATCAACAACGTCTTCTTCGTGGGTCCTTTAGCCGCTTGATCTCCTTCTTTCCTTCGATGTCATGAAGTCTTTGTTTGAACTTCTTCTTGGCAGGGTACCAGCCATTGATCACTTTCCCCCTGGTTTGTCATGTCATTGCTCCCTTCGTGGAAAGTGGCTCTTCTTGTAGGTGCCTTGATACAAGGCGTTTCTTCTTGCTTTGTAGTCTTCCATGATGAATGATAGATGGTAGACCTTCTTGTCCTTGATGTGATTGAGACTTCTTGGCTTGACGCTTCAACCTTGCGGATGTTCTTGAGATTCCCTTTCCTTGATGTGTCACCTTAGCTCCGATACCGCGATGAACAATCTGGGGCAATGGGGTATAGCGGGATTCTTCTAGACTTGATAACAACTTGTGAAGCTCTTTTGCAATTTATCGTGTTATCTTAATCTTCTTCTCTTCTTATTAATGCATGTGCATTTACCTTCATCAAACTGGTGCCAAAAACATAAGAACAAGAACACAGGATGTTGGCTATCTGCCAGGGAAAAACCTCTCTCTCTCTCAGAGAGGAAAACCCTTTCATAAGTTTCTTGTTGGTCATTGCGAAGCCCTAGACCCTTGACAATAATATCCCCCAAGCACAAGTCGAGTCCTTCCTCCTCTCTGCACTTTGTATCTTCGGCGCTTCATTCCCCGGCACTCTGTCCTTCTTTCAACTTTTGATAGTCCATGGTGGACTAGCTCTAGAAGAGACTCCAACCTTTGTTCCTTAGCGAGATCCTTTACCAATGAAGAAACCTTCATTCTCTTGACCAACCGAGCCTTTTTCTTGATGCGAGGTTGCAGGCTCGATGTACACCAAGTTTTCTTGATGTGAGGTTGCAGGCTCGATGTACACGGTCTACGCCTACTTCAACACTCGGTCAATTTTCCAATAAGTGTTCTTAACAATGCAGCGAAAATAACTTACCATAAATTTATCTTCTTCAATTATTCTTTCAACCTGTCGTGTCATGTGGTCGTGCTGCACTGGCCCGCGGCCTTCACGACACAACTCCACACGTGAACTGCGAACCTGTCCGCCCGACTTTCCCTTCCGCGGCGCCCAAACTCTGCCCGTCGGTGTGGTCCATAGTGAGGGCGCATGGCCCGCATGCAGTGCGGCCTGCCTGCTCGGATGGTAACCCGCCCCGCTCTGCCTGTCCGCGCTACCAAGCCCGACCCGCCCTCTGTAATCCGCCCGCCGGTGCAGCCCTCTTACCCGTGTCCTTCTCTTCCTTCCGTTTTCGCCCAACTCCTTCCTTCGCACTTGTTCTGCGATGTGGAAGTCTGAGTTTGATGTCCCTTCGTCGAACGCCATCCTCCTTACTTATACGCATCCTTTCGCCCAAGGGCCGTGTCTCTCGAGGATAACAAGGGTCGGCTCCATCAGCATGCATGCCCGGCTGACCTGCCACATAACCTCGATACGCCCCATTCCAACGAACCGTCGCGTCCCTTCGTGTGCACCGTCGCGCCCATGGGTCGGCTCCACATGGTCACCTCTTTCATCCGGGCACGCAACAAGGGTCGCCCGCACGCCTTCCGTCAGTGGCTCGCCCATCGTGCAAGTATCAAGGGGCGTGCGCCATCCCCAACACGGTGCGAGCAACATGGGAACCCCGCGTGTCACGCCCCCAGGCCTACAGTACTCTTTCAGCCGTACTTGGTGAGGTGCGGCGCCTCCGAACACTTTCTTTTCACCAATACTTATGTTCATGGACTACGCCTAACCATTAGTCTACTTAGTTTGTTTTTCGCAACCAAGTACTATTATGTTTCCTTTATGCCAATGAACACCCATACACATTCATTATCATCAGCAATTATACATGAAGAACACAATTGCACAGTGTAAAGGGAGGGGCAACTCCCTGAACAATGAGTCTGCCCGAATACAATATATTATTCAACTCTACAATGTTTACGAGGCTTTACAAGTATACTTGGGAAACACCAAGTTTCATACTTAGCCAATTTTACAAATAGGCAACACCTCCGTGTGCCAACCGAGTTCCTTGCTCGAGCTGGGCGGGCGCGCCTTCACGCAAGCTGCCAACCGTACTCGTCGACCGAACCTCGTTTACCGCTGCACGACGGGCGGGCGACCTACCCGAGACATCCCGTGTCACACCGAACGGCGGGTGCCTTCCTTACCCGCGCCCTCACCCGATAACCGAACCCTGTGCGTATCGTGTGTGCTTGCCCAAGAGCGGGTGCATATATGCCCGCGCCTCTTTTGCGACCTGCTCCACTACTTCGCACTTTTTTCTTGATCACCGAATGCTCATGTTCGAAAGTCCATCTTCGAATGAATGCCAAATGCTCCAATGCCTTGCCATATTTATACGAGCGGTTGGGCGAGTCGCTGCCCAGGCCGACTCGACCACCGCGTGCCAAAATGCCCTTACACGTCGCAAACTTGCCATCCGATTGCTGGTCGGCAAACAATCCTTCGTTCAAGTCGCCCCAACATGTGAGTTGGCTCGTGGGTTATGCCAAACGCTCCCACGCTATAAACCAACCATCGCTCCACCTCTAATGCGCATTATACTTATGTCCCTTCCCACATTTCAGTCGTAGAGTTCACACTTCGCACCGACGGGGAGAAACCGAACCGCAGGTCCTTACACCGTGTTTCCCAGACTTGGGTAGCAATTTTTATTTGGAAAGGTGCAGTGGAAGGAAGACGAGGCTCGACAAGACTATCCCAATCAAAGGAGACACTCCTAGAACTTGGAGGGCGAACATTTGAAGCAGTCGGAATGCCCGCTATATCAGAAGACTCTGCACTAGAGATCAAACAGACTCTTTTGTTAGGCACTTCACCCCCCAAAAAAGGAGTGTAATCGGCCAGAGATTGCATTGGCTCAACCACATTATCAACCAATGGTTGGTGGGATTAATGAGAAACCATATCAGATCTAGGAGTAGAAGTACTTTCAGACTCGGACCATATCCTTTGAATCTCTGGAATACCAGGGCATAAATGAGTAAGATGGTCTCCCTTGCATATCTTACAAGGGAACTTAGGTTTAAAACTTCTACGTCCAGGTTTCTTATCAACCTCCCTTTCGCCAACCTAACTAGTAGTGGTTTGTGGAGAGTCCTGAACATGACTTGCAGAGGATCCTGAATCTTTGCTAGTATGACTCACAGTGACTAGACTCGTGCCCCTAGCATGACTTGCTGTAGCTAAAGGCTCATCTCCAACATGACTTGCAAAGGTTGATGATGAAGGGATAGAATTATTCTTCTTCTTTGACTTTCTCTTTCTCCTCTTTTTAGATTTCTTGTTACAAGAAGGAGTAGAAGAATGAATCCTAGATTTCTCTTGGACAGAAGATGAACAATTAGCACCCATGTGATGCCACTGAAATAAAGCATTCATCTGAGAAGCTTCAAGAGTTTTGGGAATATTTGGGGTGGACCACAGCCAAACGAGTAGTCCAACATTCAACCCAGGAATATTCAAAGTGGCCATCAAGGGAGTACCAACATTTCCAAAGAAAGGAAAAGCACAAGGATCTCCTTTTGAAAAGGTACCTTGGTTGGTTTCCATAGGAATATTGGCCATATCTAACTGATTTGCAGACCCTTCCCTTACGGGAATGGAGAAATTACTTTTCAAGGAAGATATACACACAATCAAGACCTTTGCCCTTGAGGAGGCAACTCCACAACTTTGTAGGTGTTGTATTGAAGTGGCTTGGGAGCTTATACATGGACTATGACCATTATCTTACACCTCTTTTAGGCCCTCAGGGACTAGTTTTCATCCTTGAAAAATGTTCAAGGGCCTAAGAACCATCCCTTAGATGGTCTCCATGAGTACCACTAGGCCAACTATTCACCTTAGAGGCATTGGAGGGTGGTTTTCTACCATGTGCATAGTCTGTATTATTACTAAGCCTTAAAAACCACTCGTACTAGACCCTAGCATGATAATGGTGTTTCTCCTTAGATGATGTCCAAGGACCCAAACAAAGCCATCCTTGTCGGGCAAAATTATCCTCACATTAACACCCATACACCATCTATATACCTATGGTTTATAATGATGGAAAATAGTGCTCCCCATCACTTAATTGTGCAAAAATCCCCAGCTAACCTAGATTCCACGTCAAACATGTCCTCGATATTAGCATATCACCCTACATTATCCATTAGCTCATGGAGATAGAGGGTTCAAGGACTCTCACTTGATGGTTGGGGACTATAGTCCATCGAGAGGTCAAATTTCGGGCTAACTGTGTTAAGGACACCTTGAGGTCAACCAACACTAATGCAATGTATTAGTTGTTGGTACATCAACCTATCAAAATGGCACAATACTGGGTAGTAGACATTAGTAAGTAGGACACTAGTCACCAACAAGAAACCTTGGTATCAATAGAGTAATGATGTGGTGAGTGGACGTGGATCTGGGGATACAACAGTCAATTGTGTGGCAGTTGATTTGACATGCTAACGTTTCATTATGATGTGGCACCAATGTGGGTCTAGATGACATGACATACCAATGTGGTAAGTGATGTGGCATGTTGACATGGCAATGGAAGGTTGATTAGGCACCGAGGTGATGTATAGGTGGTAACCATATAGCGATGACATGGATGTTGGGCTTTTGGATGTTAATATATCAGCTAATCAGTATCAATGACACTCTTTAGCCTCTTTTGAGGGCCTGATCGCTTGATAGCCCGACCATTGGCCTTTCAAGATATCGAGTATTGAGACATTAGGGCTTCAATCTACAAGCTCCTCTGTATGTTAGGTGTCGAGTATCGAGATAGTAAGTATGTATAGAGCATTAAGTGTCCTGGGGGGATAGCAGCTTAGTGATCTGGCAGATGGATAAGGTAGATGATGGAAAGGTAATTAGTATCAATGACACTCTTTAGCCTCTTCTGAGGGCCTGATCGCTTGATAGCCCGACCATTGGCCTTTCAAGATATCGAGTATTGAGACATTAGGGCTTCAATCTACAAGCTCGTCTATATGTTAGGTGTTGAGTATCGAGATAGTAAGTATGTATAGAGCATTAAGTGTCTTGGGGGGATAGCAGCTTAGTGATCTGGCAGATGGATAAGGTAGATGATGGAAAGGTAATTGTGTTAATTGATGACCCATTGTTTGGTTATGTGAAGACCGAGTAAGCAAGTTTTAAACTAATGTGATATTTCCCAAGTGGTCGATAGTGGATATAATAGCCAAATTAATTGAATAGGTAAGCTAAAATGAACATTATTGTTTATATCATTGCTAAAATGAACATGGCCTAATTATTCAATATCTCTTGTAATGGAACCAAAGTTATGTATCACATGAATAGTTATAGGTAAGAATTCTTATAAATTATCTTGATTACTATGTCACATATTGAAATCTTTCATTTCACTAATAGTTTCATCATCTGTAATAGATCAAATTACTATGACTTTAGGCAACACTTTTGATGGATTTTACTCATTGTTAACTAAATTTATTATTTCTTTGTCACTGAAGTTGAAAAGTGGAAATACAAAATATTTAATAAACGACAGTAAATACTATTTCAAGGGTGTTACCAAACTTATTGCATGAGGTTTTATACGAGACAAGTATATATTGCTAGAAAAATAGAGATAAAAAATAATTAACAAATTCCTAAATTCTTTATTTGTATTAAAAAAAAATCTCTAGTTTTAATTTTTTTAATAATTACTAAATTGTGTGTTTGAAGTAATTACTTATTTGAAATAAGGAAAAATCTTTTTTCCTTTTTTTTTTAATAATCACTAAATTTATTATTTAACATAAATAAAAAAAATTGAAAAATCTATTTTTTTTCTTTTAATAATTACTAAATATATTATTTAACATAAAAAATAAACAATAAAAAATAGATTTTTCCTTACATGCATATTGAACTTTTACTTATAATTTGGTCCAATACAATTTTTTCCATATATAAAAAATATACATATATTATTAAAATTTGAAAACTTGTCAGTGAATATGAGCTACCTGGTGAAACTAGTTAGTAAACTAGGTGAAAGTAGTTATTTGAAAGCATTTTTGTCAGTAAATATAAGCTACTTGGCGAAAATAGTTAGTAAACTAGGTGAAAGTAGTTAGTAAACTAAGTGTTGATTACCACTCCATCTGATATCTAATCTGATGTCATGAGACAGTTCGGGCTGGCTGCATGAGACCGTTCGGGCTGTAATGAATTAATAAATATACAGTTCTCATTGTTAAATTTATTTTCATTAATGCACCCAAAGATTCCTTAAAAATCTAATCTGATGTCATGAGACAGTTCGGGCTGGTTGCATGAGACAGTGCATGAGACAGTTCGGGCGGGCTGCATGAGACAGTGCATGAGACAGTTCGGGCGGGCTGCATGAGATGTAATGAATTAATAAATATGCAGCTGTTAAATTTATTTTCATTAATGCACCCAACGATTCCTTAAAAGCACTGAGATTTACAAATTTCGATTCCTTAAAAGCACTGAGAGATTTACATACAGGATTCTGTCTGATTTTCAGAAGAACAAATCTTCAAAAGCAGCACAGGTTTTTGGTTCAGATTTTTCCCGAGTTCATGCAAAATACAGGTTTTTTCCACTTCTGATTGTAATTTTGATTACCTGTGCACTTTTTTTAAACAGTTTTTGCCATGTGTTTTTAATATACTCTCTTTTTCTGTTAATGAAAAATACTTTTACACAGAATTTGTTCATCCTGGCTCTAAGTATTTGCAATTTGCTTAGTTGATATAGGTTTGATCGCTTTTTTTAGTCCTATTAGTTGATACGCATGCAGATAGCCTCCCAGCTTGTGCTGGAACGCTGTGCAGTTTAGAAAGACTGGGCACATCATCATCATCATATGCAGCACAAATCTGACTTTCCTGAAAACATTTACTACTTTGATCGCATTCATTTATAGTTGGAAGAGGTTGCTTGCTCATGTAAACAGGGATAAGGTCGCCTCTTGAGAGTTGTTTCCATCTCTTACCTTCAAACAATACCCATGAATTACTTTGAGCAGCACCAGAAATATTCGATTCAAGCTGAGTTGAATTTGGAATTATCATAGGATGAAATGATAGTGAGTGGAAACATATTGCAGTAAAAAGAATGCGTGGGACATTAGGACGCACTATGGAGCTTCCAGCTAATGTAGAATAGGTTGTGATTCTAGTAGGGGTGGCTACTATGATTCCATCAACTTGCACTTTAGTTATAAGGTCGTTGTGCTCATAACATTCATTCTTACAAAGGTAATGATTGGAAACACGATCATCCCCAACTTTATTAAGGACATCAAACACGTTTCCTGGTATAGCTTTCCCATTGTGGAATATCCCATTACCTAGTCGCATTTTGAGTGTTACGTAAACTCCATCTGTTGTAATATTTCCATGAATAATGGACTCCAAATCTCTTCGAAAACCTATAAAATGATGTGCAGTGAAAAATCCCAGAGAACCAAGATTGGAGGAAACCACAGTGGAAACTGTTTCATGAAGTATCAGATCATCCCCATCCAGGCATGCAACTAAATCTTCTCTTTCATGGAGATAACATGCATAATGAATATGGATGGTTTGAGTGAAGTTGAGCCCAGGAAGGATGGAAAACATGTTCTGCACCTCAAGCTTCACTAAAAAATTCATTTTTTTTAAGTTCTCTGGTTCGTAATATTGACAAAACTCCCAGGCACTTTTCTTGCATTTTTGTCTGTGGTAAGCTTATTATATTGACAACTTCCTTTCCTTGCCAATGTCTTCTTCAAACTGTCCATCTGTCTTTTAAGTTCACGAAGTTCTCCACTCTTTTTATTCAAGCGAGAAGTACCTAGTTCAAAAAGGGACACCCATTCGACAATTTTAAGGGTGCTTATTGACTCCTCATATGAATCTGGTTCAGGACTTATGTGCCCAAACATCAAAGGCTTTTCCTTTCCCCCTAATGGAACCTGAAGCAATTGAATCAATTTTCTATTTTGAAATGGCTTGTGGATTTGTATGTTCCGATGCTGCAATAAAATCCCCTCGAGATGAAAGGGACTTGTTTATGTATTGCGCCTCCTTCAAACAATCTCCAGTAACTTCAGGTTTATCCATCCTCTTACTTCCAGCAAGATCTACAAATATGGGGCAGCTATAAAGGTTACAAAGCTACGGGATTTTGCATCATTTAATCATCTATGAGGGTCAACATAGACACAGGTCTCCTAAAATGTCATTCATGTGTATCACTCTTACTTTCTTGCAAGACAATGTGTTATTTAGTAAAAACTACACATCTATGTGTTTGTTTTTTTTAATATATTGTGCCTATATATACCCATTTTGGGGGTTCATGTTTCCAGGCATCCCCATTTCGGAAACTTTTAGATGTTTATGTGTTTTGTCCAACTTAGTCATAGGGAGATTCTTCTATGATTAATTTCAACATCCAATGATTCAAATGTAGCCCTTGAGAGCTTAGGAAGTAGGGACTACTTTTGAAGATCAGGCCATGTGCTCTTCTTAATCTGAAATAAGAAATCCATATCGTCTTTTGTAAAGAAACACAATTACCAAGCCCTTCATAAAAGGGATTCAATACTCGATCATCTAGATATCAGGGTCCTTGTAACTTGGCCATTGCCCCATTAACTTTCCAACTAAGCTTTTCTCTATAGCCAAAAGGGCTTTTCTTTGGAGAGTGGGGGTTTTGATCATTATTTCCAGGAACTCTTCTAACTTCCTCACGAAGTGCTCATGATTTGAGTGCACCTTCCTTCCTTGCTTTGTAGATTCCACAAAAAGGAGTTGGAAATATGCTACCTCCTCCTTGAAATCCTAATCACTAGGAGTTTTGAGATCTGCCTTGGAAAAGAGCTCATCTGAGTAGGGTTGTCTAGCTATTAGTAGAAGAGCAAAGTGGTTTCCAAAAAGTAATTCCTAACCGCAAAAAAGAACTATACTTAATCTTTGCATTCTTTTCCTCTATAACCCCATTATTTTCATTATATAGAATAGGTTGTTATTAGTTTATATCTTCATCTTTTGTTGTGAATGGATTTGTTCATTATCTTTTTTTTTTCTTCAGAAATTATCCACTGCCTCTTTGTGTTTGTTTGAAGGCCTTTCTTCACTGAGAGAAATGCATGCACAACTTTATATCTTTTTTAAAACAAATTGTTATAAATTCATAAATTTGCATAACATGTCTCATATTTCTAGTTACTTCTATGCAATACGGGTGAGAAATTACCACACCACACATTATATAAGCAATTGTGGAAAAAATAATTTCTGGCTCATTTTGGTGCGAGTAACTATTTTCTTCAGGTTATGATTATCATACATGACATTCTATATTTTATTGCTACTAATTTTCTCTAAGCTCATATATCTTTGGTGAAATTTTTATGCAATGTGATAACATTGGAGTTACCAATGGTTTTCAAAGCGTTCTCTATGGACTTGAACCAACCACTTCTTTTTCAGGTTGGTGATGGTTCTTTTTTATTTAAATTTTCTGTGGTTTAGTTTTTGTTGCAGAATAGAAGATTTTGAAGGATGGTTTTCTTCACACCATTAGGTGGCATAAAGACTCATTAATTTCTTCAGTCAGAGTCAAGTCTTGTGATAGCATATAGTAGTAAGGGGATTGCTGAGTTTTCAAAACTTTTGTGTTGTTCCAATCTGCAGTAGGGTTGGAGATTCTATGTTTGGGAATTGTTGGGATGACGTCAATGATGAAACTAAATGATGACAAACATAAATGACACTAAAGAATGCAAGCTATTTTGGATGCAAGAGTTCCCTTTAAAATGAGGCATCATGCCTGGTTCATTATGCACATGGTGCTCCCAGCTGAAAGAAAGTTACATAAAATAGCATTAATAAACCAGATTAGAGCAATTGCCGTAATCTAGAAGATGGTGGTCATGATTTTTGGAGGGACCCATTTGCTATATGAAGGTCTAGACTAGGATACAAGGCCATTTTACAAGTATGTTTATTTTACAGCTCTACTAGCATGTAGTAAATCTTAGGAGTCCTTGGTGCTGCCACAAATCTGTCTAAATTGTCCAACAACTGACTAGGATGGTCACTTTCTAATTTTCACCTTTTGTGGAAAAAGTGACATGCTATCAAATTTGAAGATTGCCCCAAAAGAGAAAATTAAAATTGATAAATTCTGGATTTTCCACTCCATAAATATTCAATGTTCATTTTCGTGATTTCCTTAAGAAAATATTGTAATGAGACAGGATTTGGAATCACTACGGGCTTGATTTTGTATTGTGGTCTAGAATTTCTTTGTTTTCTGCTTTAATTGAATAACAAATTTTGATTTGAAACTGAGCAACAGTGGGTATTTCCTCCCTCACTTTTTCTCCTGACAATTTCAAACAGTCAAAAAGATTTAGGGCATCAGCTACAGCCTCCCAGTGATCCAACTTTCCATCCTCATCCTCACTGATTATCCATCTTGCTTTAAACTATAAGATGTTGAAGCGATGTTAGATCTATTCTTCCAAGTGAAAAATCTGTCCTTACCAATGGAAAGAAATTAAAATTCTAGATATCGACTGGAAGATTTAGATTGTAGCATCAAATCCAAAAGAGATAAATCTGGTCATGTTCCTTCTTCCTGTATACAGAAACAAAAACCTAAACCTATGTCAAGGAAGAAGCATGGTAACGAGGAAAGCCTCCTGAATATTTTTGTGGGTTTGGCTTTCTGAATGATATGGTGTAGCACACTCATATAGCTGTTTCCTATACAAAACAAGTAGGCAACAAGGACACAATAGAGAATTAGTATATTTTTTTAAGTGTCACAGGCCTATGCCTCGTAATCTAGAAACCACATAATGGATTGACACCCATTGAGGTTTGAGGACTCCCAGGCCCGAAATGCAAAACCCTTCCGAAATTTCCAAGAACACAGTTATAATTTGTGCCAAGTTTAGAGATTGAAATTGAAACTTCTGTCAGTGTCCACGAAACACCAAAATAGGTCAAAAGGATTGATGACTAAAAGTCAGCCAGTAGGACAACAAATAGTTAACTCCTCTGTTTCACCCATAGATCCAATTTAAGGCATTGTTCTTATTGATTGGGTGAGGTATTTTAAAGGAATCTTCTCATAGCCATCAAGGAGGTAGCTGGGCTTAAAGAGTGTGGATTTGCGCGACAGCAGCACTCAGCCAGAATACTTCTCTTGATTAAAATGTCTCTCCCCTGTAGGGGTCTATACCAGAGGCTCTTCTATTTATCTAGCTAGGAAGTCGAAGTCCAGTCACAACCTTTTTTATAAACCTTTCATCCGGGCAAGGAACCAATTCTGTTGTAAGGGTGGTCCATTGCTTATAGAATTTTTTGCTTTGCTGCATATGGAAATATAATGAAATCTAAGTGTAGCAGTGGTGGGCTATATTACTACTAGCCCCTTCTTTCCAACACATAAACATAAAGCAAGCGATCAGTTTACTTTTTATTTCCCCCTTGCTAGGCATACTACTGTCTCGGGTTTGTGTTGAAGGTTAAAATACAAACACATTTAATAATAAAGGAGACTAGAAGCAACTAATAGTTTGAGTTGGTAGCAGGTAGTTCAAGTTTTTTGTTTCTTCTTCTTAGGGGGCTTGAGGGGGATAAATCTGATTTTTGGGGTTTGTGGAAATAATAACATAAACAAGCTATTGTATTTCCCAATGCAGAATCTCGATGCAGATGGAATGCAGGGATGATTGATAAACCCTGGAAGCAGGTATACTCCACAGAAAATCTTGGCCTCTGAAGGTTCATTTTGGTTTGGATACTGCACACCTGTAGCATATAATCTCACAGAATCAGCTAACTAGAGATCCCAATTAGTCTATTCCTCCTGTAATTCAGTGGAACCTTGTTGTGATTTCATTTCTTGGTATTGCTAAGGCCAATACAGATGTATAACAGCCCCCGACCTGGAATTGTTGGTTAAAAATTGATGGGTTTTAGGCTTGATTGGACAAAGTTTGATGAAAATTAAGGAAATACAGGTTTCCTGCTAAGTCTTCGACAAATGTCCTAAGAATGTGAGCGTAAAAATTCACCAGGGAATTAGAATTTCAAGTGTAAGAATATATTTGAGGCTCTGCAACTGGAACATCAGCTTCTTGTTGCTGATGCATATGGAAAGAATTCATATCTGCATCTGTGTCCAATGATACATGATAATCATGACTTCCATCCTGATAGAATGTGTTAACGTCAGGTCCTTCATTTTCCTGCCCAACAACATCAACAGTATCCGAACCAATATTGACTTCACCATGAGCCTCGACTCTAAGCCTCTTTTTGTAGTCCTCCATCTCCCTCTTGTACCTCTCCCTCTCACGCCGACTTTGTTCAATGTATGGCAGTTTTTCATTGTCTGAATACAGTATGGACCTCCCACTATGCTGTTAACGGGAGAGGGGGGGCGGTCGTATTTGATATTGGCCATTGGATGACCAATGTCAAATTGCATAAACGTCGTCAGATATAATGTGAAGAACCCTGAGTTGGAACATTGATTACGAACCCCTATGACATTAGTGAGGGAGCGGGGGTCCGCATTGTGTCTTGACCATCCATTTTCAACATGTATCCACCGTTGGATGTTAGGACCCTTCTGTCAATGTCGAGTTGGAACCATGCTAAGGGAGTTTGGAACCTGGAATATTAGATTGTGAGGAGCTTGTTAATGGACCAACAATTCGATGTCCAAGGACGATTTTAGAAATTGTATAGGGTTGATATGAGCTATCAGATCTAAGATCAACCAACATAACCACTGTTTGATATTTTAAACTACCAATGGTCGATAAACCGAAGGGACCCTTGAGGTTATGTGGGGTCAACAATAACGCATTTATTAATTTATTTAAAATATTGTAAGATGGGTTATATATATATATATATGTTGTTTTGCGTTCATGCAATATGAAAAGAGAAGTGGTGGGCTCCGTGTAATTTATTTAAAAACATAAATATGTTATATGTATGACCCTTTTGGGTTGTCACTAGAACTGTGAGCTATTGAGGGTTGGGTTTCATATTTATTTATTATTTATGAATATTTACATAGAGGGGATATACTTTGGTCCATAAGTGTTAAGTTTATATGTTATTTAAATGATTTTCATATTTATATATAGATTAATAATTGGATAATATTTATATAATCAATTAATATATAAACAAAAACATATATATTTATATATCTTAAATAAAACAATATATGAAAATATATGAAATTGTGTGTGGGGTCAGAAAGAAGTTAGCATGTTGGCTAGTTGGAGAAAGAGGCCAAAAAGCTTGTTTACTTCCAATAAGGAACCAAGGAAATCCTAAAGAGAAGAGTGAGAATCACAAGGAATAGGTAAAAATATGGAAGTACAAGAAAATACAAGTACTTTTGACAGGAAAATTAGTTATAGATTTTGAAATATAGTTACAACATTGAGGAAAGTAGGTAGAATTGGAATTTTCTCGGTATGGAGAATTTGACGAAAATTATGCAAACTTAAAAAGACCGTAAGTTACAGCTCACAAATAAGAATTGGGCATATAACAAATAATTAGAATGACAATTTCAGGATGATTATAACTTCCTACCCAAAAATTTGAATTGAAGGTTAAATTTTTGGAAAATTTTGAAGAAAATCTACAAGAGTCTTCACATGTTAAAATGTCATAATAGGTTACAATATTTCAAAGGTCATATATTTTAGCCTGGGGATTGGAATAACACAAGTAGATAGTCAATACAAAGAAATTGACGAAGAGGACAACCTGGAAAATCTAGAATTCTTAAGTCAATGATCAATTTGAACAAAATATTTAGGAAACACTATAAGTAAATTTTCAGGGAAAATTTCCTAGTAACATATAGGAGTCAAAAATATGCCCAAGGACCTTAGAGTGAAGAGGAAGTAGTTAGGGTTACAAACATAAGCATGAATGATGTTAAAAAAACTAATGATCATGTAGTGGACCAACCTAAGGGTAGGGATTTGGAAGAAACAATCAAAAATCTCAAATTGGAATTTCTCAACTATAAAGATGACAATGAGAAGCTGATAAAAGATAAACAACATATTAGAAACCAAATATTTAAGAGTTTAAACAAAATTTAGAGTGAATTGACATAGAAAACTGAGTCCAGATTAGCTTATGAGCAAAGTGCATGGTTTATGATGAGAGGTATCGGAAGGTCAAGTCACTCCAAAATTGTTTCTTATCAACACTATCACTCAGCTAGGAAAACAAGTAAAAGGGATTATTTTACTATCGAATCTGATAATATCCATATTTTTTCAACACTTAGAGAAGTTAGAAGAAGAGCAGAAAAGCAAAGCTAAGAAAAATTAAGGCCCCCATATTTAATGGCGAAAATAAGAAAAGGGAAGACGAAAATACCTGGTTGCTAGAGATGAGGAAATATCTTTAATTGTTACACTATTCTTCGAATTTAGAGTCTAGAATTATCATATATCACTTGAATGGAAAGTTGAATCTCTGGTGGAAATATCTTTAATTGTTACACTATTTCTCAATACCTCTGCCTCTGATCACTACCCCATCACTCTAACTTTGGAAACCCACTGTCCTCTTGGCCCTATTCCATTTAAATACAACCCTCTTTGGAATCAGATTCCTGTAGCCAGAGAAATTGTTTAGATGACCTGGAGCCAGCATGTGGAAAGTTCGCCATGCTTTATTTGGGAAACCAAATTAAAAAGAACCAAGCAGATTTTAAAAGATTGGGCCAAAGATAATTATCAGGAGCCAGAGGAGATCAAAAAGAAAGTCAAGAATGAATTAGAAGGTGTGCAGTCAAGGATCGAAGAGCATGGATTATCGCAGCAAAATAAGGAGCAAGAAAGTGTATTATACGCACAACTGAGTCACATTAATAGGGAGGAAGAAACCAAGTGGCATTTAAAATCTAGACAATTATGGCTTCAAGGAGGAGACAAAAATACAGGCTACTTCCACAAACAGGCGACTGCTCAAAAGCTCAGGAACGATGTAAACACAATCCTGGACAGCGAAGGAAATCGGCACAGCACTCAAGAAACCATAAGGAAGGCTTCCTCCAAGCACTACAGGGACCTCCTAACTGAAATCAAAGGGGCAGAAGACTATTCCGACTTGCTCCAGCATCTGCCCAAAGGAGTCAGTAAGGAGATGAACGACAACCTTAGCAAGGAAATTAAAGAAGAGGAAATTAAAAGAGCAATCTGGAGTCTACACCTTGATAAGGCGCTTGGGCCTGACGGATTCCCCATCTGTTTTTTCAGGGAGTTCTAGACTCTGATAAAAAAGGACCTGACAAAGATGATTCGATGGGCACAAAGAAAAGGGAAAATAGGAGGATTCACCAATTCCACCTTTCTTGCCCTCATACCTAAGGAAAATCGGTGCTCTTCCTTTTCCAGATTCCGACCCATTTCCCTCTGCAATTCCTCCTACAAAATTCTATCCAAAATCTTAGCTACGAGACTCAAACCCCTCCTTCCCTCCATGATTTTTGAAATTCAAGGAGGTTTCCTGCCCAACAAACATATCACTGATTCCATTCTCCTTGTCTAAGAAGCCATCCACTCGAGTTTATCCAGGAAAGAGAAAGGATTTGTTCTAAAACTCAATATGGCGAATGCCTTCGATAGAGTAAGGCATTCCTTCCTTATTGTTGTCATAAAAAAGATGGGCTTCGAATCTCCCTTCATTAATATTATTGTAGCTTGTATCTCTAGGCCATGGATCTCCCCCCTGATCAACGGTAGGCCAGGTGAAGCATTCCAATCTTCCCGAGGTCTCAGACAGGGTTGTCTCCTCTCTCCCTACCTCTTCATCCTCATGGCAGAATCCTTCAATCAAGCTTTCGACCACAATCAGAGAGTGGGCCTTATAACTGGTATCAAATTCGGGAATGGAGCAAAAAACATTAATCACTCACAGTTTGCTGATGATACCTTATTAATTGGGGGAGCCTCCAACATAATAGCAAGGCAATTCAAGAAACTCCTTGACCAATCTATGGGGTACTCTGGAGGCTTGGTCAATCAGCTCAAAAGCTGTATATATGAATGGAACACTTCAAATCAGGTTATCCATAGCATTGCAAACATATTTGGTGTCACATGCAAGCTGGAATGGACCCACTTTTCCTATCTGGGCATGCCAATGAGCTTGGGCCCTTTGAAGGCTAAAACTTGGAACGGAATCATTGACAAGGTAAAGAGAAAAGTGCAGCAATGGGGAACTCAGATTTTTGTCTTTTTACATCCTTTGCAGCTTCTGGAAGTGTGTAGGAACTCGGTTTGACTGGTTTTTTACCTTTATCCTTCGGTTGTTTGCCTATTTCTATCGATCTTGTATCCCAACCCTAGAGCATCTAGTGGCTTGGCACTTCGAGCCTTCCGTGGGAATTTTGGTTTTTTGGTTTGTCCAGTCAACTCTTTGGTTGTTTTCTGCACTTGTCTAGTGGTTGATAAAACCTTTTGTTGCGTGCTTTGAGCAAACCACTTGTTGAGCGTTTGGCTTTCACTTCACTTTGTTTTGGGCTTAGATCACATAGTTCATTCGAGTCTTTGCGAGCTTTTGGACAGATTGTCTTGGTGTTTCGGATTTGGTTCTACTTGCATTGAGTGAATTTGTTTGTTTACTTGTGTGATCATCTCTCAAACTTGTCTATATGCATTATGCCATTTTACAAAGAAAGAAAAACAAATGATCTTGTTGCATTACATTAGTTAGCATTTTGCATTGTTATTAGCAATTAGTCACTTTTAAAAAGAAAAGAAAAAATTTTCATTTCTTGTTATTAGTTGCATTAGGATCTTTGTTGATTGCTTAGTGATCATTTTGTTTGTGTAAAGATCTCAACTCTCCTGTAGATAGCATTCATTGAACGAAATGATTTATTTTGGCATATAGTTTGCATGCAGGAAATTTTTGAGAGATCACATACGGTAGGACCTAAAAACTGAAACATAATTGAAGATAAATTGTAAAATGAACTCAATGAACCTAACAACGCATTGGAACTTAACGCAAAAATTCTAGAGGTCTAGGCTAGAGACGTGTTCCGGCGTCGTAAAGCCTGGTAGCTTATCGTCGAGTGGTTGGGTGATTCCTCCACGGTGAAACGATAAGTGCCAGTACGGATTGTGCTCCCACGTACCGTCGAGTATATATTGGGAGACCCCTATAGGCTTAAAACCTTTTATCCATAGGAAGCCGAGTCTGCCGCCTTACAAGCCGTAATGCACTGAACACAGCATTCGGGAAGATTGACTGCCGTACGGGAAGTCCTTGGTTTTCATCTGATTGCCAAGGTGTATAAGCAGTTTTACGGATTGTTTGGTAAACCTCTTGCCTAGTTCTCCAGAGTAGTCACTTTTGATCCTTTTCGGACTCCTTAAAAGAAAAGGTGCCAGTGAGCGTCTTGTCATTTCGTGCTCATTAAATATTCGAAGGAGACTAGAGTCATCTTTTTGTCCTTTTCTCGACTCTTAAAACATGAAAATGTCAAGTTCAGTGTCTTAAAATTTATTTGGCCACGATAACATATTACCCGGTTAGATTTTGTTTGCGTTAGTCTGAGTAGGGTTTTGTCTCGTTAGATTCCCTAGGGTTTTGTGAAGTCCCATCCTGGCGGAATTACCAATTTTGTCTTCCAAGATACCGGTTGTGAGTGAAACTCTTTCTATTGTTCCAAGTATACAACCGCTCAATTCTCGTGCTCCAGGCGACGAGACTTACCAGTTTCATTGGAACCCTGTTTGGGAACCTTCTGAAAACGGTATCCCTTTTTGGGAATACACTTCTCCTCGGGTTCCACCACCACCATTTCCTTCCGACATGGAAGACACATCCCCTACTACAACTGACGAATCCGGTGCGCCAGGTGGCGAAATTCCCACCGCAACGGAATCTACACCTGTTAGTAGAACTCCTGCTACTGGGGGACTACCTCCTCGCTATAGAGCAATAAGCAATGTTATGTCGTCTCCTTTCCCGGGTTCTATCTGGTCACAACTCACTTTTTCCAACACGGAGCCTTTGACTCCACAAAGTCGCAGTACAACTGTTACCTCAGTCACAACCCCTCCAACGGTATCTGTGGCTTCTTCGACTCCCATTTTTAGTCGACCTTCGGCCTCTTTATTCGGAGTCTTTGATCCCACATCGAATGTCCCACCTGAAGGCCAATACGATCAGTATCTACCACCTCTCGGGACCTGGACGGGTCTACCGGCTATTGAAATTTCAGTCCCGTTGTCAATTGATTGGGGTTCCACCTTTTATCATGGTGGCCAAGCATTGTATGCGCAACCCGAAAAACCACCTCAGCAAAACCTACAAGGACAATCCTTTCAAGGAAACCCTTTTGCCTCTGGTGGCCCATTTTTCACCTCTCATACTCAACCTACTGGTAATCCAGGTCAACCTTCTGTTCAACAAGCTCAACCTGGTATCCAGCAAGGTTCTCCTACTGGACAAACTGGTCAATCATTTGTTAACCCAAATCAACCCAATGTCCAGTATGCTCAAATATCTGGACAAGCTGCCCAACCCCTTGGTCAGCCCACTGTCCAGTACAATCAACCTTCTGGACAAGCTGCTCAACCACTTGGTCAGCCCACTGTCCAGTATACTCAACCTTCTGGGCAAGCCGGTCAGCCTCAAACACAATTAGGCCAACCAACTGCCCAGCCCACTCAGCCATCTGGTCTGTTAGGACAACCTTCAGCTGTACAACAACAAATCCAATCCCAGCAGGTAGGCCAACCTCAGTATCAGCAGGTACAACCTTCCGGGCAGGTAAGCCAACCTCAGTATCAGCAAGGTTATCCTTCTGGCCAGATAGCCCAACCTACAGGACAGCCTACTGGCGCTGCTCAATCCGGTCCTTGGCCCCAAGCGGGATCCCAAAACCCATCTGGTCTTCAAATGCAGGCTGGAGCTCAATCCCAAACATTTTATCAAACTCAGGCTGGTTCTCAAACTCAATCAGGGGTCCCGCCACCGTATGGTTACCAACAACCTCAAGGGCAACCTTTGTTTGCCCCATACCAGAATTACCAACAACTGCAGGCGAATCCTTTGCAGAATTATCAACAACCATATGGCGCTTCTGCAGGATCGTTTGGTAATCCATGGAACGCTGGGGGGCAGATGTACTCTCTTATGGATGGCTGCGACCATACCACATACATCATGTACTTAAGCTATCAGTTGTAT
Source organism: Pinus tabuliformis (assembly GCA_031772625.1). NCBI lineage: Eukaryota > Viridiplantae > Streptophyta > Pinopsida > Pinales > Pinaceae > Pinus > Pinus tabuliformis. Next base: position 854,668,929 of record CM062806.1, read on the forward strand.
CTCTCGATGCAGATTCTCCGCGGCGGCTACATATGTTCTTGTAAAGCATTTCACCCCTCTCTCTCTCTCGGGCCTCATGCTTTAGGGGGCATCTGTTACACAGTAATTTGTCACCGTTGGTCACCGTCCCTGTTACCCCTTTCCCGCACGGTGGAGGACTCATTCCGGGACCTATGAGCAGTGACATAACTTAAAAACACTTGCATTATGTTCTCCTCAGTATGGACTTCATTTGCCCTGAAGAATCAGATAAGCCCTCAAATTAAAATCTTCTGAACTATTTTGAGCCTACAAAGGGATCAAATTTCTAAGGTGCATGCTTTTCGTTTACATCCATCTTAACTCTAGATTTAGTGAGCATAGAGGGGGATTTAATTTCTTGATGATAATGTTAGAGTTTGTTCTATTTGTAGAGTTTGTGAAATCTTACAAAGACCCGGGATTTCACACGAGTGAGAGAGACAATTTTCTTGATGTGGTTTATAAACATGTATATGCATCTCCTTGATAGGGATGAGTAAGTGGAGGGATATGGAGATGAGTATGAGATTGTTTTGTGTGAGAAATCCATCACAACTTGCTAGATTTCTCACTCTACAATGTTTCTATGTGCTTGAGTTTGCGCTAAAAGGAAATCTAACACATGTTAGGTTTTCTTTTACATTGAAATGTTGTTAATCTAGCACACATTAGACTTATTTAGTCCTAAAATTTTGTTACGTTCTTGTGTTTGTGCTAGAAGGAAATATAGCATGTGTTAGATTTCTTTCAAATTTAGATGTGTTTGTGTTTCTGTTGGAAGAAAATTTAACGCAAGCTAGATTTCTTAGACTCTACAATGTTGTTGTTGGCAACGTGCTTGTACTTGTGGTAGACATAAATGTAGCACTTGCTAGATTTCTCAATTTACAATGTTTCTATGTGCTCAAGTTTGCGCTAAAAAGAAATCTAACACATGTTAGATTTTATTTTACATTGCAATGTTGTTAATTTAGCACACATTAGACTTATTTAGTCCTACAATGTTGTTATGTTCTTGTGTTTTTGCTTGAGGGTAATATAACATGTGTTATATTTCTTTCAAATTAGAATGTGCTTATTTGTGTTGGAAGAAAATTTAAAACAGTTTATAATTCTTATACACTACAATGTTGTTGTTGGCAACTTGCTTGTATTTGTGGTATACATAAATCTAACACTTGCTAGATTTCTCATTCTACAATGTTTCTATGTGCTTGAGTTTGCGCTAAAATGAAATCTAACACATGTTAGATTTTCTTTTACATTGCAATGTTGTTAATCTAGCACACATTAGACTTATTTAGTCCGACAATGTTGTTATGTACTTGTGGTTGTGATAGAAGGAAATATAACACGTGTTAGATTTCTTTCAAATTTAAATGTGCTTGTGTTTGTGTTGGAAACAAATTTAACACAAGCTAGATTTCTTATACTCTACAATGTTGTTGTTAGCAACGTGCTTGTATTTGTGGTAGACATAAATCTAGCACTTGCTAAATTTCTCACTCTACAATGTTTCTATGTGCTTGAGTTTTCTTTAAAAGGAAATCTAACACATGTTAGATTTTCTTTTACATTGCAATATTGTTAATCTAGCACACGCTAGACTTATTTAGTCCTACAATGTTGTTATGTATTTCTGTTTGGGCTAGAAGGAAATATAGCATGTGTTAGATTTATTTCAAATTTAAATGTGCTTGTGTTTGTGTTGGAAGAAAAATTAAACAAGCTAGATTTCTTATACTCTACAATGTTGTTGTTGGCAACGTGCTTGTATTTGTGGTAGACATAAATTTAGCACTTGCTAGATTTGTCACTCTATAATGTTTCTATGTGCTTGAATTTGTACTAAAAGTAAATCTAACACATGTTAGATTTTCTTTTACATTGCAATGTTGTTAATCTAGCACACATTAGACTTATTTAGTCCTACAATGTTGTTATGTTCTTGTGTTTGTGCTAGAAGGAAATATAGCATGTGTTAGATCTATTTTCAATTTAAATGTGCTTGTGTTGGTGTTGGCAATGTGTTTGTATTTGTGGTAGACATAAATCTAACACTTACTAGATATCTCAATCTACAATGTTTCTATGTGCTTGAGTTTGCGCTAAAAGGAAATCTAACACATGTTAGATTTTCTTTACCATTGCAATGTTGTTAATCTAGAACACATTAGACTTATTTAGTCCTAAAATTTTGTTATGTTCTTGTGTTTGTGTTGGAAGAAAATTTAACACAAGCTAGATTTCTTATACTCTACAATGTTGTTGTTGGCAACATGCTTGTATTTGTGGTAGACATAAATCTAGCACTTGCTAGATTTCTCACTCTTCAATGTTTCTATGTGCTCATGTTTGCGCTAAAAGGAAATCTAACACATGTTAGATTTTATTTTACATTGCAATGTTGTTAATCTAGTACACATTAGACTTATTTAGTCCTACAATGTTGTTATGTTCTTGTGTTTGTGCTCGAAGGAAATATAACATGTGTTAGATTTCTTTCAAATTCAAATCTGCTTGTCTTGTGTTGGAAGAGAATTTAACACAATATTATTCTTAATGGGCCTTGTAATCAAACGAGTGATTTGAGGGGTGTGATTATGAAGGGGCCTAGATCAACAACCTAAGACCACCCTGCTACGAAACTCAAAAAAATGACTACGGGCCTACTGCAGAACACAAAAAAAGTCTCTGGGCCTGCTGCAAAACTCAAAAAAACATTGTTTAGGGGGTCAAAACTGCTTCGGAAGTTCAAGACCTAATCTTGGGTAATTGGGCATTTTTAGACAAGAATATCTCAAACATTTTGGATCTTGTAGCAAAATCAATCTTCTGATAAAGCTGAGTGAAGGCTTCTAAGGAGAAAGGGGCACTATTTTCCACAGGGGGAGACATCATCATCTGGTTTATGGAGTGGCCAGTTATCTAGAGAGATGACTTAGAAATCGTCAGTACCTTGAAGTCTGCATGCATCAATGGCAGGTTTCTCGCCTATCCTCATTTCCCTACTCATTGGCCAGATGAGAGGTACTCCCATGAGTCCTAGACCACATGGGTAGGATGTATCAGTAGGAGAAGGATGAACCATTCTAGCACACATTAGACTTATTTAGTCCTACAATGTTGTTATGTTCTTGTGTTTGTGCTAGAAGGAAATATAGCATGTGTTAGATCTATTTTCAATTTAAATGTGCTTGTGTTGGTGTTGGCAATGTGTTTGTATTTGTGGTAGACATAAATCTAACACTTACTAGATATCTCAATCTACAATGTTTCTATGTGCTTGAGTTTGCGCTAAAAGGAAATCTAACACATGTTAGATTTTCTTTACCATTGCAATGTTGTTAATCTAGAACACATTAGACTTATTTAGTCCTAAAATTTTGTTATGTTCTTGTGTTTGTGTTGGAAGAAAATTTAACACAAGCTAGATTTCTTATACTCTACAATGTTGTTGTTGGCAACATGCTTGTATTTGTGGTAGACATAAATCTAGCACTTGCTAGATTTCTCACTCTTCAATGTTTCTATGTGCTCATGTTTGCGCTAAAAGGAAATCTAACACATGTTAGATTTTATTTTACATTGCAATGTTGTTAATCTAGTACACATTAGACTTATTTAGTCCTACAATGTTGTTATGTTCTTGTGTTTGTGCTCGAAGGAAATATAACATGTGTTAGATTTCTTTCAAATTCAAATCTGCTTGTCTTGTGTTGGAAGAGAATTTAACACAACCTATACTTCTTATACTCTACAATGTTGTTGTTGGCAATGTGGTTATATCTGTGGTAGACATAAATCTAGCACTTGATAGATTTCTCACTCTACAATGTTTCTATGTGATTGATTTTGTGCTAAAAGGAAATCTAACACATGTTAGATTTTCTTTTTACATTGCACTGTTGTTAATCTAGCACACATTAGACTTATTTAGTCCTACAATGTTGTTAAGTTCTTGTGTTTGTGCTAGAAGGAAATATAACATGTGTTAGATTTTTTTCAAATTTAAATGTGCTTGTGTTTGTTTTGGAAGAAAATTTAACACAAGCTAGATTTCTTATACTCTACAATGTTGTTGTTGGCAATGTACTTGTATTTGTGGTAGACATAAATCTACTACTTACTAGATTTCTCACTCTACAATGTTTCTATGTGCTTGAGTTTGCGCTAAAAGGAAATCTAACACATGTTACATTTTATTTTACATTGCAATGTTGTTAATCTATCACACATTAGACTTATTTAGTCCTACAATGTTGTTATGTTCTTGTGTTTATGCTTGAAGGAAATATAACATGTGTTAGATTTCTTTCAAATTAAAATGTGCTTGTGTTTGTGTTGGAAGAAAATTTAACACAATCTAGAATTCTTATACTCTACAATGTTGTTGTTAGAAACATACTTGTATTTATGGTAGACATAAATACAACACTTGCTAGATTTCTCATCCTACAATGTTTCTAGGAGCTTGAGTTTGCACTAAGAGGAAATCTAACACATGTTCTACATTTGAATAGCTATTATTGTGAGTTCTACACTTGTTATTGTTCTTGTTCATTTTGTTACGCATACAATGATGCGAGTAGTTATAGTATTTATAAATTCGTATTTTCTTCAATAAATGAAGAATGTGATAATAATATTTTACTTTATTTTCAGAAACCATGGACTATGAAGCTAGTGAGAATTCAAAGGAAGCATCCAAGGAAAAAGGAAGTTCAAGAAACACAACACCAAATTCTTTAAATGGTATGAGAATTTTAAATTAGTTTATACTTTGTTACAATTGTTAGACATATGATAATAAGTGGTTGTTGATTAATAAAAACCATGGAAATGGCCTTAGGAGTGGTTTTTTAATGAGGACAACCCATACCAACATGGGTAATTTTTTTTCCCGAGCAATTTTAGCTAGGTGATAACTATTGGCATCATATAGTAAACTTGCATAACATATGTACTTATTTATTATTGTGCGTGTAAATGGAAATCGTGTATTATAAGGTTGTTTAATAATATTTGGTATTTCATGTCTTCCATATTCTTTTTTTTCTAGAAACTGTGGAAACTGGTGTGCGTGAAATTCGAAGTAAAGTAGTGAAGAGAAAAAGAAAAACAAGTGATAGACAAACGATGCCTCCTTCAACTGGTATGGTGGTTTTATATTTTTTGTACTTTTTTAGAAATGGTTGGATTAGGTGGTTTCTTTTCATAGCAATTTTACCCAGGTGATAACTTTTGGTGTCATATAGTAAACTTGCATTAAAATATGTACTCATTTATTATTGTGCATGTAAATGGAAATCATGTATTATAAGGTTGTTTAATAATATTTGGTATTTTATGTAGTCAATATTTTTTTTTTTTAGAAACTGTGGAATCTGGTGTGCCTGAAATTCGAAGTAAAGTAGTGAAGAAGAAACAAAAAATAAGTGATATACAAACGATGCCTCCTTCAAATGGTATGTGGTTTTATATTTTATGTACACTCTCTTAGAAATGGTTAGATTATGTGATTTTTCAATATTTAAAAGAACATTATGTGACAATATTTAAAATTATATTTTCAATTTGATTCATGCAAATATTTTTTGTTGTTGTTATTTGCAGAATTGGTCGGCCCTAAAGCAAATGAAATGTTACAACTATCACTTAAGAAAAAGAAAAGTTATTCAACTCAAATGGCAGCATCAATAACACCTTCTACTTCTACTTTTGAAATGATTAAAAAATACAATACAACTAATAAATATGAGTTTGTGCAAGACTGGTACATCCAAATAGAAGCTCCCCTGAATATGTTTCCTGATATGTATCTATTTGGATCAATAGATGGAAAAGAACCAGAGATATTAGGAATAATAATTAATTGCTATGCTTGCAATGAAAATGACATTGACTTTCAAGTGGAAATGATTAAAGAAAATGAGGTAAAATTAATTTCATGTCAAGTAGAGTATACAAATTTTAGACCAGATTTGATTGAAGCTTCAAGTACTGATTCAACAAATACGATAAAGAATTCAATGTTCAAGTTGGATAACTATGAGAGCTTATCTAAATCTGGACTAACTAGTTGCGCAGATCTTTTAAAACGCATTGCCACCGTTTTGAGATATCGCTATGTAAGAAGTAAAAAAACATCATCTGTACTTCTTCATTTACAACAAAAAGGTAAATTTCTTGATAAAATACCAGATGATAAACTTGATTCTCAATTACTTGCTTTGAGAAGAGTATATTTATCTGATTTGGAGGAGAACATAACAGAAAGTGATTTCAAGCCTACTACAGAATTTCAAAAAACTAGGAAAGTTGAATATGAGACAACAAACCTTGCAAATCAATGTGATGAGATTCATGAAGCCTTCAAGCATTGCTATCTATTTTCAAACTCCTTTAGTAGAAAAGTGGCTGTTGAAAGATGCATAGAAGCTCCGAAGGTGTTCAAATTAAGATCACGAGATGATTTAAATGTTCAAGTATTAGTGAAATCATTCTTAGAAAAATTTCAAACCTCATTACCTGATGCTCTTCTGATTCCATTTGACATCAATGAGTCTGATCCATTGGTAAACTCTGTCAAAATTATAAATGAGACAGATCTAAATTCCAAGAATATCAATTTTTGGATAGTTGATGGTCAACACACCATTCAAGCAGCGAAAGAAATTTTAACAAATCCTAAATATAATGTATCTACAGAAGCGAAAAAAAAATATAAAAAACGTAATGCTCGATTCTTGCATCCATCAGTTGAACCCACTGAGGTGATCCGCATTTGTTGTCAATTAAATTCTGCAAATAAGGTGTTCTACAAAACTCCATTTATTGATTGTGTGCGCTCGGCAAGGCATTTCTTAATTGCCAATGACAAATTAAAGAAAAGAAGGATTGGATGTTCTAAGACGGCTGAAGACAAGGTATGTAATTTTAATTATTTTTACATTTAACATTTTATTATTGTATCTATTTTTATTGTAGATAAATGACTAAAGTTGATAATATAAGTCATTTTTATTCATATTTATAATGAATTCTCATTAGTTTGTAAAACCTTATTTAGTTTCATTTTTACATTGAATTCTTATTAGTTTATATTTCTTATTTTATCAGGTTGATGATGAAATGTTGTGCTCATTCTTCGACTGTCCAATTACAAATTTTTCTGATAAAAAAATTCTCTTATATCTCGAGGAACCTATTTGGGATAAATGGGACACTGTTTTTAACTGTTACCAACTAGGCACATTAAAGTGTTCTCCAAGCCAACCTGATTTTGAGAACTACAAGAGAAATAGTCTACACAGTTTGACAGCAGCTACTCTTCGGCCCCTTCAGGGATTAACAATGGAAGAAATTGCTTCAGTAGCAGATAAGCTATTGGATGGAACCATTTGGTTTTCTATTCCACATAATCATCCATCAAATGCCACAAAATTAAAAGATTATTGTTCTAAATTGAAAACCAACAGAACAATATTGGATGCAATGGTAACATATTGTCAAAGTCATGATCAGAACTTGAATGAGATGACTCTTACCACATTCAACATTCTTGAGCATTATGAAATTAATGATATCATATTTACCAATTTTTGCAACACGGTGGAGGGGTCTACTTATGTCAAAGGAACACGTAATACAAAGATAGAGTCCCTTTCTCAGCAAGCATGTGGAGTCCTTGACAGAATAATAAATGGATCGACAAGTGTTCAACAGGTTGACAACAATTTTGAATTTGGTTGTCATTTTGGGGGCCCTGATCTTTTGTCAACACTTTTGCACTCTTTTCCATGTCAGTTGCAACCAGTTTTACATACTGACCTTGTTGTTTTGGATACACTAGCTTTGAAAAAAGAACAATTCCACAAGGGATATTATATTGAATTTTTTCGATTTCTTATCGAAAAAAATGAGTTGAATGACTTTACTACAGTTCTCTTAGTAGAAATTTGGTTTTGTAATGATGTACGCCAGTCTTTGGATATTTCCATAAAGAACTCCAAGTTCAACTATAAAATGACTAGTGGCATTTATGAATATAAGTCCCAAAACAATTATAGTTATGATGTAGTTCTTACTATACATTTCTATACTTCAGAATTAAAAATTTTGGAGGCTATCAAATACTCTCACACATTCGATGAAAATGAGAGAGATTATGATTTCTGGATGGATTTATTGGAAAAACACCAACAATGTAGTGATGCAAAAGTGGTCATTTCTCTTTATGCGGGGACAAATTTAATCAAGGCCTGTTGTACATATGGAAGAAGAATTTCATGTGTTGTGCAAACAGAGACACAAAGGACAATCATGTTAAATACTTACAAATCTTTTCAACTATCAAATCAAGGATCCATTAACTTCTTTGAAAATTCAGGTACTACAATTCATTCTTTTTTCTTATAATACTTTGGATAATATTTTGTTCATATTTCTTAATTGTCAAAGTGTTTACTAAAATAATTAATGATGGAGATTCTAAAACAGAGAATGATGAAAGTGGGAAGCAAAAAAATAATCAACATAGTGCTCATGATGTTGAAAAAAGTATAGACATGGAAATAGGAGGAGAAGAAGGAGAGGAAGAAGTTATCATACCAGGTACATAATTTTATTGGATTTTGCTCTTGATAATTTTTCAATTTATTTAATTTCCTTATTCATAACATTTTTTGATGACTATTACAGGGAATTATGAGATGAATGGAATTAATCAAGACAATGACCATGGCATGATGGAGATAGAAATGGGTATTAATCAACATAACTCTATCATTTTTATTTATTTTATTATTATGCTAAATTATTATTTTTATTATGGTGATTCATATCATCTCATATGTTGATTGTAGTTGGAAATAAAGAGAATGAATATAATGACGAGGGACTGTCCCACAAAACTACAATCAAGACCAAAATATTATTATGGACGATTATAGATGATTCTTTTTTTGTATAGTTGTTTAATGAATTTTGTTCATCGTCACAATTTATAACATTTTTTATGTTTATTATAGCGACAAGCAAGGAGAACCAAGACATTGATCAAATGAAAGTTAAACAAAACTTTAATCAAGAACAAAATATAACATCAGGTACTTATAATTTCTCCACTTGTTTTCCTTATTATTTAATGATTCTATTTATTTTCACAATTCAAAATATTTTATATGTTTAATTTGGAGACAGCTAAAGGTAACAAAGATGATGATGACGTGCAATGTTACAAATATGAAGATAATGTCATATCAGATACTTATAACTTGTCTTATTGTTTATCTTATTATTCTTCAAACTCTAATTCTTGTAACTACCTTAACGTTGTATATTTTTATTATAGGAACAAATAAAAAATATAAAATTAACAATCAAAATAATGTTAAAGGTGTGTGTGTGTGTTTCTTTCTTTTTAAAGGTTGCATTACTAATGTTTTTCTTGGTATTGGTATTTGATTGAAGGTTTAATAGGAAGTACAATTGGTATTTGATTGAATGTTTAATATGTTTACTCCAGGTTCTATCAAGATGATAAAAGAACTTATTGTTTCATCTATAAATAGCGCGAAAACCTTTCAAGGTAAGTGTATCGTTTCAACAATTTTTTTAGTAATTTTTGTAACATGAATAAAATGGTTTGATTGGTACATCCAAAGTGTTTACTAAAATAATTAATGATGGAGATTCTAAAACAGAAAATGATGAAAGTGGGAAGCAAAAAAATAGTCAACATAGTGCTCATGATGTTGAAAAAAGTATACAGATGGAAATAGGAGGAGAAGGAGGAGAGGAAGAAGTTATCATACCAGGTACATAATTTTTTTGATTTTTTCTCTTGATAATTTTTCAATTTATTTAATTTCCTTATTCATAACATTTTTGGATGACTATTACAGGGAATTATGAGATGAATGGAATTAATCAAGACAATGACCATGGAACGATGGAGATAGAAATGGGTATTAATCAACATAACTCTATCATTTTTATTTATTTTATTATTATGCTAAATTATTATTTTTATTATGGTGATTCATATCATTTCATATGTTGAATGTAGTTGGAAATAAAGAGAATGAATATAATGACCAGGGGACTGTCCCACAAAATTACAATCAAGACCAATATATTATTATGGACGATTATAGATGATTCTTTTTTTGTATAGTTGTTTAATGAATTTTGTTCATCGTCACAATTTATAACATTTTTTATGTTTATTATAGCGACAAGCAAGGAGAACCAAGACATTGATCAAATGAAAGTTAAACAAAACTTTAATCAAGAACAAAATATAACATCAGGTACTTATAATTTGTCCACTTGTTTTCCTTATTATTTAATGATTCTATTCATTTCACAATTCAAAATATTTTATATGTTTAATTTGGAGACAGCTAAAGGTAACAAAGATGATGATGAGGTGCAATGTTACAAATATGAAGATAATGTCATATGAGATACTTATAACTTGTCTTATTGTTTATCTTATTATTCTTCAAACTCTAATTCTTGTAACTACCATAACGGTTGTATTATTATTATAGGAACAAATAAAAAAGATAAAATTAATAATCAAAATAATGTTAAAGGTGTGTGTGTGTGTTTTTCTTTTTAAAGGTTGCATTACTAATGTTTTTCTTGGTATTGGTATTTGATTGAAGGTTTAATAGGAAGTACAATTGGTATTTGATTGAAGGTTTAATATGTTTACTCCAGGTTCTATCAAGATGATAAAAGAAATTACTGTTTCATCTATAAAAAGCGCAAAAACCTCTCAAGGTAAGTGTATCATTTCAACAATTTTTTTAGTAATTTTTGTAACTTGAATAAAATGGTTTGACTAGATTATTTTCCATTGTGTTGCAGCGAAAATAACTGAAAAGAAACTAGTTATTTTTGAACTAAAGGACATTTTTTATCATAGCATCGATGATGAAGCAACAAACAAAGGGCATATTGAGAAAATGGGAGCTGATGCTGATTACACAATAGAGAAAAAATTATTTTGGATTCATCCACATGCAAAATCATTTTTTGAAATGTGTTTCAAAAATGAATCTCTTGAAATTGCAATTTGGACGACAGCTTTGAAACAAAGCACAACAAGATTTCTAAAAAAGTTGGTTTCAGAAACATTACAAGATAAACTTTTGTTTAAGTGGACTGCTTCAGACTGTAAACCACAAAAGGGACATAAGGTCATTGACAATCCAACGAAAGTTATACACACTAAATCATTGAAAAAAGTGTGGGAAATGCATACCCAATATGACGCAACCAATACTATTATAGTTGATTGTTTAATTGAGAGAGTGAAAGAGAATCCAAAAGAAAATGTGATTCTTGCCCCTCCATTCATTGGAGCAAATCAAGGGGATAATTGGTTGATCAATGGGCTATGGAGAATATTGAATAAACTCAACAAGGCTACAGATGTGCGAGCTATTTTGAAGGATGTTCAATTACATTAAGAAGTAACTTAAGATTATTGATGTCTATTTCATGCTATTATATGTATGACATCATGAATTATTATTTTTATTTCACAACATTAATAAAAGAATTGTTGATTTGGTTTGTCATTACCAAAAATAAAATATTTTTATTTTCTTTATTTTTCGTGAGATGAATGGTCATTTAATGTTTTCATATCAAAATTTCCCATGCTATATTTTTTTTTTTACAATGGATTACATTGTATATAAAATTAATAGATCATTGGTCTATTTGTTTTAATTAGATCATTACAATTATTTACTATAAATATGGTTTAAGTTATTGTTATACCTCTTATAAATTAGTAATGTGAAGGATGACCCATTGCATTCTTATAACCTTTTTTATTCCATATAAGTTGAAAAACTATATTAAGTTGTATGTAGCACCAACAATAAACATACAATTTGTACTAAAAGAAGCACCAAAAGAAACTAAGGTAGAAACTCTATAAATTAACATATAATAATTAGGTTTGAAATTTAGAAATTGTATTATATTGTATGTGAAAAATAATATATAATTAGTTTGTTTACTTGCACTAGACCATTTTAATTATATTTTTCAATTGCAATTAAATAAATCATTATAAGTCTTAAAATCATTGATTTAAATGGTGGTTCAATGCATTCTTATAAGACTTTTATTCCATACAAATTAAATAAAGGTATTAGGTTGTATGTATAAAGTAAACATATTATTTGTTTGTTCATTTTAATGGGGCAATTGTTTTTGTATTTTGTGATACTATGAACTCATTGTAAAATTACCTTAGCATACAAATGGAAATAATTCATAATAAATATTAACATCATTTTTAAAATGATAGGTTTTTATGTCCTTAAGCAATGAAGTGTTGAAGTGAAGATATGTTAATATCATACATGTTGTTACAGTGCAGATGCAAATGGGCATTACTACAAGTCAGAAGATGTTGTTGATATTTGAAATGGAAGGAGTATTCTTCCAATCATACACCAAAGATGAACAAAATTTTCATATCCAAAGAGAACCAGATTGGCAGTTTGGTGATAGGTCCTTTTTTCTAAGGCCTTTTCAGTCAGAAGTATTAAAATATTGCTTAAGAAATTATGATGTCGCAATATGGACATTAAATGTCACTGACAAGTACATCCGAAAAGTACTTGAAAAATCAAATATTGATATAGAGGAATTTAAATTTGCATGGGACAGGTCTCATTGTCATTTGCAAACAAAATTGGAAGCAGGGAGAACAAGACAATTTTATGAGAAAAAGTTGATTGATGTGTGGTCCCAATATGGAGATAGTTATGAAGAATCAAATGTATTGCTAATAGATACAAAAAAGCATACTTCTCAATTCATCGGATATCGATCAAACCACATCTTGATAAAATCATATACAGGAAAAGAGCAAGATATGTGGCTTCTGCAAGTTTTATTCCCCTTTCTTAAGACACTTCATCGTATCAAACAAAAACATGAGTACATTCGAATGTTCAATAGAACATGTACTTCATTGTAGTTGATGGAGATATTTTCCTTTATAAATTTGTTGAAAAGTACATTCCAATTTTTCAATACATTTTGGACATAGTTTTTGTTGAATCAATTTGTATGATTTTATATTTTTTGAAATATATGGGATGCCAATTATATTAATATGTATATTTCTTATTATTAATAATTGTTTTTGCAATGACTTTGTTGTATCAATTTTTTTTCTAAGATGTGTGTGTGTTCTTAAATGAATTGTTTGCCATTCAAATTATCTTACATGAACCATCAATGCATGTTATTGTTAATGACTTATGTTTACTTATATGTATCAATAATCATATATCAATGTGAAATATAAGTTTTTAAATATAACTCCTTGCAAACAAAGGTGTTATTCTTACTAAAGAAATTATAATAATTTACTTGATAAATGTTATGTGCATTATTCACTATTCACAATGCATTATTCACTATTAAGGCTAATGATAAATGTGTCATAGGTAAATGATTTGATCTTTTTGAAGCATAAGATATGTGATTTTTCAATCGATAGTTTTCATAAATGTATATGCTTAAATCAACTAATGGTTGTAACTACAATCATATCATATTGAAAATCAACAAGGCACAAAGTCAGTTATTCATTGTTTACATAAAAAATGCACTAATATAAGTGCATAAATGTAACATGTAATTTTTGAGATAAAAAATATATTTTAAATAATTTTGCATTTCTTAAAAAAACATATACATGATGATAATGATATATAAGTGGATTATCAAGGTTTGATTAGACACTATCACAAATGAATTATGTCATTGAACTTTTTGAACTGTAAGGCATCTAATTTCATATTCTTAAATCACCTATTTGTATATGCAATCATCTCATCTCATTTAATTTAATAAAGAATCCATATATTGAATTTTATTTGTCTATCATGGAATTTATTAAGATTGTATTAATCTCATATTATATTGTTTTGAAACAAAACTCCATGAAAAACAAAATTCTCTTTTTAATAAAACATGGAATAATTAATTAACAATGTGTTAAGTGGACCATCTAGACCCATTAAGGAGATGGGTAAAATATGGTTGTATTTAAACTTTTTTGCACCATAAGACATTGATTTTCTAATCCATATTAGCATTTTTTCATTTTCATTTCTTAAATATTTTATTTGTGGTTTAAATAATTTCATAGAATCGAATATGAGTTGAAGAATTCTATTTGGCTATATGCATTGATAGAAGTTCATAAATGTGATGCATTTTCTAAATGTAACTCTTAATGTAAGTATATATATATATTTTACAAAACAAATTATAATTAATTGATAATGAGTTTTAAGTGGTCTAAGTGTGTAAATGTGACACTTTTAAAAAAAAATAAAACTCCATGTAATATGAAATGTTTTTCCCAACAACACATGGAATAATTAATTGGTAATGAATGTTAAGTAGATTGTTAAAGTTATTTAAAGGTACAAGTCATAAATAAATGTATTTAAATTTTATGCAACATATGGTATTTGATTTTCCCACCTTTATTAACATTTCGTAAATTTCAATTCTTAAATAAATTATTTGTAAATGAAATAATCTCATAGAAACCAACAAGATGAGTATGTATTAAATTATATTTAGTATGTATGTATGTGTAAATAGAATTTATTTTTGAAATAAAGATCTCAATGTAAGTAAAAATATATATATTTTTAGAAAATTAATAATTTAAAATCAATTATTTATGACTTCTAACTGGTTTATTCTATTTTGAATTGACAATTTTTTCTAACTATGCATTATTAAATCAATTATTCCTATATGCAATCATGTCATATAAGTCAATAAGTCAAGAAACCATTAATTGATTTTTATTTAACTATCATGTGGTTTAATATGAATGTATAAATGTGAAATTGCTATTTCTAGAATAAAAAAAATCACATAAAGAAAATGAATTTTCTAATAAAACATGGATTAATGACTTCACCATGAGCATTAAGTAGACTATTTAAGCTCATTCAAGAGATGAGCCATAAATGGATGCCTTTAAACTTTTTTCACCATATGACATGCTTTTCCCATCAATATTAACATTTTGTAGATTTCAATTCTTAAATAAACTATTTGTACTTAAAATAATCTCATAGAATCCAACAAGACTCAAAAGTTATTTATTGAATTTCATTTAGTTATATGTATTCATATAAGTTTATAATTGTAATTTATTTTTGAAATAAAGCTATTAATGTAAGTAAAGATATATCTTATACAAATCTAATTAGAATTAATTGATAATAAACTTTAAGTGGTTTATTCAGACTACATGAAAAATCAAGTGTCATAGATGAATGCCTTTTAATACATATTTAATATTCAAAATCAATATCTTAATTATAATTTATTTGTATTTACATTACGTATTTAATAATTAAAGAACACGGGGAATTATATAAATTTCAATTAAAATACATGAGTTATGTTTCACACTTATTTCTTCCCCATTAAAAATGGTTATCATTTTCTCTTTCTAGTGAAAGTAATGATCAATCATGGTTTTCCATACAGTTGGTTAACACTAAAATTACATTGAAACTATTACTGGTTTTGACATTGTTGACAAGGAGAGATCAATATCCACACTGCCATCAACTGTGCTAATATTTGAAAACCCTTGCCTCCACTACTTACAAGAAGTCACCACTAAAGTTTCTTGTTTACTTCAATTTTTGACATTGTCCATCATAATGGAATGACTTGAATACCCATTTAAGAACTCTCATTGATGTACTTGGATTTGAGTGGAGATAGATCAATGGTGCCTAACTTTCTTGAAATACCTAGATCAACAATGTATAACTTTTAAAGTGGATGTCTGCATGCTATGAAGATGAATGATGACCCCCTCATTAGTGGTTCATAAAGGCACATAGGGACCGTAGGAAATTGAGCACAAGAACATTTTACTAAGGTTTTAGTAGACTAGTTTCAAAGAAATGCAAGGGACACTTATCATTGTCATTTATAATAAGATCTTCACATCACCATCATTCAATCAACAAATCTCCTGTAGGTTGGGGGAAAGGGGGTTAGAGTTGCCATATTAATATGATCTAGCTTAAATCAATTTCTTCTAACAATTTGATTTCACACTCCTTTTGTGTATTGATACTATTGTACATAACAACCACATGTTTGACCTATTCATGATCTCTAATTGGTTTGAAATTACTAAAATTATTTTAATATTGAATCAAGTTAATATGATGATTTACAAACGAATGAATGTTGTTGAAGGCCTTGTAATAAAATACTTGCAAACAAAGGTGATATTCTTACTAAAGAAATTTTAATAATTTACTTGATAAATGTTATGTGCAATATTCACTATTCACAATGCATAATTCACTAGTAAGGCTAATGAGAAATGTGTCATAGGTAAATGATTTGATATTTTTGAAGCATAAGATATGTGATTTCTCAATCGATAGTTTTCATAAATTTATATGCTTGAATCAATTAATGGTTGTAACTGCAATCATATCATATTGAAAATCAACAATGTACAAAGTGAGTTATTCATTGTTTACATATAAAATGCACTAATATGAGTGCATAAATGTGATATGTAATTTTTGAGATAAAAATGTATTCTAAATAATTTTGCATTTCTTAAAAAAACATATATATGATGATAATAATTGATAAGTGGATTTAATCAAGGTTTGTTTAGACACAATCATGGATGAATTATGTCATTGAACTTTTTGAATTGTAAGGCATCTAATTTCATTATTTAAAGTCATTTTTTTGTAAATTTGTATTTTAAATACACTGAAATCATCACTTGAGCTAGAAATATATTATTGAATTGTACTTAGTTATGTCCATTAATATGAGTATATAAATGTGATTTCTAATATCCATATATTATGATGCATTTTTTTTCGAAAAATAAGTCTTTTAATTTCTTGATAATAAGTATTAAGTTGACTATTTAGGCTAATGGGTGATGGCTCATAAGTGAATACTACTCGTTAAGTTGTAGGGTATTCAATTTTTAACACATTTTTTTTTTCATATATTCTTAAATCAACTATTTGTATATGCAATCATCTCATCTCATTTAATTTAATAAGGAATCCATTTATTGATTTTTATTTGTCTATCACGTAATTTATTAAGACTGTATTAATCTCATATTGTATTGTTTTGAAACAAAGTTCTTTGCAAAACAAAATTCTCTTCTTAATAAAACATGGAATAATTAATTAACAAATTATGTGTTAAGTGGACCATCTAGACTCATTAAAGAGATGGGTAAAAAATGGTTGTATTTAATATTTTTGCACCATAGGACATTGACTTTCCAATCCATATTAGCGTTTTGTCATTTTCAATTCTTAAATAGTTTATTTGTGGTTTAAATAATTTCATTACTAGAATCCAATATGACTTGAAGACAAAATCACTGCTGATACTGGACATGAATGGGAAGTTATTTATTGAATTTCATTTAGTTATTTGTATTCATATAAGTTTATAAATGTAATTTATTTTTGATTTCACACTCCTATTGTGTATTGATACTATTGCACATAACAACCCCATGTTTGAACCATTCATGATTTCTAATTGGTTTGAGATTACTAAGATTATTTTAATGTTGAATCAAGTTAATATGGCAATTTACAAAAGAATGAATTTAGTTGAAGGCCTTGTAATAAAAAACTTTCAAATTTAATGAAATATGTGTTCTATGACCAAAATAAATCCAAAACTCAAAACTCAACGAAACTCCCTAAACAAAAGAAGCATATAAACCATCAAATTTTTCCACGATATCGAAGTTAGACATCAAGGTAGTTTCATGTACTTGAATGAGCCCATTGTTGCTTTGTGTTAGTCTTGTTAAATTAGCTATTTATCACTTAATACTAGTCAGACACTATCTATGTGAAATGAAATAGGTCCCAGCTTCATCTCTTGTCATGGATAAGAAACAAATAATGTAATGATCAAATTTGAAACATCAGTCTTAAAATAACACACATCAAAGAAATGTAGCTGCAATGTTATAATGAAATATACAAAATATAGAACCTATTTCTACCTTAAAATGACATATAGTAATCTTGCATGATCAATGGAACATGTCTACCAAAATAATAGTCCCCTCACATATATCGAATTAGATTACGTCTTAGGGTATATCAATTTACCAGTCATCATCTTGGTCCTCCTTTTCTACATTGCGAACATGATATTCTCCAAATGAACTATCATTATGAGCCTCCAAAACATTATGATATGTATCAAGTTCATTATAGAAATTCATTATATTGTTTTCTTCCCTTCTATCACAATCTAATCGCCAAAGAGCTAGTGCTCTTTCATATGGAAAATTGTTAATGTCATACCTTGTTACATATAATATGAAACATGTATCCTTATGTTTATCAAGCTTTTTCCTCAACTTTTAATTGAAGAATGATAGTGCACTAAACATTCTCTCATCCTCCACTGATCCAAAAATCATGGTTTGACAAAAATCTACTAATTTGAAATATTTTGATATGTTTTCTTGTAGGTATTGGCTAGCACTTAAAGTAGTCCATAATATTGTTATAGCACCATTTTCATTAGGGTTCTCCAAAAAAGGATATTTCTTGCACATTATTTCAGCAAAACATCCACCTTGTGGATACAATTTTGATGAATCTAGAATACCTTCAAGCTATTCTCCATGTATCGAGACATTCTTGCAAAAGTGGTCTACTAAAAAATTTAATCTCTTTTGAAAATAAGCTTTTAATGTTTTTGGACATTTATAATTGTTCCAATATTGAGGGTATACCACACACATGGCCTCTAACGATTTATCTAAAGGAAATCATTCTCTTATATCTGATGATAGTGATCTTGCAATTTCTATCAAATTTTATCTCACTGAAAGCATAATATTATCAAATTGGTCTCTTAACACGAGGCACTCTTTGGTGATTTGTCTCGTCTTACTACTATAATGAAAGGGAACCACATACCCACGCATTGCGATACACAATATCCCTTTTTCATCAAACATAAAAAAAATCCAATATTTTCTATATTGATGATCTTAGTCCAACTTTCAAATTCTAGAATAGCAAAAGACTCTGACATCATATACAAATTATCTAATGCAAGGCATGCTGAATTTCTTTCATTTGTGTATTCTGCAATATAATTTGTGTGATTCTGAGACATTTTCACGAGGACATTCATTTCATGTAGCATAAGATGAATTCCAGCCAATGTCAATAATGTCTCTATATCAGTTAGTCGAAAAATAAGATCTTGAACTTATTCTACATTGTAGCAATTTTCATACATTAACCCTACCAAAAATTTGAACTCACTAAATAGTCTTTGAGCTAGTCCATTCAATGAGATCCATCTTGTATCAACATCTTTCAATAGTTTTTTTCCATCCATAACACCATTTACAAATTATTGAAACTTTAAAAATCATTTGCGACTACGAGAAAAGTATGCATGAGTCTCACGTACAAAATATTCAACTTTTGAAACTCATGGAAACTTGCTTGCTATTTTAAATGCAAGATTGGTCCTATGACCCATACAATGAATATCAAGCATATATGGTAAAGCTGATAGTTTTAGTCTAACACAAAGGCCATGCCTTTTTCCTTGCATTATTGATGCTCCATCTTCTCCAACACATACTAACTGTTTTGCAATCATTAAATAATCCATTCCACTTTCCTTCAAACTGTTAAGAACAAGTTCATAAATATTTCCAGTTGTATAATTCTCTTTCATATTTTTAATCCCAAGTAAATAGGAATGCATAATATGGTTATTAACCATATAAATTCTCATGCAGATCCATGAAGTATTATCTATAGTTGTAACCTCATCCAAAGACAATGCCAAAAACCTAGCATTTGCAATCTTCTCTTTCAAATAATTCCTTTTTACTAGCTACAAACCAATGAGAAGATGGAAAGTTTGACAATTGAAGAAAAGATAGTCATGTGATATGGATAGTCTGCCATAGTATTACCCTTAGATAAGATGTGAAATACAATGCTCATTTGTATCGTCTTGGATAACAATATTCTTTCCACCATCTCTCCTAATAGAGATATGATGGTTCCTCCACTTGCCTCAAGTTCTCTCTTACTTATTAAATGTTTCTTGAATTCTTTGCATATTGGATATGTCGACATTCCTTAAAAAATTTCCATCTGAGAATAGATTTATGTTCACCATTGACTATTTTCTTTTCATACATCTTTACTGTATTCTTCTGTATTGTATCTAGCTTCATCTAAAATTTTACTACCTTACGAGTTTTCTAGCCACATGCACTGCATCTAACTTCTTGGGAAACCCCATTCTCATTTGTAGGAGGTATTGCTTCAATAAATAGAAAACTTGAGATCCAATCTTCTTGGAATTTTCTCCCTTTGATCCACTGTTTTTTTTTCCTTTTCCATGAATAGATTGTGTCACCTTCCAAAGAAAAATATTCAACATTTTCATCACTAATTTATGTTCAAATTGCATTTATCTCACCCTGATCACTTAAGGAACCTATTCTTTCATTCATCATATGGATATCAGATGCATTTTCACAAGATTTAACATCTCTCTCAGTAACAAATTGTTAAAAGTATCTTGAAGCATGAAGAGAATGTGTATTCCTGAAAGGAGGCTTTTGAAAGTATGATAATACATCCATTTGCCTTGATGGTTTCTTCCCATGATTAACTTTTGACATCTCATTGAATATTCCAAATCAAATTGATCTAGAAACTTGCATCAATAGTTTCCAGGAATTGAAAATTACTAGATTGTAGGTAGTATTCAAAGTAAAATAAGTGCAATGTTCACAAAAACCATTTATTTATTTATTATTGAAATGTTATGTCAAGCGCCGCTCAAGCCCAAAAGAAAAAATAAATCATTATACACAAAACAATAACATCATGATTCATCATCTATAACACAAAGAACATCATTCAAATGTCACCAAATCACCTGATGAACACTCAGAAGCTTTAAACAAAACAACAAAGTATTACAATAACTTTAATCATCCTTTGCAAAACACCTCTCCATCCAAAGATTATATATATATATATATATATATATATATATATTTGGTGAGAATGTTTTCCAAGATCAAAGATTAATTAGAATAGGTGTTGCTTGCCCCTATAGTTTTCCACTATAAAATTTTTAAGGCTGATGTCTTTATAAACCAAAAGATGCACATTACACACACACACACACAACACATCTGTGTTGTGCACCTTATTGGAATTACGTATGGTGAGGAGATATGTATTTTTTTGATATAACAATATACCCTTTATCTTTTATTGTAACTAATGTTTCCAACAATATCATACAAACTTATGATCCACTCAAAATGTAACTTACCATCATTAGTAATAACACAACCAAATATCAACTCAATCATGCAAGATCCACTTTAGAG
Organism: Pinus tabuliformis; assembly: GCA_031772625.1. NCBI lineage: Eukaryota > Viridiplantae > Streptophyta > Pinopsida > Pinales > Pinaceae > Pinus > Pinus tabuliformis. The sequence continues at coordinate 854,690,461 of CM062806.1, forward strand.
TGACAAGTAATAGGATTTTCTCTAAATAACATAGATTGTCGAGTGATCAGTTGTCTATCTTTTGGATAATAAATATTCTCACAAACATGAACATAAAACCATATATGATGAAAGCATAATTTTGATTTTGTTTTAAGAATGATGAAAGCATGCTATTTAGAAAATATTATGGGCATAACACCACTCACATATTGTTTTTACCCACTTGGATTTTAAGGCTTAAAGAAATTTCTCTCATAGACACAAACATAGAACCTTCAATGATGAAAGAATAATTCTGATTCTCATCAAGATAAAAAAGAATTATCAGAGTGCCACACACTATATTGTTTTTCCCCACTTGGATTCTTAGGCCTAAAAAATTCTCTCTCACAAACACAACTATAGAACCATCTATGATGAAAGAATAACTTTGATTTTGTTTAAGAATGATGAAATAATGCTCTTTAGAAAACACTATGGGCATATAGCCATTCACTATATTATTTTTCCCTCTTGGATTGTTAGGCTTCAAGACATAGAACCATCTATGATGAAATCATAATTGTGATTTTGTTTACGTATGATGAAAACATGTTATTTAAAAAACATTATGGGTATAATGCCACTCACTATCACGTACCACCTTTATCACATGCCACCTCTATCACATGGCATGTCCATTATACCTTCATTCCAATTTAATAGGATGTTGGATGCTATGGGGTTCTTATTCATAAAATATTGAAAGGTTCATTTTTCCTCTTTTTCCCATTCTTCTAACACACTTTCACCCATGTCATGAAATCCCCTTGAATAAGATGCTTTGCTAAGCCTAAATTTGAAATTTCTCATTTTTCTTCCATATGGTCTAGTCTCTCCTACTTGCCTGTAGGGTCATCTAGAAATAAAGATTTTCCTATGTATTTACTTGAGGAAATGTTATTCATTAAGTTACTATACCACACAAAATAATCATCACTATACCTAAATATCTTGCCATGCCCTTTGTTCCAAAGGTGCAATTAATAAATACCTAATAACATGTGTGGTTAGTACCCTTATTCATAAAATATTCAAAACATTGTTTTCTAATAAATGATTTAAAATAAAATTTCACCTCCATCTAGATGGTGAACATGTGTTGATGGAATGATACCTAACTAGTCATCGATGAGTTTATGATTGTTGTAGCTATGTTTAAAAACCACCAAAGATTGTATTCATTCTGATGGGAAGAAAAATTATGAAAGTTTTGAATTTTGTTCAGATGCTCTTAGTGTAGACCCTTTTCAAGCTTCTTAGGTAACAATGCTAGTGTTTACTGGCACTAACCTTGAAAGAAGCATATGATATTTTTCCTGCGATTTTTTTTCTAAGAAGCTATAGCTAGAAAGGCTCCCAAGAAAACCAACCTTTGATATGTTGCAACAACTTGCAAGAACAAGAGTTATCTATTTTGGCTTATCTTCCCTCTATAATAGTGGTTCTTATTCAATGTACAATTTCTTTCATTATAATATCTATTGTACTTTAACCAAACCTTTTCTTAATTACAATATTTTGTGCTTGCCTTCAAATGTACCCATCATCGCTTGTCAAAGAAATATTTCTCCCCAAAATTTGTTGGTCAACAATAGTAACATTGATTTCCATATCATTCTTGAATTTCATAACGTCCCATCTCATTGTAGTTGTAATATAGTGAATAATAGTAATATGTGGGTCTCAACAAATGACATATTGGGATGATTATTGAGCCATGATAGGAGACTTTCCTCACAGTTTACCTGACAATGAATACAATCAAATGCAGCTAGGGCGAGAGCTTGGGCACCAACAAAAGGTACTCTTCTCATAAATCATCAAACCTATCTCTATCATGAATATTCTCTCATGACACAAACTTAGACAACTTTACCGTATTTTGGACAAATCATTATTCCATAAATTGGTCTTCAAACTATGAATAAGCCTAATTGCATATCCTTTTCCAGTATATCAAAATCATAATTGTAACTTGATATATCAAGCACATATTTCTTTAAAAAAATAGTAATCAATCCCTCTAGTGTATCTGAATCAAAACAACCACAGTGTGATTATCATCCAAAATAACAGTACTCACCAAATGTTAGTCCCACAAATCAAAGACATACTAGCCACAAAACACGCATGCTCATGCCAAGATTTTGTTCCATATTAATAGCTAGGAATGTTGCTCATCATTTGAAATAGTTGATGGGTACATGGGTTAGTCTTGGGTCCTACCTTCTCTTCAAGGAATCTAAAGGAAAATTAATGAGATTTTCCATTCCTATGCAAACCCCAAGAAAAGTCACTTGGATGAATCGAGGTGAATACAAATTTGTAAGAAGGTAATGTATATCTAACACAAAATTTAGTTGGTATCTATGTGATGTTCATAATAATTACAAGTCTTATTAATACAGTGGCATATCCCTATGTTGGGATTGTGTTCCACATCAATACTTTCCTCCTAATAAGCCAAGAATGTTGCTCCTTGTTTGACATAGCCACTACTTGCATGGGTAAGTCCTAAGGTATTCATGGAACCCAAAGGTGATTTTAAATGATGTTTACCATAATGATTGAAAATTTGTAAGTAATCAAGGATCTATGGAGGTATGTTTGAGATGAGAGCTTTGCTACAAAATCAAAATCAACACAGGCTCCCAGTAACATGTACCTAGAAACTAAAATACTAGATCAAAATCAGTGCACACTATGTAACATGATCCCAACAACATATGCACCTACAAATTGATTTGGGATTGGGAGCACACTAAAAATATTACAATAATAATACTAATAGATATAGGTGGCTACTAGAAAATAGAATAAGACACTTAACAAAATGGAAGCAACAACTTTAGAGACATCCCAAATCTAAACTGAGGAAAATGGTTATATGTTGAACAAGGAATTGGAGAATTTGAAATACACAAAGACACCCTACCCTCTATGATACCAAAATATTCCAATCAAAGTCAATTATGCTCCTTGAGAGAGCCAAGTCATCTATTCTAATTTTTCCTTGAACTCACAAGTCAGATTGACTCAACAAGTTTGACTTGTGCATATCACAACTCACACTTGATCATCTGTCTATAAATACATTAGGAAAGAAAACAATAATTTTTTTTTTTTTTCTCAAAATCTCGCAACAAAAAACCAACATACCTGTCAAAGATCTAGAACCTATGGCATTTTGTACTAAATAGTATGATCTATATAACTGAAATGAGTTATTTTGAATATTGCATATATGGGCAAAGTAAACTTGCATATCTACCATTTTTTTGAGTTATTTTGAATGTTGCACACAAAAGGAGTTTAGCTTTGAGAACCCCATTTGTCACATTTAATGAAGTTCAACCATGTAAAGGCTTTGAAAGACAAAACCCTTTGTCATTCTAAGGATTCCATATTCTACACAAATGAACTAGGGAATACACAACACAGGTAGGACCCGGCTTCTCTTAAAGGAAAATGCGAACTAATCCCCTTGTCTATGATTGGAATATGTTATTTGGAGAATCCTAGGTCACTAGAAACACTCTAAGTGAAATAATAGGTGGATGAACCATAAATATAGAAAGTTCGTAAGTGGCTTATTACCTAAGCAACAATTATAAAATTGTTATAGCCTAATAACCAAAAAGTTAATAAAGCCATCTCAAAATCAAACTACAAATCATGTAGTAGAACCAACACCTCAATTAGCTTCCACTTTAGCCCAAAACCACTTGTAACAAATCTTTAACTACAATTACTCAGTAAGCTTGTGAATCAAGTGTTATTAATTAATGGTGTGCATTGTGAATATATATTACAAATTCTTAAAGCATGGATAAGAAATAACACAGGGAATTATCCCATGATCCATGACAGAAAAATGGATTATATTAGCATAAACCTATCTAGATCACAACACCCGTGCTAATATAACCACTGAGAAGTACAACATTAGACATTCTTGGATGTGGAATGCCTCTTATTTGTTGGTGTATATACAAGACATATGTCAATTAATGTTTTATTTCTTGGTAGTTATTGTTTTCCATCTAGACCCAGGTCTGATTGAGGTTGCATGCCTTAAATTCCACTATTTGTCTAATATTCATCATTGGCCTTTGTAACCTCCAGATGCATATTAGACACCCAATTTTACATGGGTATGTTCTGGTGTCTATTTTGTTGTTCCCAATACATTGTCTAGATTCAGTGCACTGTTACATACACCTGTTACAAATAGAAAGTGTTGATGGCTTGCCCATCCCACCTGCACTCTTGTGCACCTCTCTGTTTTCAGTGTGATAAAATACAATAGGTAACTTTGTCAAGTTTGTCCCAATTTTATGTACTATGCATCTCTATAGACCTTTACAAACCCTTCCTAATCCACTTGTTTCTCCATTTGTGAAGGTGATTTGACTTGATTTAAAGGAAAATCCCTGAATAATGGTTGTATTCATAGAATTTCCTAGATATGAAGGGTATTTTCTCATAATCTATGGGTTGTTCCCATATTTCATCCAGATAGTTGATTTGGATGCTTCCTAGAAGGACCTTATTCATGTGTAGCTAGACACATAATATTCCATATGACATGTATCTTCCTGGCTTGGCAGTTTCTAATACCATGATGAAAGACCTAATAGCATTTTCAAGTCCTTCCAGTATTTCCTAATCTAAGAATTCCTATGGTAGAGTAAATTTGGATCCATACTAGTGTTGATTTAAGGTCCTCTTTGTTAGGATTAAGTTTCTCAACCAAAGGATTTATATATAGCCCTGCGGAGTTTATAAAGTAAGCCACCTGATGAAATATTATATCCTTGTCATATATATTTATGAAAATGACTAGAAGAAACCCTTCAAGCCTAGTTTGAGGTCAATATCTCCCTTCAATTTCCAATACTTTCTAATCCATCATAGGAGTATTCTCTTTGAATGACATATGCACACTAACTTTCATATCAGTGCATGGTCCTTCATGTATTGGGTTTTCTCTCCAACATTATCTAAAATGATTTCATATAATGTTGTTTTTTCCTTTGAGGAAGACATGTTCCTGATTTCTTAGGATCACTTGGATTCTAATTTTCTTTCCCTAGTTTAGGTTTTCCTTCCTCTGACTATGATTTGAGTAACATTAAGGGTTACACGTTATTTACGGTGATGCTAGGATATTTGCACATGTAATTTTATTATTTAGAAGAGTGGCATATTACTATGTTGCTAAAGCATGGGTTGCCCCCTCTTCCTCATGGGGAACCGTGTATATTTAGGACGCTGAGATGTAGAAAAAAACTTGAGACTATGTAGAGTTTGATTCTCCTCGTTATTGTAGATGGAAAAAGGGAAAAATGATTCCAATATTGTTACACGCATGGCTATTCAGAGTTTACATTGAATAAAAAGTATAAAGTTTTTTTTTTTTTTTCTCTAAGGAAAAAATTCTATAATTATATTTGTGAGAAATAAACAAAAAATACATGAGCATATGTGATCGATATTTTTTTATGTTGTAGCTTGAGAAAGGAACACCTCTTCCAACATCAAACAGAAAAGTCAATGCTTCTTTATTGCATCTCTACCCTAACATTTAGATCAACATAATATAAAAAAAAAACGTTTTAGTGTTTTATCAATAGGCCATTTTGTTGCATCTAGTCAATAGGCCTACAAACTGGATCAATCAACATCCATGGACACCTTGTCATCATACCTACATAAAGCCCTAAGCATGACTCTCCCAAATCCATGAGTTTCTGGGTCTTACTGCTTCATTTCAGTGATTTTAAGGTCCAATGCACTTCGGCCCTTTAGGGACCTGCGTTCAACAACATGTTTCTCAGTTTTGTACCAGTGCTGATCAACAATAGGTTGTCCCTTATTGGGGGTGTGTTGATTCTAGAAATCCAGGAAAAATAAAAATAATCTAGAAGATTCATCTTCCAGAAGCTTTCAGGAGTTGTTTCAACCATTTACCTTGGATAAGAACTTCGAATCCTATCTGATCCTACCTTGGAGATTTCACCTCTTATCCCTTGAGCTCATCTTCCCATCAAGAGTGGATCTCAAGCCTCGATTGGTAAATGGATAAGAATTCCTAAACTACCACACTCTCTTATAAATATACAACCATCTACAACATCAAGGCTGGATTTTGGATACTAATCATACCCTCATGTTGTTTCTTTGAACTTAAGGGAGTCATCATCTTCATGCATTAAGGTGACATTGAGGTGTGCTTTATGACAAGGAAGGACAAGTCAACTGGGGGAGATCTCTACAAGATCAACTTCCATTTTTTGTTGTAAAATTTCTCATTTTCATATTAATACAAGGAGTATACCATTTTCCTATATTTTTTACGTTATGTTTACATTCATATATTTCAATGCTATGTTGATACATTGAATAGAGTGATTGGATAATCATACATAGATGTCATAGATCTTTGGCTTGTGTTGATTGTATGTGCATGTTCTAATTATAGAAATCAAAGCTACAATTGGAGCTTACGACTAGAGAGGAGAGAAGATCTTGTGATATATAACAAGTAAGCATCTTTTCATTCTACAATTTCTGTAAGGGGAATTTTATATTCTTTGCTTTCTATTGTTCTAGACCAAACTACTAGGTCTAGGTAAGATATTGTTGTCTGCAGTCATAAATTACGCATAACAAATTGTCGTCTCCATTGGGGAAAGATTCATTCCCTTAATGGTTTCATTGACCTTAGCCATTGTTACACCTCTTAAATAGACCTCCAGTGCCTCACTAATTCCTAATTGACCCTAGGAAGACCTTTCATTGAGCTGCATTTGTTTTTTGTGTGTTTGAAACTGGTTTTTCTTTATCATTTCTCCCCCCGGTCTATTGACAGCGCGTTGTAGCACTCTATGGCCTTCTTTGCACCTGGGTTGCAGAAAACTGTTAGCCTATTTGCACCTGCTCTGGCCCCTGTTTCATGCAAAAAATTTCCTTTTTATGCTTTTCTCTCTGATTACCTTGGTTCCAGTTGGTCCTCCTTGTGTCCCTGGGTGTGTATTAGTCTCTCAGAAAACTTCATCTTGTTTTCTTTTTGTTTTGATTGCCTTTGATAAGAATTTGTTTATATTTTTCTTTGTTATTGTCATTAGGTCATTAGAAAACTTATTGCTTGATCGTTGTGTTGCTTCAAGGAATTGGTGTTTCAATCATCATTCTGAATAGTTTTTTTTATTATTATCAGTGATTAGGAAAAGATCTTAGTTTTCATTTGAAAATTAAGTGGAACTGAAAAGAAAATTATTATGCATCATGCATTGCATTTAGGGTATTACGAGTGAAATTATAATTAGGAACGATTGCATTAGGGGATTTGCTTAACAATCTTGTTTGTTGCATCTTGCATGATGCATATTCTTTTTTCTCTTCCCTCCCATATATAGATTTTCATTGAAAGGAAAATATTCATTTCATGATGCTAGCTTGCACTTGAGGATATTCAGGTGAAATTTGTGATGAGACTTGAAAACCGAAACTTAAATTCAAGATAAACTTTAAAATTTACTGAATCAATCTTAAGGAACATTTGTAACATTAACCCAAACATCTAGAGGTCTAGGCTAGATACGTGTTCTAGCATCTATAAACATAGGAATTATTGTTTTTTTCTAGCGTTGCATTCTTGGGGTGATATCTCATTCCACGTACGTAAGTGTATCAGACTATTCTCCACATACCTCTGGGTATATTGGATGGAACTCCACGCATGAAAAGTATATGGGAATGCTCTCATCATACAATTATGCATTAGACATCACTAACAAAGACTACACTTCCACATATTGTCAAGTATATTTTGGAAGTCCACCATAGGTTTCTATCCCCATGATAGGTAACCGAGTCGATTGCCTTGTATACTTTGATACATTGAACACAACATTGGGTGAGATTGCATGCCCGTACATAAATCCTTGGTCCTCCAAGGTTGTATATTGCAGTTCATAGTTGCTTGGTAAATCTTTAGGCCTAGTTTACCCTCTTTGATTTATTTTCTTGTTTTAATTGTTAAAATTTATTAATCCAACGTGGAAGAAAAAAAACCTACCCTCCGTCATTCATGTAGAGTGCAAAATAAGCCTCCTCTTCCACCAAAGTAAACTCTTGGTCGTCATCAGAAGCATAAGAAAACATAAAATACTAAATATAGTACTCCAGGAACTATTACTTCTGGTCATCCATATGAGATAGATCCACCAAAATAATCTTTTCCTGTGAGTATGGAGCTCGAGATTACTTCTCCATGGGCTGGTGAATCTGACACAGGAAAAACCGAAGCACATGAAATCTCATTACCTAAGGTTATTGAACTTGACCATACTGAATTAGAGACAATACAACCTAAGGTTATACAACCTGAGGTACCTCATTTATCTATATCTATTACTTCAAGATCTTCCTCTTCTCTTCCTTTATCTCAGACATAACCCGAAACTCTGTATCTTGGACCCGATGGTGAACCACTTCCGCCTAGTCTTTTGAGTATCAAAGAGATTCCATAGGAAGAGCCTCAACCCTCCTCTCTTATTCGAGTAGGGGCTCATTTTTATCAAGCCCATCCTTTTCCTTCTCCTCATTCTCCATTTCAGCTTCCTTTTTCTAGTTCTTTTCCTTTCAAATCACCTTTGAGTTTCCCTTGGTAGTCTTCTTTGGGACAATTAACCATGACTAAATTTGCTATGGTTTCTTAGCTTGTATCTACTACCATGACTGAGAAACCTCAAGTTGAAAACTCATCCATATTTGTAATGTCACCAGAGACACATTTGTATGGTGGCCTATCTGTCCCGCCTGGTTACCAATATTTTTCTGGTACCTTCTCTGGTGCAACATGTAGTCCATGGACCTCTCCCATGTCATCTACATCTAGAATTCTGCCTGTCACTTCTTTGATGAGAACCACATAGTCTGCTCCACTTCCTCCATCTACACTTACAGTTCAACAACATACTAGTCCTTATGTTAGTGGCTATGGACACCTACAACAACCCAATCCACCTCCTATTGAGAACCCTCCTCTTGGGGGGAAATTGCCTCTGTATTATCCTTTTCTTTCGGAAGGGGGCCAACCTGTTGCACGAACATTTCCATCACCTCAAGTTAGTGCTCACCCTCATATGAGTCCTCCACATTCGGGAATGGATGCTAATGTTTGGAAACCTACCATGTCTATACAACCTGGTTCAGTTTTGGCTTCATCTTTAGTTTCTCAACCTATTCCACCTATGTCTCAGATTCATGTTCAACAACTTATATCTCAACTTGTTCAAGCTCAAATGAATGTGAGCTAACCTTTATAGATTGTACCTCTAACTCAACCAATTCCACCGGTATCTAGCGCATATCAAGCCATGTATACCCAACCTTTTCAAGGTAACTTACAATAACAATAGTTTGGATAGGTCATTCCTCAAACTCAAATGGGTCAGAATGTGTATGGTATGGAACATGCACAACCTAACTAACCTTATGTTGAGATGATGAAAAATCCCACAGGGAAACAATATCCACCATATCAAGGTATCCCTCAAATTCCTTATGATCAACAAGTTCAAACTTAGTTGTTTCAGCCTTTACAAGATTATCTTGGAGCTGGACAACATGGTTATGTGTATACTAGTTATCAAATTCCTCCCTATCTCGGGACACAAATACATATTTGTCAAGATATCCCATCTTATCCAGGGTATCCTCCACCAAAACTCAACAGGAATTTGCCATTTGTAGCAACTTTCAAATTTCCAGATTTGACTAAGCTAACCAATGATCCTATTCCCCATTCTCCTTAGTAGCCAGTTATTCCTACAAAGTTTCCTAGTGATATTCCTAAATTCAATAGAAATCCTGGAGAAGACCCATCCACACATGTGATGACTTATCATTTGTGGTGTTCTTCAAACTCCCTCAATGATGATTTTGTTCATTTGCGCCTTTTCCAATGCACACTCACCTGTACGACAACAAAATGGTATATTGAATTATCTCGAGATTCGTTTGATAACTTCAAAACCGTGGCTATCACATTCCTAACACATTTGTTAGCCATCAGATATGAGACTGGAACTGAACTTTTAACAGATTTCAAACAATCTAATGCCACTTACATCTTTGATCACATTCATGAGTGGTGACGTCATCGTTGTTTGGTTAAAACTTTTGTTCCTGACCAATTGTTAGTTGAATGGTTCATTAAGTATCTATTGCCATCTATCAAAGAACACGTTGCCAAAGGCAGAGTTGTGACTGAAAGAAAGTAATTTCTTGTGCCCATTATTTGGATCTAATATATACTCAATCTAGAACGCTCTATGATGAGATACCAAATGATCTTCAATCGTCTAATGCTGTTGATGGCATGATTAGTTCTACCTGCCACCAGTCGATGAATAAACCATCTGGTTCAAATATTGCTATGAATTCCCAAATACCTCCTTCCACTCCCGTGGATTCTACTCCCGAGATTAATGTCATTCAATCATCCGAAGGAAAATCTTAGCGAACAGGAAGTAAGAAGAAAGGAAAAGGTAAGAAGACGAAAGATAACTCTCCGCAGGATAAACAAAACAATCATTGTTATGAAGAAAAGTGGAAATCTCAATACCCATGTTTGATCGATAATGAGGAGAATTTCACTCGCGATTGTCCACACTAGGTGGAGGTGAAGCAATTCCTTAAATCATCTGCTACACCCGTTGTGCTGACATATCTGTTTCTGAATTAGGTGACCAATATGGATGCCCGGGATCCTGCTTCCTCTAACTTGATTTTAATTATTTCCTATGCTAAGCCCAAAAATGATGTTATGGTGGCCACCCGAAATAAATAATATGGTAATGTGAATACTTTGAATGGTCATGCTATTGATAAACCTACTAGTTTGACTATGTCTCCATCGGATCCTACTCCAAATGTTGTACCTACTGAATTGATGATTAAGCCTCCCAAGGGCATTATCCATAAATCAACATTCAATACTCATGCAAGAGATTTTCAGAATTATAACATAGTTGAGGATCTAGCTCAAGCTCCATAAGCTATGTCAACTCTTGAGGTATTGCAAAATTTCCCCGGCCAAAAGAAGGATTTTCTTTTGGAAATTGGATGTATTGATCCCTCAAATTCCAACCTAGTAGTTTTTAACCATGAGAACTATACACCTCAACTTCCAGTTCAATTAGCTTTCATGATCTAGGTTGTTGTTCGTGGTAAGAATATCCATCGTTCCATTATGGATGAGGGAGCCTCAACCTGTATTATGTCCATGTCTTGCTAGAAGGCCATTGGTTCTCCCCAATTAAGTTAGTCACTAACCACTATGAAGGAGTTTGATGGAAGAAGCTATAAATTGTGTGGGATTTCAAATTCGCTATAGGTAGAATTAGGTGGTAAGACAATATTAGTAGAAGTCAAAGTTATCGACAAATCACTAGATTATAATATTCTACTGGGTTGTATGTGGGTTTATGCCATGGCTGCGATTGTTTCGACATATTTTAGAATGATCAATTTTCCTCACAAAGGTAGTATAGTAGCCATTGACAAACTCACTTTCTTTTCCACTAATTCATCAGTTACTGGAAGCATCCCTCTCACGGGGGAAACCCCTCACCCATATTAGCATGTTGGGGGTTGGAATACTTAAGGATTCGTCTCTCATTAGAATATTTTCAATGCCTCCTCCTCTACTTCCTGATGAATCTACTTCAGTTACCTATATTAATATGATATCTTCTTGAACTACTCCAGTTGATCCATGGGTAGTGCCATATAAAACAAATATCGATAGTTTTGGTGACCATATGTTGCTCAACCACATTGAGCTTGACTACAAAGACATCTATTCAGCTTGCATGGTTTATAGATAGAGGAGGAATGACCTGTTATATAGTTTTTGTGAACCCAACGTTTCGGACTACCAAGTGAGTCCATCACCAGGGGATGTGTCAATAGATATTCTCCAGATCTTAATGATGTATCCATGAGCTAGATTTAGGTTATTTTTAAGAAAATTTAGATTGGAACTGAGTTTAGCTCTGGATAATCTTAATTTCTCGAATTCTGATGTGCTGTCCATCATATCCCTTCCATGGTAGGATTTGATGTTGTTAAACAGTGAATCCATACAGGTGAGGATAGTTTTTAGATAGAGGAGGAATGACCTGTTATATAGTTTTTGTGAACCCAACATTTTTATTCTGATCCTTCCTCTTCGATCAATTGGGTTGATCATTCTTTAGATTATGGTACATCATTAGATCCTTTTTCTCATACATTTTCCTCTGATGAGAGCATCATGGAGATCATGATGCCAGATGATGTGCCAAGGGATGACCATCATCATCGTTCCTCCTTTCCAGATTCCTTCGAGGATAATATTAGTGAACTTTATCAACCCAATATCATTGAGTTGTATACAAATTCTACATCCATCTATGATGTCGATTCTAAGAAGAACTTGTTGAACATTGAAGAGACTATCCCTCTTGACATTTCCATTAAACCTGACATTGTTGAAAATCTACATATTGTTGCGTCTTGCTCTCTTGATGAGGTCAAGACTTATAAAGCCCTATTCCAAGAATTTAGAGATGTTTTCACCTGTTCTTATGAAGAAATTCCAAGTATTGATCGAAAAATCATTGTGCATGAAATTAAGTCCTATCCTGATGCCAAACCAGTTCGGCAGTGGCTCTGTCTGATCCATCCCAAGAAGGTTTCCGCTATTAAAGCTGAAGTTGAAAAAATTCTACGTGTTGGTTTCATCTATCTCATATCTTTAACTGATTGGATGTCTAACATTATTCTGGTCATGGATAAATCGAGAGAATTTCATGTGTGTGTCGATTATTAGGACATCAATCGTGATTGACTAGAGCACAATTATCCCACTTCGTTCATCGACCAGATTGTTGAATATTGTGCTAGTTGTGAGATATTTTCATTTATGGATGGTTTCTCCGGCTATAATTAGATCAACATTCTCCCAGTGGACCAACATAAAACTACATTCATTTGTCCCTGAGGTACATTTGCATATAGAAAACTCCCTTTTGGATTAAAGAATGTTGGGGCTACGTTTCAAAGGGCAATGAATTATGCCTTCCATGACATCAAACATATTGTGCAACCTTATTTGGACAATTGTCCTGCATATTCGAAACATCGAGTTGATCACCTGATGCATCTTAGGTCCATACTTTACGATGTAGAAATTATAACATTCAATTCAATCCACACAAATGTGTGTTTTTGTAAGTTCCGATTGACTTATCAGTTTTGTTGTATCAAAACATGGAATTCATATTGACCCGTTGATAGTCTAGGCAATCATTGATCTGCCTGCTCCTTCTTCCCTTCTTAAGCTTCAACAACTCCAAGGGAAGGTTAACTTTCTTCAGAGGTTAGTTCCCAACTACGACGAAATGACGGAAGGATTTACTCTCTTGTTAAATAAATGGGTTCCCTTCCATTAGGATGACATTGTTCAAAATGCGTTTGATGCCTTGAGAGATGGATTGGTTCGTGAATCTTTACTATATCCCTCAAATTACCAACGCGATTTTTTCTTGTACCTATTTTCTGCAGTTACTACCATTGCTATGGTATTGGTGTAGGAGGATGATATAGGAACTAAACATCCTATTTATTTCTTGAGTTGGAATTCAATGATACCGAAGTCAAGTATACTCATGTCTAAAATTTGGCTTCAGTGGCTATCCAAGCTGTCTAGAGATTTCTCCATTACATATTGCTCCGCAAAACTATGGTTGTTTCAGATTGGAACCCCATGAATATATTATTACAAAAATTGTTGGGGGGGAAGTACTCTAAGTGGATTGTCATCCTACAAGAGTTCGATTTGGAATTCATCAAATCAAAGTCGAAGAAATCCTTAGCTTTTGTTAAGTTAATTTGCGACCTTCCCATTGATGAAACCGAAATAACATCTTGTGATTCTATTCCAAATGAGTTGTTGTTTCTGATCTAGTCATTTGACCCATTGTATGCAGACATTATCATATATCTCTAGAACCAGACTTTCTAGTTCGATACCTCTTGCTCCGACGAACGACATATTTGATACCAAGCCAAACACTACATTATAATCAGTGATACCCTTTATCACTATGGTATCGATACAATTTTCTAAAGGTGCCTCACTCATGAGGATGCCGAGAAAGTATTAAATGAATGCCATTCTAGGGAATTTGGTGGTCATTTTTCTGGTTATGCTATCGCATAGAAGATCGTGCCTACTAGTTATTTTTGGCCCACCATATTTTTGGCCCACAATAATATCGGCGAAATAACTCCTCCATTTTTATTTAATCATGTCATTGCATGGTTTGGTGTTCCACAAGTTGTATTCACGGACCATGGAAAACATTTTCACAGTCACATGATATCTGAACTGACTTCCAAGATGGGACTTCCCCATGAGAGTTCTACTCCCTATTACTCTCAGGTGAATGGGAAAGTTGAGTCTATCAATAAAGTTCTCAAAACGATGCTTCAACATATGATAAGGGTCCACAAATCATATTGACATCTTATTCTTTATGCGGCCTTGTGGGCGTACCAAACCTCTATTAGGACTGCTATCGGGTTCACACCATTGCAATTGGTTTATGGTCTGGAGGAATGTCTCTTACATCTGACATGCTTAGATGAAACCTAGTGTGATAGCACAATGGCTAATGAAGCCCATAAGAAATGTATCAAGGCTCAATATGACAAGAGTGTCAAGTGTCATGTCTTCTCAGAAGGATACCTTGTCTTGTTATACGACCAGGAGTTTGATAAATTAGGATCAGGGAAGTTTGAGTGAATGTGGTTAGGTCCATACATTGTCAAACATGTTATTTCTAAAGGGGCTTATGAGATTATTGATTTCAATGGAGTTCCCTTAGTGCATCCTAGGAACGAGTTGTACCTTAGGAAATACTATGCTTGAATTTTTTGTGTAGTGCACTATGTACATACTACATATAGGTGTGATTGAGTGTATTTACAGTGTGTTCCCTTCGAAGTTTCCTATGATTTCTATTAATCCTATTTACATTTGGTTTACATATGTTGACATCCCTCGAACCATATGTTGGTTATACTGATGGTTCTATTCGTAGTACTCAAAACCTCTCTTCCGCAACTTGGGCTATATATACCTTGAATGGTGAGTTAGTAAGTTTATAAGAGATTTGTATCAGTCGCTCAACAAATAAGATTGTTGAGTATAGCGCAATTATCGAACTATTTTCTAATGATATTTCCCATGGTATTTGTCATATAGTTATCAAACTTTACTCACAATTTGTAGTACTACAATTGACTAATGTCAATTCAGTTAAAAGTCCAACTATGTTTCACATGCTCGTGAAGGTTCACCTTATAGAAAGATATTTTTATTTTATCCAATATCAACACATTTCTATAAATCTAAATGCATTCAGAGATGCATTGGCTAATCATGTTTTAGATATACATTTGTGACACATCTAAATAAAATCCAATACACATCACATATATTGAAAGAGATAATAGAACCATAAGAAACAATATCTATATATATATATATATATATATATATATATATAGATACAGATATATATATATATATATATATATATATATATATATATATATATATATATATATATATATATATATATATATATATATATATATCAAATTTTGGTTTTACACATTTTTTGTCTGAAACACATATGGTTGCACGACCTAAAATATACATGCAGTCAAAATATGGATATAGGCCTCCTAGTAGACTAATCATATTGCTCATAGTAGCACACCACTATGCGAGCCATCTTGCATAATAGCCAACTGATACGGTCAGGCATGCCAATAGTACGTCGTTGTAGTATCATAGGGAGCTTGTTGACCCTAGTTTCGACTATGCCATCGGCCAACCCCTCCATGTGACGCTCAACCTCTACAAGGGTTTCAGCCACATTGAGATCCTTTAATACTTTTCTTCCTCAGATAACATCCCGTACTTTTGCTGGTGCATGTTGCGGGTCCCTTGCATGATGAAGATACGATTCCCTCAGGTCGAACAGGTCCAATATCTGCATGTATACAAACCAATAGTTTAGTCTCAGAGACATCAAAATTCACAAAAAAGTTGTAAAACTTAAAAATCTAAAAATGGTCAAAATGTTTTACCTATGGCACCCCATCACTTGCCATCAGGAAACACGAGCTCTAGGTCTCTACATAAATCCATCCTTGTGTATGGATAGTCTTCTATCATAATGAGTTGCATGCAAAGCCAAATGAAGAAGACATGTGTGAAGCTCATTGACAACGGACCTGCATGTCTGGACATGGGATCCAATAATATCCTCATTCATGTGACTCTTAGATCTGCAGGCTCGAGCGAGATATGTTCTGGCTTGAGAAATGGAATCCGCTCTTAGGAAAATAAACCAAGATAAAAATATAGCCAAAGTTCTTTAGCCTTCCATATTTTTCCTTGGTTAGTTTCTCCTTCATGTTTACTAATAATCCCTTACTCCAGTTGAGTACTGTTAGCTCCAAACACTCTAGAGCATACTGCATATGTAGCTTATTCACCACATGTAGAGTCACACTACTAGCCAATCTAGCGATAATAAAAATGATCATTCTTAATGGCAAACAAACCACATCCTTGATGTCAATTTTTCCATCCTTAGTTAGTTGGAATCTCAATCGACAATGTGCATTGATGTAATCCTTGACTGTCTCTGCACCACTCCTTGACCCAGATAAAGATATGGGGGCACCTCGCCTTGACAAACCAATCAAGAAGTTTATGTCTTCTACCTGTATTTCCAACATATGTGCACCAAGTTTGAATGCTTGTGTCTAAACATCCCATGCACAAACATGATACCTCAATAGTTTCATCTGTTGCCTCATTCCAGGAAGCTAGAAAATTTTAAGAGTCGACCATATTTCAAAGCCTGGATTGTGGTAGGATCATTAGCTGTAGACAAAGCTTGTTCCTCATGTTCTCTTTCCCTCCATATCAAAGCCACCTTTTTCCAATAGACACCTGAAACATCATAAGAAGGATCATTAGGACAAGTTTCATGCAAAAAACTGGAGAAATTTTGAGAAAAGCAAGCAAAACAAGGTTGGGAATTGTGCTCAATGCAACCCCCTAAGGGTAAAAAGTTTGTTGTAGTACCCTCCCTAGTGTTTTTTTCTCTTTTTCAATGCACCTTTCGACCTTCTAAGGGTGTGTTGGACCTAGGGTGAGGAATTAGATCCCTAAGGCCCTCAAAAACTTGAAAAATGTGCATGAAATCACAAAATGGAACCATAAAAGGAAAGAGGAAGGTTATAGCTCCTACTTGGAAGTGATGATGCTTGAAATGATCCATTGGATTGTTCTTAACCAACTACAGAAGACTGGGGAGAAATACACTCAGAACTCACCCTCCAAGAGGTAAAATGTGATGGTAAAAATGAGTTACCTTTTACCTATTTTATGGTCATTTTCATCATTATTTTTTAATATTTTAATGTTTTGACCTAAATGTGATTCATTTTTATCATGAAACATGTATTTTTAATATTTTGGTGGTGTTTTGAGAAATTTTATAGTTTTTTAATAGATTTGATGATGTTTGAATTGAAACAAGTCATTTTGACCAGAAAGCATACTTTTATCATTTTTTCAGGCTCTTTAACTTATGAAAAACGAACCCCCTGGAGTCCTCTTTCAACTCTTTTCAGACTCCAAAAATATGAAAATATTGTCAATCTCTTGTCTTTTCAAACTCGTTAAAGTAAATGAAAAGACATCTACTCAGTATAAGTTTAACCCTTTTCCGGACTGAGATAGACTATCTATGAAAAATAAATACCTTATTCGAACATGGTTAAGAGGTTCTCTTGATTATCGTTTTCTTCCTTTTCAGACTCAATGGACTATTTATGAAAATGAAGCTTTGAATTTTTTATTTTTTTCCTCTTTTTCAAACTCTCTAAACATGAAAAATATGATGAGTTAGACCTTCGTTGGACTCATAAAAACATCAAACAACGATGGAATCGTCGAGCATGACTGGATTGAACCACTCCTTCTCAGGGTTCATTAAAGATGCTCAAACAACATCATTCAAAGCATGAACTTACAGATCAAGCATATGTTATCCTCCTCAAGCTTGTTAAACAATAAAGAGGTACTAACCATAAATGGTTGGGGAAATTGGAAAATGTGATACTCTACCTATTAATGACAGTGAGCTTCTCTTGAACACGACAATCTTCCACTTCATCTTTGTGGTTTTTGGGTTGGGAAATCTACTTGTATTTTGGCTCATCACACCATTTCAAAGCCTTCGTTTTTGGTTATGGGTCAATTCTTACAACTCCATTCAGTGTTGTCGATGTGTTCAAGAGAAGTCATTCAGTTCATATCTGCTACGATATGGTTATCCCTTCATTCCAAATGTTTATCATTCCTGAACCAATTTCGCACAAATGTCATTTTGTCTCAAATCATGATACCCATTTCGTGTCATTGATGGGGGTACATCAAGTCCCTCCTATGACAAGTCACTTCCTATCGATCAAATCATTATCCAAGAAGTTGAATTAGAAACTCTTCATTCAGTACTTTGGAGCTTGCATACATCAATGGAAAGTTTCCTCTCTCTCAGAGAAATGTTTTCATCATTAGCCTTCAATCGAAATATTTCTTTTAGTGTTAGACTCCAACTCATTCATTCACACCATACATATGGTCATGCAGTACCTTAAGAGCCATTAACATCATCAGTTTCTCTCACATCTATTAATGACTTCCATCATTGGCTGGTAATCAAATGGTGTCTACCATGTTCAAATTCAACTCCTTTATTCACATGGTTAGACTCGTACATTGGACGATTGGGTGAACGAGATAGAAGGCCCCGAATCTAGTTCCATCCAACCAGGGTTCACTTTAAAGAATAATGCAATACAAAACATGATGGCTATGATCATATAAACAATCATCCAATCATAGATCCACACTTTTTAATTGTACATGTAATGTTAGCTTATGTGTTGAGCATGGGCATGCCTCTCTCAGCAAAGATGTTAATGTGATGAAATGTATTGTAACAAATGATGATCTGACCAATTTTTCTTGATCCGAACTTTTCACAAGGTAAAGCACTTCAGTTATCAATTGTCATTTATGAAATTATGCTTTAGGGGACAATTTTTTATAGGCCATTTTGTGGCATCTGGTCAATAGGCCTACAAACTAGATCAATCAACATGCATGAACACCTTGTCATCATATCTACAAAAATCCCTAAGCATGACTCTCCCAAATCCCTAAGTTTCTGGGTCTGACTGCTTCATTTCAATGCTTTCAAGGCCTAGTGTATTCTGGCCCTTTAAGGACCTGCGTTCAAGAGTAAGTTTCTCAGTTCTGCACCAATGCTGATCAACAACAGGTTGTCCTTTATTTGGGGTGTATTGACTCTATAAATCTAGGAAAAATAAAAAAGAATCCCGAAGCTTCCTCTTTCATAAGCTTCTAGGAGTTGGTTCAACCATTTATGTCACGCCCCTACACCTGCGGTGATCTTCCAACCGCTTATAGCGAGGTGCGGCACCACCGAACGCTTTCTTTTCACCAATACTCACTTTCGTGGACTACGCCTAATTCACTTGTCCTTACTTAGTTTGTGTTTCGCAACCAAGTAAAATGAATTTATCCTTTATACTTAATGAAGCCCATACTCATTCATTACCCATATGCAATTAACCAAGAACATCAACAATTGCAAACAAGTATAAAGGGAGGGGCAACTCCCGAACAGTCCGCCCAACAATATATATTATAACAGTTTCTTCAATAATACATCATCAAGTATACTTGGCAAAACTCCAAGTCTATACTTAGAATAATTTACAATCAAGGCATAGAACAGCCTTTACAATACATGTGCCAACCTCATACGGTAGGAGGGTGCTCACCCGAGACACCAAGAACTCCACCTCTAAGTCCTGCACAAAACTGCCCTTCGGAATTCACCCAACACACGGCACTCCTTGCCACCCTTCAACCGAGACAATCTGCACAACCTTTAAGTCCAATGCGCATGAGATATGCGCATTTACTTTACCCCTACTGCGCACTTCTTCCTCTTATGCGAAGGTCTTGTGAGCGAATGTCGATGGTGAAATGAACTCCCTTCACTTCTCATTTATACGCATCATATGTATGTGTTAAGGGGGGTGTGCAGCCCCATGGCCGACCCCCACATCAATGTACATACGCCCAAACATACGTCGGCCTTGCCATCGTGCAAGGCTTCTCAAGCCAAGGTATAAACCTTTGCCTTCGCGCATTATTTTACTAAGTGTCGTGCGCCCTTATGTATTGTCGCACTTTATCGTCGCATATGTCCGGAGGATTGTCGCATATCGTCACAAGTGGAGCGCCCGCCCGTCGCATGTCCGCCCGCCCGTCGCACCGATGTGCGCCCGCCGTGCCCGTGCGCCCGTCGCACCCGACGCTCAACCGCCCGAGTTTGCGAAGACCTTACATCCTCCTCCACCTGAAATCGTTGTCGTCCTCGACAACATACCATCTTGGTAGCTCTCCACCAAGATCATCATCAACCATGATGTCGACTCCTCCATATAAGGCAAACATCCCTGCAACATATATAAAGCTCCATCTCCATCATGTCTCACCTTAGCAACCAACTGTCACCAAGATACTCCATACCAATGTATGTCATATATCAGATGTCCATGATCATCGACCACCTTGTCACAATCTCCTCATGCTGCTCTCCACCATGGAAGGTTGTTCCCTCCAATTCAAGCTACATGTCCACCGCAACAATGTGTCAAACTCCATCATGTCATCACCACCAGGTGCAAAACTGCCCATGATATGTCAACAAGTGCTAACACACCTCAACCATGTGCCAACATCTCATCTCAACAATATGTCATATATCAGAACACCTCAATCCATGATGATTAACCATCATGTCACAATCTCCACATGCTGCTCCATCGTGGAAGGCTGGTCCCTCCATCCAAGCTGCCTGCTCACTGCAACATATCATGTCGACCTCATCATGTGTCGTCCTCATGTGAACTGCTGCCATGATACTCCAACATAATGCTAACATATCTCTGCACATTGTCGACCCCCATGTCTGAACTAGTTGGGTAGCTAATCCAACTATCACGCCCAAACAATGAGAATGCACATCCTCATGCCACCATCAGTCGTTCCTCAAAGCATCGCGTCACATCCTGAACTCGATCAAGAATCCATCCATATAAGTAAACCATGCTCAGGTCCATGAAGTAGTCCTCATCTCAACTACAACATGTCATCCATGATGTTTGGTGTCAATGTGCTACACGAAGTCAGCCACATCTATCCCAACATCATCCATATGTGTGCCTCCTCCATATGAAGAGACCATCTCATCAAACTCCAACTATCGGTATGCCACATTAAAGTCCATGAAGCTACCTCCATCACATTTGCAATGTGTCAATCCTCAAGTCTCCATAGAAACAAGTATACACCTGCCTCATCTATCCATGTGCTGCCCATGATCATAGATCAATCAGCTCCCATGTCAAAAGGTAGTTGAGCCCAAGTGTTGCCACCAAGGCATCATCATCATCGTAACTCCATCACTCCAAAGTGTCTCATATCGATCCTCTACATCAAGTCACTCTCCCAAGCCATGCCCATACATGTACTTTGAAAGTATGCATCCCATACTGCATCAAAGTCTCTGACCTCAGCTCCTCAATGCATCAAATCCTCTAAGTCCACCATATATGAAGTCCCCAAAAGTCACAACAATCTCACGTCATCATAAGCTCCATGAGTCATCTCCAACCAACACTCTAGCAAGCATACAAGTCTCGGCCCAAAGGTCTCTGCAAGATGCCTTAGCTCTCCATGTAGTAGGAATGCTCCATAGTCTGCTCACAACTCCATCCAAGTCCATGGTCTTGTTGCACAAGAGTGTACAACCTCTCGACAGGCTCATAAGTAATAGTCTCCATGTCACACTAGCAAATCCACCTGCACAACATCCCTGCTTTGGCACTCCTCATTGGATGCCCACAAGTGACACCTCTACAAGTGCTCCACATAATGTCCCTGCATAAGACTGCCATGCTCCATGTCTTCAAGTCCCCAACCTGATGTCCATGACTAAGCTGTCCATGTAGTCCAACCAAGTAGACACATCACAACATCGGTCATCCTCATCCAAGCTGCAATCTTCGGTCTAGTGAACTCGGTCACCCAAACATATCATCATGTCATGAGTCTCTCCATCATAGCTCCTCCACCAAGGTGTCCACCAAGACTTGCTCTTGGTCTCGGCCATGAGAAGTCCACCCACACATCATCAAATGTGTGCCCTCCTCAACCTGTCCATGAGTCATGCCGGGCACTTAGCCAAAGTGGCTAAAGCATGACCCAATCCTCCACAACGATCATCATGTTCCTCCCTTGTCACGGGCCCTTGCACCTTTCATCACAAGGTCACAAGCAACCCCAACAAGTCCTGCAACAATCAACAATCCTTGCTTCTCCATACAAGGTCTCATCATAGACATCCATGGTAAGATCCTCCCTAGCATTGGCAAACTGGCTTTGCCCTTCCCTGCATATGGTCCATCCACCAAATGCCCAAATGAAACACAAGTATCAATACTTACTTCATCATCATTGTCATGAGGTTCCTCCATATGAGTATCCTCATCCATCCATGCTGGCAAACTGCACGATCCTGGTCCAACTTGATCAATCTCAAGTTCATCCTCCATCATGGTCATGTCTGCAACATCTTCAATCATCATCGCTTCCTCTTCCTTGATAGCACAATCTGCAACTTCACCTTGCTCCATTGCCCAACCAAGTTGAAGAAGTTCTCCTTCAACATTCTTTTCCAAGACTTCAAGCTTGTCTCGGATCCGGGGATTCTCTTCCTTCAACCTCTTCAACCTGTATAAGGTAAGCAAGAGCTTCCCTTCCCCTTCTCCCAAACTTGCCATACCTTGTACTTCGTCTTCACTATTTCGTACTTCGTTTGGTCCACAGACGCCCAAATCGTGTATACCTGCCCACACGCAGTCCCACTTTCCCACCTGACAAATGCCCAAATTGTATGACCAGCACATAGTACCGCCTGCCCAACTCTACGATACCCGGTTCCAACCTTTACCAGCTTCACCAAGTTCCCTGCAACCATGAACCGGCCCTTGTTCCACTTCGTGTGAAACAGCTTCCTTCACCTATCAAATTTCCAAGTGTATACACACTTGCTTCGCCCAGCTTCCTGCAAGACTTCTCCAAGTCTTCAGACCTGCTCTGATACCAACTATCACACCCCTACACCTGCAGTGATCTTCCAACCGCTTATAGCGAGGTGCGGCACCACCGAACGCTTTCTTTTCACCAATACTCACTTTCGTGGACTACGCCTAATTCACTTGTCCTTACTAAGTTTGTGTTTCGCAACCAAGTAAAATGCATTTATCCTTTATACTTAATGAAGCCCATACTCATTCATTACCCATATGCAATTAACCAAGAACATCAACAATTGCAAACAAGTATAAAGGGAGGGGAAACTCCCGAACAGTCTGCCCAACAATATATTATAACAGTTTCTTCAATAATACATCATCAAGTATACTTGGCAAAACTCCAAGTCTATACTTAGAATAATTTACAATCAAGGCATAGAACAGCCTTTACAATACATGTGCCAACCTCATACGGTAGGAGGGTGCTCACCCGAGACACCAAGAACTCCACCTCTAAGTCCTGCACAAAACTGCCCTTCGGAATTCACCCAACACACGGCACTCCTTGCCACCCTTCAATCCAGACAATCTGCGCAACCTTTAAGTCCAATGCGCATGAGATATGCGCATTTACTTTACCCCTACTGTGCACTTCTTCCTCTTATGCAAAGGTCTTGTGAGCGAATGTTGATGGTAAAATGAACTCCCTTCACTTCTCATTTATACGCATCATATGTATGTGTTAAGGGGGGTGTGCAGCCTCATGGCCGACCCACACATCAATGTATATACACCCAAACATACATCGGCCTTGCCATCGTGCAAGGCTTCTCAAGCCAAGGTATAAACCTTTGCCTTCACACATTATTTTATTAAGTGTCGTGCGCCCTTATGTATTGTCGCACTTTATTGTCGCATTTGTCCAGAGGATTGTCGCATATCGTCACAAGTGGAGCGCCTGCCCGTCGCATGTCCGCCCGCCCGTCGCACTGATGTGCGCCCGTCGCACCCGACGCTCAACCGCCCGAGTTTGCGAAGACCTTACAATTTACCTTGGATAAGAACTTTGGATCCTATCAGATCCTACCTTGGATATTTCATCTTTTATCCCTTGGGCTCATCCTCCCTTCAAGAGTAGAACTCAAGCCGATATTGGTAAATGGATAAGAATTCCTAAACTACCACACTCTCCTATAAATATACAACCATCTACAACATCAAGGTTGGATTTTGGAGACCAATCATACCCTCATGCTACTGATTTGAACTTAAGAGAGTCATCATCGTCATGCATTAGAGTGACATTGAGGTGTGATTTGTGACATGGAAGGACAAGGAAACTTGGGGAGATATCTACAAGATCAACTTCCATATTTTGTTGTAAACACTCTTATTTTCATATTAATACTAAGAGTATACCATTTTCCTATATGTGTTATGTTATGTTTACATTCATATATTTCAATGCTATGTTGATCCATTGAATAGAGTGATTATATAATGGTACATAGATGTTGTTTATATTTGGCTTGTGTTGATTGTATGTATATTTTCTAATTATAGCAATTAGAGCTATGATTGAAGCTTACAATCCTAGAGGAGAGAAGAGCTTGCAACATATCACAAGTAAGCATCTTTCCATTCTGCAATTTCTCTAAGAGGAACTTTATATTATTTTCTTTCTATTGTTATTGACTAGACCACTAGGTCTAGGGAAGATACTTCTACCCACAGTCGCAAATTCTGCATAACACAAAGGTTCAAGAGAAAATATTAGTGTTGTTACTCCTCTTTTTTTTAGACCTTACATGTGGCTCAATCCATATCCAATCCTGTTAGGTCCCTATACTACTAGTGTAACCCCTTATTATTATTAGTGCAACCCCCTTATTATATTGTTGTGCCATGTAGTCCCCATATTGTTATTATTATGCCCCATAGAAGCCCACTATTGTTATTGTTGTGCCCTTACATTTTTATTGTTATGTAGACTTTGACTATATTATGGCTGCTTAGATTCCTATATATAGAAAGGAGGTCTTGTCATTTGTATCATTTAAGAATTGTTCATTTGTGTAGTGTAAAGTAGGTTGCCCCTTCGAAGAGGCTGATTTATAAGTCGTTGATCTATCTTTTCTATCTTTTTGTGAGTTGGTTTCATAACATTTGGTATCAGAGCTTTGGATTCTAGGGTTTGGCTGCTCCAAAATAGATCATCGTGGCATTTTGGCTATAACTTTTTTTTTTTGCACATTTCAGAAGCTAAGAAAAAACCCATTTGAGCAGAAATCTCGATGATCCTTAGGTCCGAATTTCAGATCTTGTCTCACTATATTTTCCGAGATATGATTTGAGGAATTTATGGTTTTTGCAAGCTCTAGAATTCCATCTCAAACAGGTCATGTGGAATTTTCACAATATTTTTTTTTTTTTTACGAAGGTTTAGACACTGAAATTAAAACCCATTTGAGCTAAAATCTTTATTTAAGCTTGGGCCCAAATTTTAGATTTTGTTTCGCTATATTTTCAGAAATATGGTTCAAGACATTTAGGATTTTTTCAGGCTCTCGAATTACATCCCAAACAGGTGATCTTAGGAAAATAGTCATAACTTTCTCTCTAAGTATCAGATTGAAATTTGGTAAGAAGTTACAGAAACAAGACGGACTGTCGTTTTCTGAGGATTGTTTTCAGATCCGAAGGTTGAAACAATGACATGAGGCACTTCGTACAAGTTCGCTCTATTGAAAAAGTGTATAATCAGGTCATCTTTGGAGATTGGGCATAACCCTTTCTTTGGAAATGTGACTCAGAGGGATACCACAATTCACAATTTCAGACCTTGGAGATCCAAAATTTTAGAGATACATCAGACTCAATATCGAGATCCTACAAAGTGAAAAAATGTGTGTAGTTTTTTTTTTAAATTTTGCATAAGTCTGGTTTGAAAAATTAATTTGAAGGAATTCAAAGGAATAGTGAATCATACTTATTAATTTATTCCCCGAAGAAATAAAATGGAAACAACTAGTAAGCAACCTGAAAGCTCTAGCATGACTCATGAAGAAGAGGAAGAAATGCTACATGATATAGCAAAATTACAAGACCAAGTGCAACAAATTTCAATCTCACAAAAAGTAACATAAGCTAAGATGGATGGTTTAAAGAAAGACGTGGAAGATAAGATGGATGGTTTAAAGAAAGGCATGGAAGATAAGATGGATGGTTTAAAGAAAGGCATGGAAGCTAAGATGGATGGTATGAAAGACAACATTGAAGATTGGAAGAGGGCATGGAAGGTTGGAATGAAGGTTTGATAAATTTGCTACAAGAAAGGATTCCTAATGGCAAAAAGGTAGTAGAGAAAACTCAGAATGAGAAAAAAAAAAATGTTAATCATGATTCAAAGAATGAAAACATTGAAGATTTGAAGAAATACGTGGAAAGTTTGACAAAGTTTCTACAAGAAAGGCTTCCTAGTGGTGAACGGTAATAGAAAAAACTCATGATGAGAACAAAATAAATGTTAATCATGATTTCATAGACTCTAACGATGGATTGGAGACCCACCATGTTCCAAAGATTGATATGAAGAAGTATTGTGGCAAGGATCCTGTAACATGGATACTACATATGGATCAATTTTTCGATCTCCATAATTACAAAACACACAAAAGGTACATATTGCAACTTTATATTTGGAACCAAATCAGTTTGTAAGGTATAGATGGATTTTCTCTCGTAAACAAATTTTCACTTGGGAAATTGTTACGGAAGGAATGATAGCACATTATGAGGATACAAAAAGCAACACTTTTTTTATCCATTTGATAAATCTCAAACAAAAGGGTTCAATGATGGAGCACATTGAGGACTTCCAAAAATTGAATATAAGGGTAAAAGATATTCCAGAGGAGCATAGGATTGATGTGTTCAAAGGGACTTTAAAGGATAACATCCAACATGAGGTTCACGTTTGGGAACCTGATTCATTGGAGAAGGCATTCAGGTTGGCAAGAAAAATGGAAAGCAAAATTATGGCAATAAGGAAGCCTACCACTCACAACTATAAAGAAGAAAAATGGTAATAGTTTTGATTGATTCAGGAAGTACCCATAATTTTATTCATTATAAGATAGCCAAGGAATTTAATTGCTTCCTATAGCCAACACTAGAGTGTCAAGTGATGGTTGCAAGTGGAGGAACCATAAATTTCTCTAGAAAGTGCTATAATATCAAGCTATCCATGGGATAATATGTATTGAATAGCCTAATTCTTTCCATTCCAATGGGTAGGGCTGATGTTGTACTAGGAGTCCAATGGCTACAATCTTTGGGTACAATAGATTTTAATTTTTAAGAACTTTTCATGAAATTTTCTTTGGAAGGAAAGGAAGTTGAGTTAAGGGGTATCGCAGGGAAATCAAGAAATATAATAAGCTCTAACTAAATGACAATGATTCTAAAGAAAGAAAAATGAGGCATAATAACATAATTATGTTCGCTAGAGGTTCCCACATCGAAATCATCTATTTCTCCAGATCTCCGAAAACGCTTGGACAATCATTCCAAGGTATTTTGGACTCTGAAAGGCCTCCCACCTATTCATGATCATGATCATGCTATTCATTTGATTCTAGTAAGTGTTCCTCCAAACATCAGGTTTTACAGATATCCCTATGCCCAAAAGAGTGAAATTGAATGGTGGTATAACATTCCCTTCCATACTGCAGCAAAAATGACCCCATCTATGGCACTTTATGGATATCATCCACCATTCATCACATCATATTTAAGAGAAAATTCTATGGTCCAAGCAGTGGAAGATCACATCGAGCATTATCAACAAGTTCTCCAACTCTTAAAGGATAACTTCACTTTCGCGTAGAATCGAATGAAACAACATGCAGATCAACATTGAAGCAAAAGAAGTTTCGATATAGGTGACTAGGTATTTTACGAATACAACCATTCAAACAAATGTCTCTCAAGCAAGCTAAGAAGGATAATAAATTATCACCATAGTACTATGGTCCTTACAAGGTGCTGCAAAAGATTGGTACTATGGCATACAAATTGGAGCTTCCTGCATCTTCCTGAATGCCCCCAGTTTTCCATGTTTCATGCTTAAAGAAGGTTATATGTTACAAGCTCCGAGTTCAAACAATATTTTCGAAACTTGACGAGGAAGGAAAAATCATATTGGAACCTGAAGCAGTCACGGAAACAAGAACCCGACAGCTACAAAATCGATCAATATCAGAGTATCTCATCAAGTGGAAGAACTTACCCACTGAAAATTCCACATGGGAGGACGAGAATTTTATATAGAAGCATCCATAACTATTCAAGCATTGAGGACAACACTTTTTGAAGGAGAGGGGCACGTTAGGTCCCTATACTACTAGTGTAACCCCTTATTGTTATTAGTGCAACCCCCTTATTATATTGTTGTGCCCATGTAGTCCCCATATTGTTATTATTGTGCCCCATAGAAGCCCACTATTATTATTGTTGTGCCCTTACATTATTATTGTTATGTCGGCTCTAATTATATTATGACCCCTTAGACTCCTTTATATAGAAAGGAGGTATTTTCATTTGTATCATCCAAAAATTGTTCATTTGTGTAATGTAAAGGAGGTTGCCCCCTCGAAGAGGCTGATTTATAAGTCGTTGATCTATATTTTCTATCTTTTTGTGAGCTAGTTTCATAACAAATCCATTTTTTGAGAGGGAATCTACTTCACAATTATTATGCCTATAAATATGATAAAAACATATGTGAGTGAAATAATCACCCATATGACATACTTTTTTGAATAAAGGTTAAAGGGAATAGTGTTTTAGGTTAGCTGTTCACAAAATACACTTTAGAACTATTTGATAGTACCCATATATGTGAACATGTGAAATCCCATTATTTCTTGACAATTAAAGAATAAGTTTTAAAGAAAATAATACTGTAAAACTATTTGTATTTGGACATATGTATGTAGAGATGGTGAAGAAAATATTTTAATTTATGTTTAGGATTCCTGTATCCCTCACTCATAAGGAGAACCTTAGGCCACACCATCAAAAGAAACCCAAGGTATGTCAGTTCGCACTATGAATTCTTATGGAAAGGAGCAATCTGTTCTCTTAGACGATGGATTTGATGCTTTGAGTATTGAAAAACCTTGGATGGAAGCCTTGGTAGAAATTTGAATTTTTATTTCAAATATAGCATGGTTTCTTTCCAAATAAATTCCCCAAGCAAAAAAATAGTGGAGATCTTTATACTATAGGTAATTTATGTTTCATAGCCATATTTTGATATTTTCATGTTTGAGAGAACATTCCAAAATAATTGTTTTGCTTCTATTTTATTTAATACTTTCCAAACATCTTGTGATAAAGGACAATGAATGACTAGATTCTTCAATGTTTTTGACACATCTCTACATAGTGGAAAATGACCACACCCACTAAAGGATTGTTTCATCAAATTATCCCAAGTTGGAGGCTTGTTTCTGATTAGTAACGACATGAAAAGTTTATATTTGGCAGGGAAATTTAGTTTCCATATATTTCCCCCCTACTAGGAAGGATCTGAGAGGACATTTAATGTTGCAAGGGTGAACCACAAGAATTTTTTGGGTGTAGAATCCACTTGCGAATGAATTCCACATGAGGTTGTCTTCATTGTTGGATATGGATATATTTGATATGTTTATCCCCTGAAGGAATAATTCACAAGATTATACATTTTTTTATTCTAGATGTAGGATTTCTATATAAAACCATTTCCAATGTCTAGAGGAGGGATTAGTGACCACTATCTAATCTAGGGTATACCAAGCTTCTTTATTTATGAGGTGAATGAGAGGTTATGGAAGTAGAATCCAATGTTGGATTCCTATTCAAGGATATTTACCATTTTTAACTTGAATGCCAATGCCAACATTATATCATTGAAATCCATCGATTAAAGGAAAACATTTTTTCATTTCTTTCCAAATTATAGAGCCATTTTAATAGGATTTTGAGGGGTTTTGATCCAACCCAAAATTTCAAGGGGGATGTTACATACTTGTGATGGATGATATGGTCCCATAAAAAACACCCTAAATGAGCTTCTAGATTCCATTTGTGACAATTTTTTTTGCTAACCATATTATATTTTTAAGGCCCCATCCTCCTTGTGCTTTAGTAATGGCTATAGATTTCCAAGTAGTGGGAGAAAATGTTTTTCTTTCTTATTTCCATTTCACAAAAATATTTTGGTTATCTTCTTTATTTTATGAAGGGTACCAGGGGGAGTTCATGTTAGAGAAGCCTAGAATATTGGGGTGGCTTCTAAGAAAAATTTACACAACATTAGTCTCCCCATATTACATAGTCATTTGCCACTAGATCTGCATTTTTTTCCACCATTTCTAAGAGCCATCACCAGTTTGTTTTTTTACATCTATTTGTTTTAAGGTGATTCAATGCATTGTTACATTGTTATATACCTAGGGGGGATAATATGGGGTACCAAGGGAGGTACCCAAGGTAATAATGTAATAAGGGGATGGGCCATAGTAATAAATAAGGTGGTTAACCCATATCATGTAAGGGACCACAAGTAGTTAATAATAATGTAATGGGCCCATGGTATTAGTTGATGGTATGAGGGAACCATGGTAATGACCCATGGTATTGTATGTATGAGGCCTATATAGAGGCTAGAGACTCCATGTGAAGGAATAGTCAAGGATTATTGCATGAACAGGCATATGGCTTGTGGAGTGTTCTCCTTCCTTAAGGAGTGAATGTATGGTGTTGCCCTACCTTAAGGGTTTTGATTAATAAAGAATCATTTCATATTATTTCTGGGTTTATTTGTATTCTCTTATATTATCATATTAGATCTATAATATTTCCGGGTTAGATCTATAACAAGTGGTATCAGAGCTATAACAAGTGGTATCAGAGCTATAACATACATACACATGTTACAAATAGGAAGTGTTTATGGTTTCTCCCATCCCAACTGCACTCTTGCGCAACTCTCTATTTTAAGTGTGATAAAACACAATAGGTAAGTCTATCAAGTTTGTTCCAATTTTATGTACTTCACATCTCTATATGAGCAGATTTTCATTGTAACCCTTTATAAAAATGACCCTTTGCATGCTTTCCAGATAGGTTTCTCCTCAAACTCTGTTCACAAGAAAATAACCCTTGCATGCTTATCTGCACTGTTCTGTGCCCTAGCTCAATGTTTTTGAAAAATAATATTTCATTTTTATTGTAAGTTGGTCAGACTTAGGGTTCACATGTGCATCCGGGATGAATTAGTTTACCACAATCTGGATTTGTTTTATTTTGATTGAGTTAGTGATATGCAGGGAATAGATACAATAATTGTTTCCCCCAGGGAGTTTTCCATGGGTTTTGTTGTGTAACAAGGATACCATCATGCTAACCACATTCTAGAATGGATTGGAGGATTCATGCAAGTTGTTAAAAGTCAATTTATCCCCACTGATCCTAACAAACCGAAAGTTCTTTAAACCTTTCAATATGTATTTGGAGGATGTGTGCCTGGTAAAAGTTGTGATCCCAATGCACACCCTGAACTGATTAGGCTCCCACATTCTGGATTGGATTCAATGTGATTTTGGGTTGGTGAGACTTAGGGCTCAAATGTAACAGGTGGCCCCTTGGGAGGTCTGTATAGGTCGTTCTGTATAACAAGGGAACCATCCTGATGACGACATTCTAGAAATGGAGGATGCATACCAACTATTTAAAGGTCTTCTATTTATCTTTGTTGTGTAATGGACATAAAATTATTTAAATTGCAAATATACCTTTTAACATGTATTTGATGGATGCATGCCCAGTGTTAGGTTTCAAATATACACCCTGAATTTATTAGCTCCCCACATTCTAGATTGATTTGATTTTTATTTTGAGTTGGTGATATTTGAGGTGCAACGACACTTTCCTAGTGATTACATTCTATGCCAGCTGCTAAAAGTCCTCTATTTAGCCCTTGTTGATCCTAATGACTAGAAAATTCTTCAAATCACACACAAAAACCTTGTCTTATGTTTGAAATCAGGTACAACATTTTCCTTTTCTGTATTAACCCACATCAACTATATCAAGCATGTTCATATGATTTCCTTAATGATAGGGGAATGCTCAAAAACCTAATATCATTGATTATATTTTGATTAAATTATGCCTTTGTTTATGGGAGAATAGGTTCTATAGACCAATTTAGGTCACAATGTCCCTTTAAAAGATAAGAACTAGACAAAAGCATACCAATGGAGATTCAAACCTCTCATTATATTTTGATTAAATTTATCTTTTTATTCTAGGAGAATAGATTCTATGACCAAGTTTTGTCACAAAGGGCCTTAAAGGATGAGCATAAACATAGGAATACCATAGTTTCTAATGCTACAAATTTAGAGAGCCACCATACCTGGAATTTGCATTAGGGGTAGAAGGGAATTTCTACATCAAGTAGAACATAAACTTTGTCAAGATTGAAGGCACCCTTAATTCCATCATAGGAGAGACAAATTTATTTTGTGAAGATTGAATAATTTTGGATTGCACTGGGGAAAAAACCCTTAATAAAGCTAAAGAATTATCATTATCATGAAGACTATCGCTACTACTAATTAAATTATCTATTGGAGATACAATAATGGATTTTTTTTACCTTCGTGATAGTTAATTCTTTGAATGATTTCTACCAAGAAAATATAAGCTTTATATTTGAAATTAAAGAACCTAATGTTCATCGGAAGCTTGAAATGCCAACATTTTCATTGAAGGTCCCACTTCAAAACCATATATCTGTATTTTTGTAGACACTTCAAAGATTCGAGTACCTTTAATAGCTCTTTGTCCATCAGGCCCTAACTTTATATTGTCTAATTTAGCTATAGAGAATGATGTACCATAGTTATGTTTCCTGGTGGTCAAGAGTGCCAGATTCAATACCATTCACACTTTTGGAGGTGTATCAACTCTATTGACACTTGCATTCTGCTACAAATTTCAGCCTTCACGCATCCAATCACCTTCAAGTACCTCATCTAACATAATTGGCATGCAGTAAATGTGTTTGGAGCCATCATTACACATGTTATAGACAATAAGCATCTCTCCATAACCCGTATCCCACAAATATCATATACTTTAACATTGAATTTTTCCTTGCGCAACCATGGAAATGAGAAGCACTCATTGTTGTCATTATTTTTTATTATTTTTCTTACTATCCAATTTCATGCTTCCTGGTGTTTGGTCATATAATGATTTCCTCATAATGTTAAGACTTTCATTCATGCGATATATGCCCTTCACATTAGTGAACTGGAATTTGAAACAATTAAATTGACACAAAAACTTCTTGCCTTATTGGAACTTGGGTTATTTCCTTTGGGCTCAACCAAAGATGTTTTTTCACCTCCATTTCCACCACCAAAACACTCATCATTTTAAAACTATTGGAGCTACAATAAGGTCTTCTGCATGAGATTTTTGTTTTTGAGCTTACTCAAATTTTTACATAATTCATGATGACAAAGTAGTTTCTTTCAAAATTGGTATTCCTCAAATCTTAAAATCCATCCTTCATGTGCAACTCAACATAATTAGATGTCAAATGTTCATTTCATGAAAAATACATTTGGCATTCCATTTGATAAAGGGATATCGATTTTGCAATGCTTATCAATAAAATACTACAATTCTTGTTAATACGACTATATGAGTTTTCCTCTTTGAAATCTACCAACCCTTTCATATTTGTAGAAATAGTTGAATATACATCCATAGTTCTAAATTTATTTGTCTCTTGCAATTCTTATCAATAAGTTTTTTTGATTCTTGTCAACAAGACTATTTGAGTTTGCCTATTTGATACATACAATCCCTTTCATATCTACAAAAATAGTTGAATATACATCCATAGTTCCAAATTTATCTGTCTCACTTAAATATTTTTGTACACACCCAGTAGCCTAGAAGTTACCTTTTCCATCCAATTTCGATAGTAAGAAATTCACCTGTTGCAATTCCTCCATATTCATATATCCAAAATTCTTCCCATGTTCCCTGAGACTATTTATGGAATTCCTCTAAGCTCAGTGAATAGTTAGAAACATGTCTCTCCAATGAAAAATTTCTCGTCTTCCCTCCAATAGGAAGTGAAGCAGCGACTGTCACCACACCTAGTAATCTTGAATCTTCATTGGAACCCATTTATTTAACAAATATCCTAATCTAAAAAGAAATCCAAAAGCCTCCCACTCCCTTAAAAACTTCTCAAGTCATAATCCACAGAAATAATTGATAGAATATAACACTAGAATACAAATATCAAATATCTCTACCAATGGCTATGGGAAAACCTGAAATTGTTCCATGATTGAAAGCACAAAAAATTAACCAATTCAAAGTTTTTGTCGCTATAAATTACCAAATCACGAGACCCATATGCAAAATTATTTTGAATTATCAAATCTTAACAATCCACAACAGGATTTATACATACTTATTTTTTAATATAAGTCCAAGATGTCTGCTTACAGTTTCTTTGCAGAAATATGATGCACTTTATCTCTTCAACATATAAAATTTCAAAACTTTCAATTGCTAGCATTTCTCTTCCATTCACAAAAAGAAAGGAAGCCTAGGTTTCCTCTCATTGGGACCAATCAAATTCCATTGAAAAATGAGATCACTATAACATGATATTCTAATTCAAGACAACTATTACTGCACATATAGGGTTTATGCATCTATTGGTTTTAAAATCAAACCTAAATACCAATTCTACTTAGAATTCATGGTCACCTAGGATATGGTCTTCACGCTCATTAATGCCTCCAAGAATCCATTTTTCTGCATTTTTATTTCCTAGACAAAATGGATCTTCTATTCATAAAACCCAATAGTCCCTCCATCATCTTAGCGTGAAAGTAATCAAGTCAACGGTAACATAAATTTTTCTGGATTTAATGAATTAATCATCCAATAAGGAAGTTCCTCCAAGGAATTACTGTCAAAGGAGATGTGGAAATAAACTCTTTATTCGATACCGCCTTTTAGATCTGGAGTGATTGGCTTGGGTCAGCAGGCGCTTTGAACTCAATCACCTCGTACGACGAACTGAACAAATTAATTACTCCATCCATCCCATGCCCAAAGCATTTGTACTTATATTGATGGGCACTGCATTCTTGTGAGGGAGCTCTCAATTTGGGAGTTAGTATTAATCATTGATCCTATCTAAAGAGAGCATCATATAACACCTTCTATATATCCATTTATATTTACAAACTATCTCAGAAGCAAAGGTAAAGTCCTCATCATACAAACCCATATAAGTCAAAGAAAAAATATTGTAATACATACTAGAGTGAAGTGGTCATCAAATCAGAGACGTGCATGCCTTGATATCCACCCAAAATATGACTATCACTATTATTCTCTCAACAACCATCATAGGTGATCCGAATTGGATCCTCAAACAATTCCATGATTGGTAAGAATGAATGAAAAACTTCAAGAAATCTTATAGCTATCAGAAATAACCTCTGAGTAAGGGCAATTTGCAACCAACACGGAGCAACGAGGACCTTTGGTCAAAGCACACTGATCGTTGGCCCATGGAGACCGTCTATGGCACAAAAATGGAAATTAGGAAGCTCAGATCCGGAAATGGAGGCTGTTTCTGATACGTGATTATCGCTGGGAAAAACCCCTTGAGAAGGAAAGACCTCGAGCACTTGGTCACAAGGGAAACTCGAAAACCGTGGGAAAGCACTAAAACTGACAAGGCAGGTCCCGCACTCAAAACTGGCGGAATATCGAAGGCATTTCGAGCGGTAAGTGGGCTTGGCCGAGGACCCAGTGATTCCATACACTAAGTGACACGTGTCCGGCGGGGAGAGAGAAACCCCTTACATCGCGGACTAACGGTCGAGCAACTCAACCGCACGATATAAGCGAAAACCGTAGAATCTGGGGGTTCCAGATGAATGGAGGAGGTTCAACCCGATGGATGATCGGACCTGAGGGAGAAATAAACTATGGCGCATAATTTTTGAAGTCCGATTTGACCAATGAATTGACACAAGGATCCATTTCGCAGGCATATGGGAAATAACAGAAAAACGACAGGAAGAACTGACACTCAGTTCGCAAGGAGACAGGTGGCCACCTCTCTTCGAAGCATTACGCAGTCATGATGATGCAGGGCAGAGAAGTCCCAACGGACAGAGGCAGGCGATCCAGAGAGTCGGGAATCCGAAACGAACGGTCAGGGAATGAACTGGCTTTAAAGCCACGAGCTGATAGAGATAGGATAGGGAGACAGTGAGGCAAAGAAGCAGTGAAGAAGCCGAAGGCCAAGAGACACAGAAAGAGAGGAAAAGTTGCAGAGGGTAGAGAAGCTGAGCTGAGCATCAGAGTAAGGGAAGCATTGAGCAGACAGAGACTAATTGAGGTCGAAATTCAGTAAGGGGAGGCTGTGAACTCTAAGGACTTGGGAATTCCAAGTGCCATCCCACTGATCATCCTCTGTTAAGGGAGACTCAGATTGAGCTACTTATTGTAAGACTCTACTTTAAAAACATAATAAAAAAGGCCACCATTGAAGGCTAGACTAGGAGACGTAGCCCAGGAGGATTGGGTGAACTCCTTATTAAATTTTGTTGTGTTTATGTTTTCTTACTATGATCTCTTACTGTTTCAAGTGTCTGTGTATTTCGTAATCTTATCGATCCGTTGCACAAGATAACATAGACACACACACACCAGCACATGAGTCTGTAATACCTTCATTAATTTTCTGAGGTCACCTAAGGGTGATTCTAGATCAAGTGGTATCAGAGCTATAGGTTGTTAAGGTTAGACAAGCTTGTGCTGGATTTAGTTGTTGAATGCTAACTAGATCGAAGCTCAAATTAGGAGATGGAGAGTTGGTTGAAACTAATCCTGAAATTGGAAGAGTCTAACCTCAGAAGACAATGTCGGAGGAAGGTTATGAGGGCCTAGACCCTCAATTTATAGATAGTTTCCTGGCCATGAGATCCATGGTAGAGGAAATGTATAAGGACTTTAGAAAACATAAAGGTGAAGATTCATCGGGCTCCAAACAAGATAAGGGAGATGAAGAGTCTCTCCTCCATGACCACTCAAAAGGCAAGGGGAAAGAAGAAAGCTTTCTCACACCTCCTAATAGCCCTGAACATAAAAAGAAGACATATTTAATTAAACTAGATGTTAAATTTGATTTACCAATATATGATGGAGAGTTGAATGTAGAAAAGCTAGACAATTGCATCAGACAAATTGATGTTTATTGCAGAGTGCAGAGTATCGACTCAGACAAGAGCAAGATTCAGCTGGCCAGCCTACACCTTGGGGGCACTGCCCTAGTTTGGTGGGAAGGCAGGACCCAAGCTGACATGAAGAGACATGGTAAGACTCTTTATGTCTGGAGTGAATTTATTTCTGCAATCAAAAAGTAGTTATATCCACTAGCCTACATGCAGTAAGCCATGATGATTTAGCAAACTCTTCATCAATTGCAAGGGAAAAGTGTACAAGGTTACACCCAAGAATTTAGGAAGAGAGCTTTGATTCTAGGAATCTCATTAGACTCACCTGAGACTCTGTTGAAGTACATCGGTGGTCTACACAGCTACATGAGGCACACTATCCTAATGTTTAATCCCACTAGTATAGATGATGTATCTGTTCAAGCTACACATCTAGAAGCTAGAGGAAAGAATGGGAACCCAAAAGTTGGGGGATCATCCAAGCCCATTGCAAGCAAGAATAAGGAGAAAAGAAAACAGAAATGGAAAGAGAGGAAGGCCAACATTGCATAGAAAAGCAAATCTTCATGCACTCACTGTAAGAAGGATGGGCATGATGATGACCACTGTTGGATTCTACATCCAGAGCTGAGACCTAAGACGTTCGAAGGCAAGAAGAAGAATACTGTTGCAGCTATTCAGAAAGATTTAGGGTCGGACTCAGGAGATGAAGCAACCATTGCAGCCACAAGTATAAAAGGTAAGAATTATGAATCATCTACTAGTAATTCTACACAATCTACTATTGATGAAGAAAATGAGAGGAAAAGACATGAGCTTTTCCATATTCGAGTTATTTCCAAACATCAAAAGATTGATACTTTGTTTGATAGTGGCTCACAAGTAAATTTAGTTTCTGAAGCAATTGTGAAGAAGTTGGGATTACTGACTACACCTCACAAGAAACCATAGTGATAAAGCACAACTACAAGTGAGTAGACAATGCAAACTTAAGTTTTCTTTTGGGTCAGCATTTGTAGATGAGGTTGAGTTAGATATAATTCCTTTAGATGTATGTGGAATTGTTTTAGGAAGTCCTTACTTGCTACATAGAAAATCTATTTTTTATAGAGCTGAGAAAAAGTATCTACTCGTTAAAGATGGAATCAAATACTTTGTAAGAGCTCATAAGCTCAAGAATAATTATACTCACATAAATTCAGGGCAGATGAAATGAATTGTAAATTCATGCAAACAATTTTTACTGATGGTTGTAAAGGAAAAGAAACCTGATAAAACCAATCTATTTGAGGGCTGTGATGCTAAACAGCAAGCTGATTTAGAAAAAGTTGTTTTAGAGTATGATATCTTGTTTCAAGAACCTAAAGGTCTGCCACCCAAAAAGGAAATAGTGCATGATATTAATTTACAGCAAGATGCTCCATTGCCTAACATTGGGATGTACGGGTTGTCCGCTTTAGAGAATGCAGAAATCAAGAAGCAGGTGCAGGAGTTGCTCGAGAAGGGGTTCATCAAACCTAGCACATCACCATGTGGGTCACCAATCGTTTTGGTGAGAAAGAAAGATGGCTCGTGGAGAATGTGCATTGATTACCGAGCACTGAATAAAATAACAATAAAAAATCGTTATCCCCTTCCTCGCATAGATGATCTATTAGATCAATTAAAGGAAGTTGTTTATTTTTCCAAGTTAGACTTGCATAGTGGATATCATCAGGTCAGAGTTGCAAAACAAGATACATGGAAGACTACTTTCAAAACAAAGCAGGGACTATATGAGTGGCTTGTTATGCCTTTCGGATTAACTAATGCTGCTGCTACTTTCATGAGAATAATGAATGATGTGCTCGGACCTTTTCTTGATGATTTTGTTATTGTATATCTGGATGACATTATTATATTTAGAAAAACATGGGAAGAACATTTAAAACATGTTAAGAAGACACTAGATGTTTTGAAAATAGAAAAACTTTATGTTAAACTCTCAAAATGTGAATTTGGCAAAACATATTTGAATTATTTGGGACATATAGTAGGGGGTGGTGAATTGAAGATAGATCCCTTTAAGGTGGTAGTCATTGTAAATTGGCCTAAATCCAAATCTGCTACAGAAGTTAGGAGCTTCTTAGGAGCATCACAATATTGGAGAAAGTTCATTTCTAACTTTTCCTTAATTGCAGCTCCCTTACATGCTTTAAGAGGATTGAACAAGGTGTTTCAATGGGGAGGCAAACAGCAGAAAGCCTTCGACACCTTGAAAGAAAAGATTAGTACAACACCAGTACTAGCACTGCCTGATCTTCAAAGACCATTTGAGATACAAACAGATGTCAGTGACTATGCCATGGGAGCAGTGTTGATACAACACGGTAAACACATATGTTATCATTCTGAGACATTCAATTCTGCAGTAGTTAACTATCCCACATATGATAAAGAATTGTATGCATTAGTACAGAGTGTGAAAAAGTGGAAACATTACTTAATGGGCAAAGAGATAGTTATACATATTGATCATCAACCACATCAATATCTACACTCTCAGACTAAGTTGCAGCAATCAAGACACTATAGATGGATGAGTTTTCTACAATAGTTTCATTTAGTCATCAGATATAAAAATGGCATACATAATAGAGTTGCAGATATGTTATCTGGACCCATTATAAATGTATCTACAATACTTAAGCATAATTCTGTATTGAATGAGAGCTACATTGAACAATATGCTCAAGATATGGACTTTAAATATGTATATGCAACTTTAAGTCAAGGCAAATGAGTAGAAGAATTGGATTATCATATTAAGGACCAACTCCTATATCATTGTGGGAAGCTATGCATTCCACAAACTGAAAGAGTAAAGATAATTCAAGAAGCACACACTTCTCTAATATTAGGTCACTTTGGGGTAAGCAAAACAGTTGCACAGCTGCAAATATTTTGTTATTGGCAAAAAATGAACGAGACAGTTTCTAGATATGTAAGAGGGTGTACTATGTGTGCTAAAAGCAAGCCCAACAATAGGAAACTAGGCTTGTACACTCCATTTCCAGTTCCTTCTCATCCTTGGGAAAGTGTTTCCATGGACTTTGTTGGAGGACTGCCTAAATCTAGGAAGGGTCATGATTATCTGTATGTTGTTGTGGATAGGTTCAGCAAAATGTGTATTTTGATACCTTGTAATAAGCAGATTACAGCTGAACAAACTGCAAAACTATTCTTTCAACATGTGTGGATTCATTTTGGATTGCCCACTTCCATTATATCTGATCGAGACACCAGATTTGTGGGAAAGTTTTGGTCAAGTCTGTGGGAACTAATGGACACCAAATTGAAGAAAA
This sequence comes from Pinus tabuliformis, assembly GCA_031772625.1. Taxonomy (NCBI): domain Eukaryota; kingdom Viridiplantae; phylum Streptophyta; class Pinopsida; order Pinales; family Pinaceae; genus Pinus; species Pinus tabuliformis. The sequence goes on from CM062806.1 coordinate 854,731,523, forward strand.
GCACAACTTTCCATCCACAAATCGATGGCCAAATAGAAGTAGTCAACAAGACAATGATCCAGTTGCTTAGGGGATATTGCAGCAAGCATCCCAAGCTATGAGATGAACATTTTTGTTATGTACAACATCCTTACAAACGAGCCAAACATTCCTCCACACAGAGATCTCCTTTTGAGACCTTTTTTGGTTTCACACCAAGGTCTCCCTTGGATTTTGTCTTTGGTAAGGACACAACAGTTGAGGGACACAATGATGTGGACAAGGCAACTAGCTTCATTGAACATTTCAAGAGATCCATCAAGCAGCATAGGAACAATTGGAAAAGAGCCAGGCCAAATACAAGGCAAGGCATGATAAGCATTGGATGGAGCATAGTTTCCACGTTGGGGATCAATTCTGGCTGTACATCAGCAAAGACAAGATGCAAGGTGAAGGTCAAAAGCTAAAACCAATAAGGTATGGACCTTTCAGGATCCTTGAGAAAATTGGTGAGAATGATTTTCGCCTTGATTTTCCAACTTATATGCACATCTACTTAGTCGTCAATGCAGATAGCTTGAGACTATTTGAACCCTCGTTAATTGAAGGCCCTGAGGAGCAGAGTCAATTGCCTTCTATTGATGACTTGTTAACTGAATATCTCAATGAATTGCCGGAAGACATAGTTCTGGACAGGAAGGTGAGAACGACGCATAGGGGAGATGTTGAGTACCTTAGAATTGGGCTCAGGGGTTCAAAACCAAGCAATGCAAAATGGATGGAGATTGGACAGGTGAGAAAGTTGTATCCTCACTTAGTCGATGCTTGAAAAACCAACTTTTGGTGGTCCAAAAGATTTTTCAGTGCTAAGGTCATGATCCAAATTGGATCCTCAAACAATTCCATGATTGGTAAGAATGAATGACAGACTTCAAGAAATCTTATAGCTATGAGAAATCCTCTGAGTAATGGCAATTTACAACGAACACAGAGCAATGAGGACCCTCGATCAAAGCGTGTTGACCGTTGGCCCATGGAGATCGCGCATGGCACAAAAATGGCAATTAGGAAGCTCAGATCCGGAAATGGAGGATGTTTTTGATACACGATTAGCGCAAATCATGTATTGCTAGGAAAAACCCCTCAAGAAGGAAATACCTCGAGCACTTGGTCACAAGGGAAACCTGAAAATCGTGGGAAAGCACTAAAACTGACAATATGGGTCCTGCGCTCAAAACCGACGGAATATCAGAGGCATTTCAGGCGGTAAGCGGGTTTGGCTGAGGACCTAGCGATTCCATACATTGAGTGACACGTGTTCGGCGGGGAGAGAGAGAAACCGCTTACATCGCGGACTAACGGTCAAGCAACTCAACCGCGTGATATAAGTGAAGACCGTAGGATTTGGGGGTTCCAGATCAATGGTGGAGGTTCAACTCAATGGATGAACGGACCTGAGGGAGAAATAAAATATGGCGCATAAGATTTGAAGTCCAATTTGACCAATGAATCGACAGAAGGATCCATTTCACAGGAATCTGGGAAATAATGGAAAAAATGACCATTCAGGAAAAACTGAGACTCAGTTCGCAAGGAGACAAGTGGACACCTCTCTGCGAAGCGTTACACAGTAATGATGATGCAGGGTAGAGAAGTCCTAGCGGACAGAGGTAGGCGATCCAGAGAGTCGGGAAGCCGAAACGAACAGTCGGGGAATGAACTGGCTTTAAAGCCACGAGCTGATAGAGACAGGACAGGGAGACAGTGAGGTAGAGAAGCAGTGAAGAAACCGAAGGCTAAGAGACACAGAAAGAGAGGCAAAGTTGCAGAGGGAAGAGAAGCCGAGCTGACCATCAGAGTAAGGGTAGCATCGAGCAGAAAGAGACCAATTGAGGTCGAAATTTGGTAAGGGGAGTCTGTGAACTCTAAGGACTTGGGAATTCCAAGTGCCATCCTACTGATCATCCTCTGTCAAGGGAGACTCAGATTGAGCTCCTTATTGTAAGACTCTGCTTTAAAAACATAATAAAAAAGGCCACCACTGAAGGTTGGACTAGGAGACGTAGCCCTGGAGGATTGGGTGAACTCCTTATTAAATTTTGTTGTGTTTATGTTTGCTTACTGTGATCTCTTACTGTTTGAAGTTTCTGTGTATTTTTCAATATTATCGATCCGTTGCACAAGATAACATAGACACACACACCAGCACATGAGTCTGTAATACCTTCATTAATCTTTTGAGGTCACCTAGGGGTGATTCCAGATCAATAGGTATAATTAAATTGAAAGGTACAATGAAATTGACAAATGACCAATAAACTATAAAGGTTTTTATTATTTCTATGGCTCACCAGTCCTTGACTTGGGTTCAAATCATAGAGAGTAGACAATGAATAAGAAATTCACACATGCAATATCAATGGGTCACTTCTCTACTGAGATATTCATTCTTTCTCTCTTTTTTTCAGGGACTTTGGAGTAAACAAATGAAAGACAACCAACTCTGGGACAAAAAATTAGTGAGACAGGGAACCCCTACATACCTGCAGCTCAAAAACGAGGAGGACTGTATAATTTATACAGGTGAATCAAATTGAAAACCCCTAAAATCCAAGTAAACTCAACCCTCCCCTCAATTTCCAATAATGGTAGATGGTGAAATAGCTCCCAATCAGTGCCATTCCTAGAAATCGGGGACAATTGGAAGCAAATTTGACTTGCAAACTAGACAAATCAGGCCTTAGGAATGTTTATTGGGCTTATTTTTCATGGCTAAAATATAATAATTACCTTTTTTAAAAATAATTTTTAGGCTAACTATAGAAAAGGGTAGTAATATTAAAAATTGTCCCATCCAAAATACAAAACCCCTTAAATTTCGCCCATGGGCTAAGATTCAATGCTAAAATTTTCTATGAAGAAAAGTGATCCATATTGACAAGTAGAGTCAGCAGTGGAAATCCGTATGAAGCATAACATGTCAGGAGGAGACAAGTTGTTGCAGCAAGTATTGAGGAAAGAATTCCGAAGATTGACAAGTACCTTGCAGGAAGACAGAATACAACTTCTCATTAGGGGGAGCATAGGTAGATTATAGGTTCACATTGATCTCTTTTAGTTTGCAAGACAAGAGGAAGCACAAGAAAATTATAGGTCCAAAGGAAGAAATCAGGAGAAGGAGATTGAAGCATGAAGTAAGGGGGAGTTGTACTTGTAGAAGGAGTACGTGTGTTTCCATCAATGACAAAGGGGGAGATTGTTGGATGGTGTTGTCATTGATTGCAACCCTAGGGTTTGACTTTAACTAAAACAACATCATTGATGTCAAATAATTAATGAATGCTTCTTATAATTGTCTATATTACATCAAGTTGGGAGGTCCATTGTTGGATGGTTGAAAACCCTAGTTCTAGGGTTTGAGTTCTCAAGACTAAGGATGTACCCCAAACTTATGCAGGGTTTTTGAAGTAGAAAAGAATTATGTTTTACTTGGAGATATTCGTCATTGGATTCTCCTCATCAATATGTCTTCAGTGGTATATGGAACGCACCGAGAGGCCTCTTGGTTTGACAAATATTCTCATTTGAAGTTGAGGACCCCAGTTCATGGGCTAAAACCCCAGATGGTGATAGAGTTCCTTCACCTTCGTTAAGCAAGAGTTCATAGGATCACTCACCTCAATCATTCCTATGGCAAAATATCATTTATAAATATTAACCAATGATTAAGGATTAAAATTTACAAGTAAAAAAAAAAAATCTAACCAATAATGAAGGATTAAAATTATGGGTCAAAAAATAAGGAGAACTTATTAAAACACAAGGGTTTTGTCTTTAAGACAATCTATATTCAAATTATCAAAATGTTTAAATTATAATTCTAATATTCCTCTAAATTGGAAAGTCAAACTAAATACCCACCTTGGAAGACCCTTCTCAAATTAAAAAAAACTAAATCAAGTTAAAAATTAAACCCTAACAATCCCTAAAAGTCCTTAACAATTCTCTTTGGAAGACCCTTTCTACGCACAAAAAATATATAAAAAGAGACCTTAAGAACTATCATTATGTATGTACACAATGATAATATTCTAAACTAATTGAGCTCTAAAATTTATCCTGTTCGACTTCGTGGAAGAAAAAGTTAAATCATTCGTGTGGCAAAGTTTTGGTAACAAGGGTTTTTGGTCTTCTTTTGATATTGTTTTTGGGTTCAGGGATACACTGGGTTACTACTAGCTCTTGGCTTAGGTTTTTGGTTTAAATATCTGTTACAGGACTTGGCCCTTCTAGGGCATTAATTCTACAAACTAGCGAAGTTACCATTCATCTGAAGCATGTGACAATGAGAGTGAGAACCAAAGTATATTATCAAAATTTTCTTGCAGTCTATATAGGTTTGGTGAAAGAACAATAGATATTTGAAAGTCCAATTATCTGTTTGAGTAGCCTCCACTACAAGCTACAACTCATTGGAGTTCATTTGTAGATTCTGTGGAGAAGTTTGGTGACTAGTATTGTGATTCAAATATCATTTTTCAGATAGAGATATCTGAACATATAGATATCTGAATTTAGAGGCACAATACAGTGATATCATTGTCTCTGAAATTCATACCTGTGTAGTGGAATGTCTCTTGTTTCAAGGATCTGGAAGCCTATTCATATATGTTTGCTGGCTTAATTGAGGTGGCATCACTAGAATTTAAGGAGTTTTTTTATTAAGGTATGGTTTGCAACCATTAATACTTGGAGTCACAATCTATGGTTGGAGTAACTACAACAGTGATATATGTCTATCAATTATGTCTTACAGATCAAATGCACAAAGCAAATGATTGATTTCAAGTTTTTTTTTTTTTTTTGAAGCAGTAAGATGTTGTGGTATCTCTAGGGCATCAGGCTATAAAGACACTTTTGAAATATATACTTGTTTGTGCCTGCCATAAGAGGTCGAATTTTGCACTAAACTAAGAATAGAAGAAAAATTAGCATGTGTGAAATCATAGTCACTAAAACAAAGTAACAAAATTGAGTAAGTAGTTGTAACAAGTGATTGTAAAGGTTCATACAACTGTAGTGCAATATCTCAGTAGGCTTTGAAGACCGCAAGATAATAACCTAAGACATTGTTGTACAACTTGTAGTTGCAATTGTTGTAAGATATTGACATACCTTGTATTTAATGTGAAAATAATCACCATGACAATGCTTTAAATATTTGTCTATAGCTAGGGTTTGACATATTGATGCCAAGAGACAAAGAGACATTGATATGATAGTGACACTTGTTATGCCTTGACTTAACAAGCATTTATGATGAAAATAATTTTGTTAGTTTCATTGGGTGGTGTATAAATTGGATCATAATTGTGATAAGTAGCAGTGACCTTGTTCTTGTATTACATGAAAGTAGTGATTGCAGCTGAATGATCTTCTAAGTGATATATTGACGTGGCCAACATACAATGACCTTGGTAATAGTAATCCTGTTGATCATAGTGTGTTTTTTTCTATGTGAAAAATGATCCTATTGCAATAACAAAAGATATTAATATGTATTGATAATTGTCACAGTTGCTAAGGTTTGAGACAAAAGAGGAAGTTTGCATGTGTTTGTTGACACAGTTGGGAATAATTAAGTTAGAGCATAGGAAAAATTGGAGACATCTAGGATTGAGCCTTAGTACCATAATCATATTAACTGATACTTGTACAAAAACATTGGTTTAGACAAATTTCTCTATAAACCATTGAACGCATATCCATTCGAGAGAAATATAGTGAAATGGCATTGACCATTGTAAGTCACATTGATTGTGGCAGTGCAGTTAGTTTATTATTTTGGTACAACTTGGGTTTACAACTTATATAGGAGAATATTCTTAGTTGGATGAGCAGGTCATGTGGTTGTTTGTTTTGGCATTGTGGCTGAGTAGAGACAGGTTGTGTGAATGGTGGATTAGATAGTGTAGTGGTCAGATTGAGGAAGTTAATTAGTGAGGCTTCCAATACTTGACAGTGATATACATTCCAAGCATAGCAACAAAACCTTCATTACAGTTTCTTTATATTTATTTTGAGTGTAGGGGGGTCTAGTTTGAAAATTGTGAAACATGGTACGCTTGTTGATCTGGGTGGCAGCGTGGTGCAAGCCTAGGTTATTGGAGTCACCTTCAGGTTGGATCATGAGAACACTTCAGGGTGGTAGGGTGGTGCTAGGCCAGGTTAGAGCTTAAAGAGGCGTTGGATCGTATGTCCAGTTGCAGCTAGTACACAGGGTGTTGGAGCATCAGTCATGTTGGAGCCTGAGATCTAGGCCGTTGGAGCACCCTCCTAGTTGTATTTGGTAAAAAGGGTGTTGGGACATCCTATAGGTTGGAGCCTGTAAATCATGGAGTTGGAGGCTCCTTGAGTTGGAGCTAAAAAGTTTATGTAATTATTATTTTTAAAGAAGAAGAAAAATATTAAGAAATGTTCGGTGTTTTTTGACCCGGAGGGGGTTTTCCAACTAAAAATATTTGTGTCCACTATCTTAATTATTGAATGTTGTTGCTTATTTCTTTTTTTATTTGACATTGGTTGATGTTAAATATTGTTGAAGATTAAATAATGCTCTAAAACGATTAATATGTTGCTAATTGCTAGGAATATTGATTCACCCCCCCTCAGTATTTCCAACATTTCTTTTCCCTCATTACTAATCCTTTCCAAATATGCCTTTCATAATGTTTGAATTACTCCAACCAAGGTTCTACAAAGTTCCTGTTTAACCCTTGGTAAAATCTTTGTTAACGTATCAGTTGAATTATCTTTAGTGTGTTTCTTCTCCAACTGTAGTAGCCCATCATCTAACGCTTTATGAATCCAATGATATCAAACACCAATGTGCTTTGGCTTAAAATGATATGTTGGGTTTATTGATAAATGAATGGTGCTTTGACTATCATGATACAACACATAGTTGTCTTGTTTTATTCCCATATCTCCTAAAAATCGTTGCATCCACAACAACTCTTTACAATATTTCGTGGCAGCTATGTATTTTGTCTCTATTGTGGTGAGGACTACTAATTTCTACAGTATAGACATCCAAAATAGTGTTGCACCTGCAAAAGTATATAAATAACCATTGGTGGACTCAGTATCCACATATTCAGTGATATTTGCATCTGTATAACATTCAAAAACATTATTATTACCAAAAATTAAATAATACTTTACTAGTACCTTTGAAATACCTCGAAATATACTTTATCGCTTGCTTGTCAATGTTGTTTGTCTATATTTGCAAGGAACCTGCACACAACTCCCACTAAATGTGCAATATTTGGATGGGTACCATGGCATACATCAAGCTACCAACTGTTGAAGAATAAGGGATTTTACTCAATTCCTCCTCCTTCTTGTCATCATAAGGGCACAAATAAACACTAAGTTTAAAAGTGTGATCTTAGGGGTGTACCAACTAGTTTGGCATCCTTCATATCAAACTTGTCTAACACCTTCTCAATATATTTATCTTGTCATTTTTTTTTTATTTGTGTCACATATAATTCTCATGCCCAATATTTGTTGTGTTGGACCTAAATATCTCATTGCAAATTGAATACCCAAATATTTCTTCAACCTACTGGCCATGTTATTATCATGTCCAAAAATTAACATATTATCCACACAAAACAATAGTATAATATGTTTTTCTTGGCCATACCTCCTAATGTAGACATAATTATCATCCTCTAGTATTTTGAAGCCATACTCCAAGGTTCTCTTTACCTTTCACCTTGAATCATTCTATCTTTTCCATATAAATTTCCTCCTTCAATTCTCCACGAAGGAAAGTTGCCTTCACTTCTAATTGTTCATATTCCAAGTCTAAAGCAGCAACAAGACCAAGGATAACTCTTATAGATGAATTTTTAACAATGTGAATTCTTTTGTATAAATCAATAGATTCTTTTTGGGAAAATCTCTTCATCATCAACCTTACTCTATATCTTTTCCTCTTCTCTTCATCCTCATGTTTAATCATGTATAAACATTTTTGTTGGTAGGGAATTTATTCCTTTTGGGAGCTTCACTAACTCCCAAGTTTTTTTTCCAACAAAAAGTCCATTTCCTCCTCCATTTCTTTCTTCGACTTTTTGTTATTTTCCACTTCAAAAGCTTCCTGAAAACAATGTCGTTCACCTTCATCACTTAGAAAAAGATAATTTTAGGGTGGATATCTCTATAAGGGATTATGAGGTTTAGTATACCTGTGAACCAACTGTGGTGGTGTGTTTTCTGGTTCAATATCTATTAATGGCTATGGAAAGTATTCTTCTACTTGTAGTCCATCATTTTCCACTTGCAAAATATTTTGGAGGATCCAAGATGCCTTAAAATTCAATATTCCAAAATCTGTATGAAAAGTTTGCCATGACATAGAGCTTGATGAGATATTTCCAACACAACTTGAACAAGCTCAAAAAAACTTCCTATCAGAAAGTTATCGCGTTATGAAGTTTTGTGAAAACAAACAAAAAGGAAGGATAGAGGTGACACATGGAAATCCCATAGGCTGATGCGTGGTAGGTCTTACAAATGACACATTACATGAACATACAACTCATAAGGTAGGTTGTACATGTGAAATGTAGCAGGGCCATAGAGATGATGTGATAGAGCATGAAGTTGACACGTGGCAGAGGTAATGATGTGGCATAATGACATAACATTTGGTGTGACATTCCATGTGGTAGCTAAATTGATAGGTGATTGGACTTCGGGCATTGAATGTGCACGAAGTGGTCCAATCAGAGGCTGCCACTTGAAAGCCTCTTAGAGGCTAGGAAGGTTTAAGGCTCGATCCCATAAGCTATGAGTTCAATACAACGTAACCTCTCATGGATGGGTGTAACAAAACTATACAAAAATCGATGCAGATGGAGCCAATGGGGCTTGACCCCACAACCAGTTGAATACATTGCATAAGCTCAACCAATGAGCCATGATGGTAGCGTGTTATACCCATGCTAAAATTGGGAGCTCCATGGGCTTGAATGCATGACATGTCCCATTTGATTATTATAATGTAACCCATATTCCCATGTGTTGATTGTTGATTGGGATGCATTATAACAAATTTTTAATTCCATCTATTATGCAACGATGCAAGCACAACCTCCATGGGCTCAACCCCAGTGCTGCGGGTCCCTAATGCTTTATCTACCAAAAGGTATAACATTGTGCCATTGAGTAGTATTTTGATATAAAGGCCAAGCCCTTAGTTTATGTTTGCAAGTTTATTACTGTGAATGTGGTAAATACACTCTTTCGTGCCCTTTTGGAAATAAGATAAAGGAGAGAATATTTTGTAGGTTTCTTAGAGGATATTGTATAGCTATAGAATATAGAACCAACTTTTGATATTGAGGAATTTGATGTAATTTTTCTCATTTTGCATTGTAATTGGAGAGGCCACTTCATTGGAAATGAACCTAAAGATGTAGCCCCACTGGGTGAAATTTTTGATCAATCTTGTTGTCTTTTTTTAGTGTGGATGGTTAACAAGTATAATTTTAATAAGGGAGAAGGTGAACTCAAATCTTACAACCCTGAACTTGGTTCAAAGAGATTCACTCAGAGGAGATATGGAATCACTAAGATGAGAGAATCCTTTTAACTCTGGGTCGAATTCTCTTGACGCATTTAGTTTGATGTAGGCAAGGGTGGAAGAGCTCTACAATGAAAGAGGATTTCATTAAGGAGAAGGTACCATTCAAGTTAACAATGAGGGTGATCAACCCCCTCTTCCTCCTTCTACTCCTCCTCCTTCAAGGCCTTCCTCCACTCCTCATTCTTCACCTCCTTCTTCTCCTTCTCATTCTCTACCTCTATCTCCTCGTAAGAAGATTGTTCTAATGAATCCATTGTTGAAGTTTGATGTCAAGTTTGACTTGCCAATGTATAATAGAGAGCTTAATGTAGAAATATTATATATTGGATTCAAAAAATAGAAGTTCTTTTTTGTGTTCAATAGATTTTTGAAGAAGAGGTAAAGATTCATTTGACCTCTCCTCAACTTGAAGGTAGAATGCTGGTTTGGTGGGAAAGTAAACTTCAAGAAGGTAGCAAAAATAATGGTAAGCTCCTTTCTTCATGGTTAGAATTCACTAATGCATTAAAGAAATAATTTTTTCATTTAGCATACTCCCAGAAAGCAATCATGGAATTGAAAATTTTGAGACAAGGAAAAGGAAAAAGCATGCAAAGATTTACTGAAGAATTTAGGAAGAAGGAACCGGCCTTAAATATTCAATTTTATTATCCAGAAACTCTTTTAAAATACATTAGTGCATTACATTGTTACATTGTCATACTATTCTCTTATTTAATCCCAGTAATTTGGATAAAGTATGTGTTGAAGCTATTCATATTGAGTCTAAGGGAAAGAATGTGCAAAGTGATTTCACAAAGAAACAACCATCCAAGTTCTCTGAAGGTGAATTCAAAGGAAAAGGGAAAGGCAAGAATATTGCTATAGTGAATAAAGAAGAGGCAAATCCTACATTCTCTCATTGTAAAGAGGAAGGGCATGATGATGTTCATTATTGAAAGCTACATCCTAAAATAAGGCCTAAAAGGTTTGGAGGCAAAGGGAAAAAATATACTATTGCCACAGTGAAACAAGATTTGGGATATGATTTAGGGGATGAAACTCAGGTTGCAAATGTAGGAATACAAGGTAAAACATATTCTCATGCTAGAATTGATTGATGATGTAGTAGTTCAATGGAGAAGGAGGTGATCCTTCTAGTTATGTTTCATAAGTTGTTTCACTCGTTTATGCTCTGTCTTTTATCTTAGACCTGTTCTAGTTCTTTTATTGCATCTCCTAGTTCTAAAAGCAAAAGAAGTGAGAATTTTCACATGTGGATGATAATTAAAAATTTGAAAGTTGATACTCTTTTTTATACTGGTTCCCAAGTGAATTTAATATAAGAAACAATTGTCAAGAAAATAGCATTAGAAATAACACCTCACAAGAAAACTTATCCTCCTGGTTGGATATGTGATTATGCAAAGCTACAAATAACAAAACAATGTAAAATTAAATTCGCTATCACTTCAAAATTTGATAACGAGGTTGAATTAGATGTGGTTCCTCTTGATATTTGTCGAATTTTATTGGGAATCCCTTACTTGTATGAAAATAAAGCCATATTCTTTAGGGAAGAGAATAAATATCACCTCACCAAATATGGGGTTGAATATATTGTAAGAGCACATAACATGAAGGCTAACTTATCACTTGTTAGTGCAGGGAAAATGAAGAGGCTCATAATTGCTAGAAAGAACTTTGTACTTATGGTTGTGAAAGAAAAAAATGTTGAATCATCTGATTCTTTTAAGTGTTGTGATCCTTCTCATAAGGATGAATTAATTAATCTCGTTTCTAACTATGATGAGATATTGCATGAACCTAAAGGATTGCCTCCCAAGAGGGATATTTAGCTGTAAGAAAGTGTCCCTCTTCCTAATGTTGGTATGTATAGGATGTTTGTTATTTTGAATGCACAGATAAAAAAGCAAGTTCAACAGTTACTTGAAAAGGATGTCATTAGGCCTAATTCCTATCCATGTGGATCTCTGATTGTGATAGTACCAAAGAAATATGGTACATGGTGGTACCAAAGAAAGATGGTACATGGAAAATGTGCATTGACTTTCATGCACTAAACCAAATCACAGTAAAGAATCGATACCCTCTTCCTTCTAGCGATGATTTCTTAGAGCAATTAAAAGATGCAGTTTATTTTACTAAGTTAGACTTGGGTAGTGGTTATCATCAGATTCAAATTGTAGGTGATGTTTGGAAAACTGTTTTCAAAACAAAGTAAGGTTTGTTTAAATGGTTATTGATGCCTTTCGGGCTTTCCAATGCCCCGATTTTTTTTATGCATGGGATGAACGACCTTTTTTGACCATTCATTGATATGACCTTGTGATTGTCTCTACTTAGATGTTATTCTTGTATTTAGCAGAAATTAGGATGATGATGTCAAACATGTTAGACAAGTATTTAATACTTTGAAAAATGGCAAGTTGTGTGTGAAATTATCAAAGTGTGAATTTGGAAAAACATCATTAGTGTACTTGGGTTACATAGTAGGGTTTGGTGAAATAAAAATACATCCCTCTGAAGTTGAAGTGATTGTAAAATGACCCAAGGCTACATCGAAAAAATAAGTTAAAAGCTTCTTAGGAGCAGTCCAATATTGGAGAAATTTTATTGCTAACTTCTCATTTATTGCATATCCTTTACATGCTTTGACTAGCATGAAATAGGTATTTCACTCGGGAGGCAAGTAGTAGAAGGAATTTGATACATTGAAAGAAAATATCATCATAGCACCAGTGCTAGGATTTCCAGACTTACAGTAGCCATTTGAGATAGAGGCTGATGCAAGTGGATGTTGTAACACCCTCATCCCACATCTACCCAAGTAACTGGTCAATTAGGGTAAATATGTGATGAGAGGCCACTATAATGAGATTCAACCTCATAATTCACCTTAAGGAAGTGGAATTGATGGAAACACACCACATAGACCTTCCACATCAACAACACAACTCCAAGAGCCATCCCAATCACTCAGGAAACAACCCCTGAGACCAACTGAGTTTTTAGACTATTAAACCCCTTGATGCTCCCTTGATATGGACAAGGGTGTAGCTAGGAGGCTCCAGACGCTCGCACATCAAGGCATGCGTGCATTTGGGGACTTTTCTCTTCACACCTATGCCTTATTGTATGGGATTTGTGCCCATTTTCCAGGCCCAAAGCCCAGGTCATTGCGTAAAACTCAATGATAGGTTCAGAAATGAATTTACACAATAGAACAAAGATACATTTGCAAAAACATCAACAAGGACTAGACTAGACCCCTAGTAGCCATGATAGGCATTTTGTAAAACATGTCACAAATATGTAATCTATAGGTTTAAACAAAAAATCTAAGCATAGGGGTCTCACGCTTATCTGAGAATCGCAAAGAAGCATTGTTCACTTATACCATTAGTTGCATTATCATCTATTAGGTCATATATACATTGTTCATTCATTTATAAATCAAAACATGAGGATACCCATACACCATCACTGTCATGATACATGCTTATAACCAATATAATAACAATAGAAATATCCAAGATACATCAGCCATATAATCCACATATAAACCAATAGATTTATACATAAGATATCAAGGAAAGTACCTCTTATCAATGAATGCAAAAGCCAACCTGGAATGGGACTACCACGTTCCACCTGACCATAGATTGGCTAAGCCAAATCACTCTTTAGCCAATCTCCCCCATGCCATATTCCAAGAATGAATGTGGGACTCAAACCAAAAGAACCACATGCAATACCATGCATGCCAAATCTAGCAAGGAAAAAACACATCCAAATTGACACCTGCAAAGAATCCTGTTGTAGTTAATTGATCCTGGTCTTCCTTGCTTTCTCCTTCCTCCTCTTTCCTTCTTTTGCCTTTCTTGATCCAATGCCAAAGTGCTCCAAGAAAACTCTTAAGTATCAAAGAGTGTGCGAGAGAGAGAATATTGAGAGAGCTCCAAAACTAAACTGACAAAAAGGTTATATTGATCAAACCTGAGCAAAAACTTGCCAAATGATCCTCAAAATCCTTTTTATCAATGAGGCCTCTATTTTCTTCATTTTCCATTATTTTCCTTCATTTTCCTCCTCACATGCAACCTTTGACCTTTGACCTTCATTTTCTCCTATTTTCCATTATTTTCATAAATATATGTGCCAAAAATGCCATTTTTTCTTTCCAAAACCTTTGCCATTGCCTTTGCCAATTTCCTTAGCCATAATAATTGAAATGAACACCCATTCGAATTTTTTGCTCACCATTCATCTTGGAATAATTGACATGCATGCATGAAAAAGATATTCCACCCATTCAGTCCAAGGGTTGAACCATGCTTTGATACCACTTTGTGGTATCAAATATCACCCAAAATAATGGAAACTAGGCACCATTCAAAGAGAATGAAACCCATTCTAATACCACGATGTGGTATTAGATAACACCTAAAGAGAGCAAAACCCACTCTGATACCACTATGCAACACCCTCATCTCACATCTACTGAAGTAACTGGCCAACAAGGTAAACATGTGACAAGAGACCACTATAATGGGATTCAACTTCAATTCACATTAAGGAAGTGGAATCGGCAGAAACACACTACACAGACCTTCCACATCAACAACATAACTCCCAAGAGCCATCCCAACCACTAAGGTAGCTAGCCCTTGATACCAACTGAGTTTTTAGACCATTAAATCCATAGACTCTCCCTTTATATGGACAAGGGTGTGTCTGGGAGGCTCCAAATGCTCGCACACCATTAAGGCATGCATGTGTCTGGGGAATTTTCTCCTCAGACTTTTGCTTGCGACTCCGGGATTTGTGCCTCTTTTCCAGGCCCAGAGCCTAGGTCATTGCACATAACCCAATGATAGGTTCATAAATGAATTTACACAACAGGAAACAAAGATACTATTGCAAAAACATCAACAAGGATGTTATGAAACCAGCTCAAGAAAAGATAGAAAAGATAGATCAACGCCTTAGAATTCAGCCTCTTCGAGGGGGCAACCTCCTTTACATTACATAAATGAACAATTCTTTGATGATTCAAATGACAAAACCTCCTTTCTATATATAGGAGTCTAAGGAGTCACAATATAATCCAGCCGACCTAACAATAATAATATAAAGCCACAAAAATAACAATAGAGGGATTCTATGGGCACATTAATAACAATATGGGGGCAATGGGGGCACAACAATATAAATAAGGGGTATAACTACAATAGTAATGGGGTAATCACTAGTATTATAGGGACCCAACATGCCCCTTGCCTTCAAAAAAGTGTTGTCCTCAACGCTTGAGTAGTTCTGGATACTTCTGCATAAAATTCTCATCCTCCCATGTGGAATCTTCAGCGGATAAGTTCTTCCACTTGATAAGGTACTCTGAAATTGATCGATTTCGTAGCTGTCGAGTTCTTGTTCTATAACTGCTTCCGGTTCCAATATAATTTTTCCTTCCTCGTCAAGTTCTGGCAATATTGTTTGAACTGGGAGCTTGTCGCCTATAACCTTCTTTAAGCATGAAACATGGAAAACTAGGTGCAATCGAGAAGCTGCAGGAAGCTCCAATTTGTATGGCATAGTACCAATCTTTTGCAACACCTTGTACGGACCATAATACTTTGGTGATAATTTATTATCCTTCTTAGCTTGCTTGAGGGACATTTGCTTATATGGTTGTAGCCGTAGGAATACCCAATCACCTACATCAAAACTTCTTTCACTGCGATGTTGATCTGCCTGTTGTTTCATTCTATTTTGTGCCAACACGAGGTTATCCTTTAAGAGTTGGAGGACTTGTTGTTGATGTTCGATGTGATGTTCCACTGCCTGAACCTTAGAATTTTCTCTTAAATATGATGTGATGGATGGTGGTTGATACCCATAAAGTTCCATAAATGGGGTCATTTTTGTTGTTGTATGAAAGGAAGTGTTATACCACCATTCAGCCAGAGGCAACCATTTGACCCATTGTGTCTGTTTATCAGATACAAAGCAACGAAGATATCCTTCCAAACATTTGTTTACTATCTCAGTTTGCCAATCAGATTGAGGATGATAAGATGAGCTATGAGCTAACTGAGTACCAAGACAAGAAAATAATTCTGTCCAAAAATTTCCAGTGAAAATGGGATCTCTGTCACTTACAATAATCTTTGGGTTTCCATGTAGCTTTTGAATTGTTTCCATAAATGCAGTAGAAACTGTACTGGCTTTAAATGGATGTGATAATGCACAAAAGTGTGCATACTTGGTAAGTCTGTCAACTACCACCATGATGACACTCTTTCCCTCAGACTTGGGTAAACCTGTGATAAAATCCATTGAAACCTCCTCCCAAAGTTGGCTTGGAATGGATAAAGGTTGTAATAGACCCGATGTCTTAATTGTTTCAACTTTATTTTGTTGGAAAACCAAACATTCTGCCACAAAATTTTGAATATCTGATTTAAGGCCATCCCAAAAAAATTCCTTCTTAACCCTGTGGTAAGTTTTTAAAAATCCTGAGTGCCCTCCTAAGGGAGAAGTGTGCAATTCCATAAGAATCTTTTGTTTTAGCTGGGAATTCTTACAGAGGTATAAGCGATCTTTGTACCATAACGAATCATTTTGCCAGCTAAATGTATCAGACGTACTGGAATCTTGTTGTAGCTTTTGAATAAGTGCCCACACTTCTTCGTCATTCTTCCATTCCTCCCTTGCTTCATTTATCCAATCTGGTTGGATAATAGAAATAGCGCACAACAATGCTTCCACATCCTCATCCTTTCTTGAGAGTGCATCTGCCACCACATTTTGCTTCCCTTTTTTGTAGATGATTTCAAAGTCATAACCCAACATCTTTGTGACCCACTTTTGTTGCTCTTCAGAGGATAATCTTTGTTCTAAAAAGTATTTAAGGCTATCATGATCCGTTTTTACCTTGAAGTGTCTTCCCATTAGGTAGGGTCGCCATTTCTTAAGTGCATGGAGTATTGCCAACATTTCCTTCTCATAAATAGCTTTGCTTAAAAACTTTCCCTTGATTGGACGACTTTCAAAAGCAATGGGTCTTTCATCTTGCATTAGAACAACACCAATTCCATTTCCTGAAGCATCACATTCCACAATAAAGGTTTTTGTGAAGTCCGGTGTAGCTAAGACTGGTGCTTGGCACATTGCCTCTTTAAGATGTTCAAAGGCCTTTGTTGCTTCCGAAGTCCATGAAAATGCATCTTTCTTCAATAATGTTGTTAGAGGTGCTGCTATTCTCCCATAATTCTTAACAAACTTGCGATAATACCCTGTCAACCCAAGAAATCCTCGCAGATGCTTTATGGATGTGGGGATTTTCCATTCCTTAATGGCTTTAATTTTGCTAGGGTCTACCTTAACTCCTTCATGAGATACAATATGACCCAAATATTCCACCTCCTGGACTCCAAAGAAACATTTGGATCTTTTTGCATATAATTGTTTCTCCTCCAATAGTTGTAGCACCCTGTCAACATGTTCAACATGATCCTTCCAAGACTTGCTGTAGATTAGTATATCATCAAAAAATACTAACACAAATTTTCTAAGGAATGGTTTGAAAATTGAATTCATCAAACCTTGAAATGTTGAAGGTGCATTGGTAAGGCCAAAAGGCATGACCAAAAATTCATAATGACCCTCATGAGTTCTAAATGTCGTTTTTGGAATGTCTTCAATCTTCATTCTGATTTGATGATATCCTGAACGAAGATCCAACTTGGTGAAGTAAATTGATCCATGCAATTCATCCAGTAATTCATCAATGACAGGAATGGGGAACTTATCTTTAATAGTGAGCTTGTTGAGCTCCCTATAATCTGAACACATGCGCCATGATCCATCCTTCTTGTGCACCAATACTACTGGAGTAGAGAAAGAACTTTGACTCGGTTGAATTATACCAGCCTCTAGCATTTCTGCAACCATACGTTCAATTTCACTTTTTTGGACATAGGGATATCTGTACGGCCTGATGTTTGGAGGAACACTTCCTGGAATCAGATGAATAGCATGATCATGATCACGCATAGGTGGGAGACCTTTGGGAGTCTCAAATACCTTGGAATGATTGTCCAGGACTTTTTGGAGATCTGGAGAAATAGATGATTCTAATGTGGAAACATCTAGCGAACATAATTGTGCAATTACACCTCTTTGCTCCTTTTTTAGAAGCTTTGTCATACCATTAGAGCTGATTATCTTTCCTGGTTTCCCTGCAATACCCCTTAATTCAACTTCCTTTCCTTCAGTAGAAAATTTGATGAAAAGTTCTTGAAAATTAAAAGCTATTGTACCCAAGGATTGTAGCCATTGGACTCCTAGTACAACATCAACACCTCCCATTGGAATGGAAAGCATTGGGCTAGTCAATACATATTCTCCCATGGATAGCTTGATATTATGGCACTTTCCAGAGAAATTTATTGTTCCTCCATTTGCAATCATCACTTGACACTCTGGTGCTGGATATAGGAAGCAATTCAATTCTTTTGCTACCCTACAATGAATAAAATTGTGGGTGCTTCCTGAATCAATCAACACTATTACCTTTTTCTTCTTGATTTGTCCTTCTATCTTGATGGTTTGAGGAGTGGTAATTCCCGCCAATGCATTACAAGATATGGTCGGATTTATTTTTTCTTCATCTAGGCTTTGTTCCTGGAGTATATCCTCTTCTTTTGACCTTTCTTGCTCCTTTTCTTCTTCCTCTTCACAATCTATGTAGAATAATTTCTTCTCAGCACACTTATGACCTTTAGTGTATTTGCTATCACAACTGTAACAAAGCCCTTTTGCTCTTTTTTCTTCCAATTGTTGTGGTGTCAACCTTATAGGTTGTGGAAGACTAGGGGCAACAACACTTCCGTCTTTATAGTTGTGAGTGGTATGCTTCCTGGTTGCCATAATTTTGCTTTCCATTTTTCTTGCTAACCTGAATGCCTTCTCTAATGAATCAGGTTCCCAAAGGCGAACATCATGTTGGATATTATCCTTTAAAGACCCTATGAACACATCAATCCTATGCTCCTCTGGAATATCTTTTACCCTTATGTTCAATTTTTGGAACTCCTCAATGTGCTCCATTATTGAACCCTTTTGTTTGAGACTTATCAATTGGCTAAAAAAAGTGTTGCTTTTTGTATCCTCATAATGTGCTATCAATTCTTCCGTAAAAATTGCCCAAGTGATAAACTTTTTATGAGAGCAAAGCCATTGATACCATACAAACTGATTTGGTTCCAAATATAAAGTTGCCATACGTACCTTTTGTGTGTTTTGCACATTATTGAGATCGAAGAACTGCTCCATCTGTAATATCCATGTGGCGGGATCCTTGCCATCAAACTTCCTCATATCGATTTTTGGAATATGGTGGGTCTTCGATCCAACATTAGAGTCTATGGAATCATGATTAACATTTCTTTTGTTCACATCATGAGTTTCCTTTACAACCTTTTCACCATTAGTAAGTATTTCTTGTAGAAAATTTGTCAAATCTGTCTTCAAATCTGCCATGTCTGTCTTCAAATCTATCCCCAAATCTGTCTTCAAATCATCCATCTTATCTTCCATGCCGTTTATCTTAGATTCCACGCCATTTATCTTAGATTCCACGCCATTTATCTTAGCTTCTGTTAACTTTTGTGAGCGTGACATTTGTTGCACTTGTTCTTGTAATTTTGATATATCATGTAGCATTTCTTCCTCTTCTTCATGAGTCATGCTAGAGCTTTCAGGTTCCTTACTAGGTGTTTGCATTTTCTTTCCTCGGGGCATCAGTTACTGATAATAATGCTTTACTATGCCCTTTGAATTCCTTCAAACCAAGCTTATGCAAAAATTTAAAAAAAACTACACACCTTTTTTCACTTTGTAGAAGCCTGATATTGAATCTGATGTATCTCTGTAATTTCGGATCATCTAGTTCTGAAATTTTGACCTGTAGTAGCCTTCTAAGTCCTCTTTCCAATGCCACAAGTCTGACCCAAATTGGTTTCTCCAAGGAAGAGTTATACGAAATCTCCCACAATGACTTGCTTATAGACTAGTTCAGTAGAGAAAACTTGTACGACGTGCCACGAGTCATTGTTTCGACCTATGGATCTGAAAATGCATACAAGAAACTACACTCCGTCCTCTTTCTGTACCTTCTTACGAAATTTCAATCCGATCCTTAGAGAAAAAGTTATGACGATTTTCCCCAGGTCACCTGTTTTGAATGTAATTCAGGAGTCTGCAAAAAGACCAACTTCCTCAGATCATATCTCCGAAAATACCGCGCGAAAAGCTTTGAAATTTGGACCCAAGATTCAGCGCGATTTCTTCTCAAATGGATTTTTTTTGTGACTTCTGAAACGTCACAGAAAAAAGTTATAGCGAAAATGCCACGATGACCTGTTTGGAGCAGCGAAACCCTAGAATCCAAAGCTCTGATACCAAATGTTATGAAACTAGCTCAAGAAAAGATAGAAAAGAAAGATCAATGCCTTATAATTCAGCCTCTTCGAGGGGGAAACCTCCTTTACATTACATAAATGAACAATCCTTCGATGATTCAAATGACAAAACCTCCTTTCTATATATAGGAATCTAAGGAGTCACAATATAATCCAGCCAACCTAACAATAATAATATAAAGCAACAAAAATAACAATAGAGGGATTCTATGGGCACATTAATAACAATATGGGGGCAATGGGGGCACAAAAATATAAATAAGGGGTATAAATACAATAGTAATGGGGTAATCATTAGTATTATAGGGACCCAACAAAGGACTAGACTCGACCCCTATTAACCATGACAAGCATTTTGTCAAACATGTCACAAATATGTAATCTACAGGTTTAAACAAAAAATCTGAGCATAGGGGTCTCATAATTATCTGAGAATCACTAAGAAGCATTGTTCTCTTATATCATTAACTGCATTATCATCTATTAGGTCATAAATGCATTGTTCATTCATTTAAAAATCAAAACATGAGGAGATCCATACATCATCACTGTCATGATACATTCTTATAACCAACATAATAAAAATAGAAATATCAAGGATACATCAACCATAGAATCCACATATAAACCAATACATTTGTACATAAGATATTAGGGAAAGAACCTCTTATCAATGAATGCAAAAGCCAACCTAGGATGTGAGTACAACGTTCCACCCGACCATACATTAGCTAAGCCAAATCCCTCTTCAGCCAATCACCCTTGTGACATATCGCAAGCATGAATATGGGACTCAAACCAAAAGAACCAACCAAAGAATCCTGAGGCTAAACCACCTCACCCTCATGAATAGAAACTGAACTTTACTGCAATCCACACCGGATCACTAGGCCAACACAATAAACATGTAATAACAAGATTTACCATGATCTCCATTGGATCACTAGACTAAAACAAGCATGGATGCCACCAGATATCTCCACCTACACCGTGAGGAATTTTCCTGTCTCATAGTCTCTCAGGATTTATCGTAATCCACACCGGGTCACTAGGCCCTAATTCCACCCTCTAGGATTTACTGTATATCTTGCCATTCACTTACAAGGATTCATAGGCCTAATCAAGGGAAACCACCTCTAAGATTTACTGTGTATCCCATCATTAATCGGTCAAGGATTCCTAGGCCCACCGAGGAACACAATACTTGGCTTTACCGCAACCCACAATCTGGTTTAGGGGTCACTAAGCCAATGGCTTTACCGCAATCCATAGTCTGGTACAAGGATCACTAGACCACGTGTTATTTATTTTTGAGATCCACCTCACTTAGTTTTGAATCAATCCGACAATCGAGCTCAACCAAAACATAAGAACCCCATCACACCATGGCTATCCAGAAAATTGCAACATTAGGCTGAAAACACTGTCACACCTCACAAAACCCATGCCTTGACAACAAAGAACCACATGCAATACCATGCATGCCAAATCTAGCAAGGAAAACACACATGCAAATCGATACCTGCAAAGAATCCTGATGTAGCTGCTTGATCTTGCTCTTCCTTTCTTATTCCTTCCTTCCTCTTACCTTCTTTTTACTTTCTTGATCCAATGCCAAAGTGCTCCAAGAAAACAAGAAGTGTCCAAGAGTGAGTGGGAGAGAGAGAATAATGAGATAGCTCCGAAACTGAACTGACAAAAAGGTTATACCAACCAAATCTGAGAAAAATCTTGCCAACTGATCCTCATAAGCCTTTTTATGCCTCTATTTTCTTCATTTTCCACCATTTTCCTCCTCACATGCAACCTTTGACCTTTGACCTTCCTTTTCTCCTATTTTCCATTATTTTCATAAATAAATGTGTTAAAAATGCCATTTTATCTTTCCAAAGCCTTTTCCAATTTCCTTAGCCATAATAACTAAAATGAACATCCACTAGGATGTTTTTTTCACTATTCAACTTGGAATACGTGTCCCATAAACTGTGGTTATTATTTTTCTTTTATTAACTTTTATTACATGGAATTTTCGCTAGGGTTGTTATAGATGTGCCATGAGAGAAATTTTGATGAAACAACATAAGCTAATATGTTATCACTTGGAGACCTTTTCTAAAGTGGTTGCTATTTATCTTAAATACGATAAAGAGTTGTATGCATTAGTGAAAAGAGTTAAAATATGGAAGCAATACTTAATGTGAAAAGAAACAATAATACACACGGATCATCAACCATTACAATATTTGTGGATCCAAACAAAGCTACAAAAATTAAGGCAATTTCTCTGGATGGGTTTTTTACAACATTTCTAGTTGGTAACAAAATATAAGAAGGGCATACATAAAAAAATAGATGACATGCTATCTAAACCTCCTATCAATGCATCTATTGTTTTAAATAATGATTCTTTAGCACTTGATAGTTATGCTGAGTAGTATGTTAAGCATGGTGACTTCAAAGATGTATATGAGATGTTAACTCATGGTTCACAAGTGGAGAATTACCACTTACAAGGAAATTTACTTTATAATCTTAAAAAACTATGTGTTACAAAAGATAAAATAATTCACATAATCAAAGAAGCTCATACTTCTCATATTTCAAGGAATTTTGGCGTGGGAAAAATTGTAGCTCATTTAAAAATATTTTGTTAGTGACCCTGAATGAAGGAAATTGTATCCAAGTATGTAAAAGGATGTGTATTTTGTGCCACTATTAAAGCCACTAATAGAAAATTGGGCTTGTATACACCTCTTCTAGTTCCTTCTCATCTATGGGAGAGCATATATATGGATTTTGTAGTAAGTTCTCCTATGTCCAAAACAGGCCATGATTAGTTGCATGTAACAATGGATATTCAACAAAATGTGTATTTTGATTCCTTGCAAGAAGCAAGTGACAACTAAACAATCCAACACTTATTCTTTCATCATGTTTGGGTTCATTTTAGATATTAGTTGCATGTAACAATGGATATTCAACAAAATGTGTATTTTGATTCCTTGCAAGAAGCAAGTGACAACTAAACCCAACACTTATTCTTTCAGCATGTTTGGGTTCATTTTAGATTTCTCACTAGATTATTTCAAATCGACATTCCCACTTTTTGGGAGAATTTTCGACAAGCTTGTGGAGATTGATGGAAACCAAGCTAAATAGAAGTATTTCTTTTCATCCATAGACCTATGGATAGACAGAGGTAGTCAACAAGAATGTGGTACATTTTCTCTGAGGATATTGTAGTAAGAATCATAAGCTTTGGGATGAACAACTACAATATGTGCAACATGTCTACAATCGAGATTTACATTCGTATATACAAAACTTTGCATTTGAAACTTGTTTTGGGTACCTTCCAAAGTCTCCATTAGATTTAATTTTGGGGAAATATGTTGATTTTGATGAGCATAGAGATGAAGATAAAGCCCAAAAATTCATTTAGAATACCCAAATGATATATCAAAAAGTACAAGAAAAATTGGAGAAGAGCCAAGCCTGGTACAAGGCTAGGCACGATAAACATCAAATGGATAATCACTTCCAATTTGGTGATCTAGTTTTGTTATATATCAACAAATACATGTTAAAAGGGGAAGGTAAAAAGCTCAAGCCAATCTGGTATGGACCATTTACTATTTGGAGAAGATTGGAACTAACACTTTTCACTTAGATCTACCACATTACATCTAGATGTATTCAATTGTAAAAGTGGATAAGTTGAAACCATATGAGCCTCCAATGATCATAAATCATGATGAGAGTATTCAAGTTCCCTCCATCAATGATTTTTCTCCTCAGTATCTGAATGAGTTGCAATAAGATTTCATTTTGGATAGGAATACAAGCACTTGATGACGAGGAAATGTGGAATTTATTCAAGTGGGCCTTAAGGTAATGCATCTAAGCAAAGCACAACGAATTGAGATAAGGAACGTGAGGGAGAAATACCCTCAACTATTTGTTGAGTAATTTAAGTTTTAGTGGTCCAAATTTTTTTTTTCCAGTGGGGAGAGTTGATCCAAGACGATCCAAGATGAATTGAAATTAGATAGTCTCGAGTTGATAAGAAAAGGTTTCCATACCGTAGGTCTCAACGAGAGATTTCCAATGCAACTTGAATGGGCTCAAACGAACTTCATATGAGAAAGTTATCATGTTCTGAAGTTTTACGAAAATAGTTAAACATGAAGGAAAAAGGTGACATGTGACAATTTGTTGTGGTAAGACAACAACCCACTATTTTTACTTTATTATCTTCATAATAATAATGGGGGCCCTCTATGTAAATTTTGATCATACCACCCCTTTCATCTTTAGATCTTTAATTTTTGTGGGATTTTCATTTTTCACGATTTTCAGCTTTGAGTGTTTCATTGTGTGCGGTTTCTTGCCAGCTTCATAATGGCTTTAATTTTGTTGAGTTTGGACTTATGGTTTGAAAACGACACTTGTCCAAAGTTTGAGTGATTTTCACTACCTTGGCTTAAAAATGTACAAAATATATTTTAATTTAATTTTATTAATTAATTTGTAAATATTAATTTTTATTATTTAATTAAGTTAATTATTAATTAATCATTATACAAAACCAATAGATTCAAAACTTATGTATATATGTGTTAACTATATAATAGAAAACATATATTAAAATAATAATTAAAAAAAACTTACCTTATTGTGACATCATCTTTCCTATATTAACCCAAAGGCTCTTTTATTTTGCACATTATTCCTCCCAGGATCTTACTCCCACGATGTTGTCAGTGTGATGTGAGTGGGAGGGGCTTACGAGCCTTTATGGTAACATAAGTTACAAGGGATTGTTTTAATATGTATATATAGGGCGAAGGCAAGGCCCACTCCACGTGAGCCTAGCTCCTCCATCCTGAATCCCTTTTTTCATGTCCTTTGGGCTCCTCTTTTTCATTCCTCTAAGCCCCTCCTCTCTAATCCTCCTTATAACTTTGAGGTGTTCACCTCATTCCCCTTCATTTTTCTTCCCTCCTTATAACTTCATTCCCCGCTTCTAATGAGATACAGGTTCATTAGTGAGCCGAAAAGCCACTACTTAATTAAAAAATAAAATAAATTTTATTTTTAATTCATAAATTGATTTTATAATATATATATATTTTAAATATTTTTGTTTTGTTTTTTAATATAATTTTCATATAATAATAAATGTTAGCCTCACTCTCATCTGATGAAAACAATTCTAAGTCCAAAATAATTAAACTAATAAAAATCAAGAAAGTTGGGTTTAATATTACTTATCTAGATTGAGTTTGTTCCTCATGGTTAAGAGTCAATTTAGGGCTAGTTGGTTGAGAGATTCTATCCAACTAGTTAGACTCCTAGATTAATGTTTGGTTGAGATATTTTCTCAACCATAGTGTCCAAGATAGACTCACTATCTTGAGACAAATTCTGCTCATGTATTTATGTGTATCATAAACATTATTTTAATAATGAAAATGTGAGGAATTCATCAAGGCTGATGCCTTTTCTGCCATATCTAGTTTTTTATGTGTCCGATATTTTATTTTTTATATTTTTTTAATTTTCTTCATGTGGTATCAGAGCCATATGGAAATTCTCAATGCATATCAGTTTTTTTAAATTAAAAGATGAATTGAAGTTTGTGTGAAATTTTATTATGTGGATCGAGCAGTATGGATCTAAGTAGAGCTGAAACTTTTTTGGCATAGTGTAAAGATTTATTGTGTATGGAGTAGTGCAGAGATGTGGATAATGTAGAAGAGACATTTTCTGAATGCGCTATTGGAGAATTTTGTTTGCAGACGTGCCATCCACCTATCTAGTTGATCGTAGAATGTGAAAAAAAAGAACGTTGCACAGTTGTGGTTCCATTCTTCGTTATTTGATCTCATCAGTCTGTGTGGTGTGCAAATTTATTCATCATGTGATCTCTTGCGAGCTACTCTCACTTCCGAGAAGGACATTACAAACGGTATCAATTGTAGAAATAAAATAATCGTGGCCAAAGAAATCGCTACCACAAAATGTAGTGAGAGAAAATTTTGGTCCAGATTACAAGTCTGGAAACAAGTTATGGAAGGAAGGAGTATAGTGAATGCTAATCTGCCATTTCTAAGAAAGCACATCAAACACCTGAAACTGCAATAGGAGAAAATAACGTAGGTTTCCTTGGTAGCAGTGATTTCATGGAAGTCAGATGCAAGCAATACCATACCATTCGAATCCGGGAATAATATTTGCGAGGGTCAGGCGTTCAAAGCTTTTCAGCTTCTGCGGTTGTTTGCTATTGCATCAATGGATCACCATGTTTGTATCTGTGTTCTCCAATATCCACACCAATAGATAGTGAACTTAATGGAACTGTGACCAGAACATGCGAAAAAGTGCCTAGCATGCTTGACTAATATGCGAGGAGTATCTGATGTGTTTCAAGGAGGTATTACTTCCATTTAATACTTCCCTATATTTATGGTTGATTCTTATTGATATTGGTATTATGCAACACATATTACAAGAAGGAGATACTATATAAAGATTCACGTGGAGAGTTTTAAGGATGTTGGAAAACTCTGTCAACGCCAAATTCAAGATTTTACCTCTCAAGAGTGAATGGTGAGAATTTAATTTATATATTTTTACACGCAGTACACTTAAATGTTTATCCATTAAACTTAAAAGTTTGGAACTAAACGTGAATTCATCTTTTATAAAGTGATATCATAAAAGGATGATAAATTCATTTTTAAGTGGGATGATAGAGTAGAGTTTTTATGGAGCTTTTGGATAGATAAGTTTATGAAAACATTTTTTAAAAGATTTGTAATCATGATAATGGAGTAATAAGGGCATGCTTTTTAATTTGTACAACATTTTTGGAGTGATAAGTTGTCTTTTGTAAATTTGGAGAGGTAAGTGAATATTTAAAAAAAGGAAGCTAATTATTGTATTTTCAAGTAATACTTTTACTTCTAGGAGGTTGAGTCAGTTTTGAATAAATTTTTCTTCTAAGAAGTCCTGAAACTTTGAGAATATTCCATGATGATGTTGTCAAGGTGAAAGATGATGTACCTCAAACACTTAATGGAGATATATTTTTTGTGGTGTTGAAGTGTCCTAGATCCACCCGAAATTGAATAAGGGGATCTTAGGAACACCTTGTGTAGTGCATGATTCTTGATGTTGCTTATGTTTTGTGTCTTTTGACACTCTCTTTGTAATATGGTACACATGGAGTACACAACAGATTAAACAAATGCATGTACATAATAAATTCTCTTCAAGCTTATGTAATCAAGCAACCTACAAGAAATCAAGAGGCCGCAACATATAATCAAGCTTGTTAATATCAACATTAAAAAATGATTCTACATCAACAAGCAATTCAACGTCATTCACTCAAGACAATCAAGTTAATGAAGTCGTCATCTACATCAACAACATTTGCATCAATTCAACATCAAACTTTTGGACAATGTGCTTGCAACGTTTTTTGTAAAAGTCCTCTCAAAACAAAATTGTAAGTTAGCTTGTAATCAAAGTCAAATTGAGTTGAATTGTAAGGGTGCATTCTCAGCCGAAACCGACACCCAAATTATGAATTTATAGGAGGTAAAGTGAGTCAATTCTCCTCAACTGAGTCAATTAAGTGAGTCAATTCTCTTCAAGTGAGTCAATATTTTTTGAATTTGTCATTGTAAACATTGGGTGCATTTTCGGTGGTATCTGACACCCTCATCCTAGTACAAAATTTAAGCGAGTGTGAGTTCAACCATTCCACTAATAAACTAAATTAGGCAAACAAGTTCAAGAATTCAAGAGAGCGAGATCTTCAAATCCCGCAAGTGTTACAATAAACCATCAAGAAAAATCAAGCAAGCAAGTGAGCCAATACAAGCGAGCATGTCTAAACTGATAATGGGTAAAGGAGGAAAACATCTTCAAAGTGTAGAAGTGGAGATTAAATATTTGCAAGATTGCAATCATGAGTTACAGAACAAAGTTAAAATACGAGAATGGAAGTTGAAGCAGAATCAAACCTTAATCAATCAAATGACCAACACATTAGAAGCAGCGAAAGACTTTCAAATTGAGCTTGAAATGAAAGAAAAACTCATTCATGCACTCCAAATTAAGTTAAGTGAAAAAAAGGATTTACTTGATGCACAATGTGTAGAGAAGACAGATGCAAGTTGTGACATAGAAGACCTCATCACAACATCAAATGAAAGTTGTGATACAAGTGATCTTATTCAACATCTTAATGAAGGTTGCAACACAGATGATCTAATCAAGCAAGTTGATATAAGTTGTGACACAGATGAAATAATCAAACAGGTTGATGTCAGTTGTGACACAAGTGATCTTATCCAACCAGTTGTACTACTTAATGATTTAACAAGTAGTACTAAAGATCAAATTGATCATTTTGATGTAGCATGTCAAATAGAGGCACTGTTAATGCTTGATGCCCAGTGTGACATAGAAGGTTTAATAAATCAAGGAAAGAATGTTAGCAACAGCAACAAGTATGAAGAACAATGAAAAGATAGTCTTTCCAAGAAAGTGATTAGACCTTGGGAAGAAATCTCCTTCAATAAAGATCGACATGGCCTAGGATAAAACAAAGAAAACACTTTGTTTGTTTCAGATTTCTCAAAACCAGTCCAGTCTGTAAGTGTTGGTTTTCTAGATAGTGATCAAAATATGGTTAAGTATAACCATTGTAAACGAAATGGACATATGGAGAGTAAATTCTTTGACCTCCATCTTTGTCACCATTGTGGCAAGAAAATGTTGGAAATAATACTGAGAGGGGGGGGGGGGGGGTGAATCAGTATTATCAAATTCTTTTTCAATATATTTATACTTTGAATTATTGTATGTCAGTACCATAAAATAATGAGCATGAACAAGAAGAACAAATAGTCACACCAAAGAACACCAGATATAAGGTGGAAACCCAATGTGGGTGAAAACCACCTGCTGCAATATGTCTCTATCTTCTTTCAATTAGAAACTCCTTTTACAATGATTTTGTACTGGTGCAGTCCTTTACCAGTACGCAGGCTGCAACCTGCAGAGAGCTACAACTCTCTCTCATTTTCCAGTCTCTCCTGGAAGGGAGTTACAACCCCCTACTTCTTTTCTTTCAAGGACCACTTTTCATTAATTTTCAGACTGGATCCAAGAACATCAAATAAACATCAAGTACATGTGAATCAACGAATCTCCTTATACAATCAATCCAATGAGCCACCCAAACTTCTCAGAATGTTGTAAACAGAAAAAACAACACCAATAACCTAAACCCAGAACACAACAGCAAATAGGCAGCCAACAAATATTTCAAAATAGGTCCGTAACTTCACCAATATACACCTGCGGATACCCGCACTTCACCTTCAGCTGCGCTGCGTATACCCGCACTGCGCCTTCTTCTGTACTGCGTACCCCGCACTGCGCCTTCAGCTGTGCTGCGTATACCCGCACTTTGCTTTCCTCTGTACTGCGTACCCCTGCACTGCGCCTTCAGATCGCCTGCGAACCTCTGATTAGGGCCAAATTAACAGTCCTCCAATGTACCACAGACAGTCAGATCCACAGATCTGATCATGCGCCCGAGAGATCACGACTCAGCAATGGATTCACCTTTAAATTTTACCTTGATTTAGATCTGGCTTTTAAAAACTGATAACCCAAAATTCAGTTCTTATGATATTCAAATTTCAAAGATATCTAAGCCAAGTGATCTCCTTCCCTATTTATAGTCAAGCCCTTATTCACACCATGGGACAAAACCATCAATAACCAAAACAAGGGATCCAAACCGGGGCTAAATTAGATCCTATACCACGGGCCAAAACCATAGGATCATGAACGACAGGCTAGATACCACGGGCCAAACATAAGAAACCCCATGTGAGCACACTTCTCTGCCTTGAAGTGAGTGAACTAGGGGACCGCACTTTTTGAATGGATAAGCTGCGGGTATGACCGCACTTCCTGGAAGGAGAACCTGTGGGTCCGTAACTTTTGAACCATTCACCTGCGAACCTCTTAATTTCCATCATTTTGAGAGCCTGAACAGAGTTTTTCCACTTGAGTGAGTTGCCATCAAGTACAACACCTGTATCATAGAGCCATACTAGAATCATAATGCCAACAATCTCCCCCTTTGGACTTGATGGCAACCTCAAGATAAGCTATGGGTATGACTGCACTTCCTGGAAGGAGAACCTGCGGGTCCGCACCTTTTGAACCATTCACCTGCGAACCTCTTAATTTCCATCATTTTGAGAGCCTAAACAGAGTTTTGCCACTTGAGTGAGTTGCCATCAAGTACAACACCTGTATCATAGAGCCATACCAGAATCATAATGCCAACAATCTCCCCCTTTGGACTTGATGGCAACCTCAAGATCCTCAACGTCATTCTCCCCCTTTGACATCAAGGGCAAAGGGTTATGCTCCCCCTAAGACCATGCTCCCCCTGACTATAAACCAGATCTGCAAAGAAGAACCATAATCCACCAAACACCATAAATGACCATGAAAGAGATAGAGACATATCGCAAAAATATTTCTTTTGTACTTCCTCCATAATGCCAACAATCCATTATATGCTCCCCCTAAACCTGTGCCATTCGATCTTCGACCAATCCGCAACTCAGCAAATGTACGCATATACCCCAGATGAACCTTGCGTACAACCAACAATCAGAAGAGAGTCAACAACAAGATGATGCATCAACAACCCCCAGCTTTTTCCTGAGGTATTCAAAGGTCTCCCTGGGAAATGGTTTGGTGAGTATATCAGCAACTTGTTCCTTAGAAGGAACATACTCCAACTTGACCTTTTGTTCAAGCACTTGTTCTCGGAGAAAGTGATACTTGATTGGTATGTGCTTGGTCTTTGAATGCATGACTGGGTTCTTTGAAATGTTGATTGCACTTGTATTATCACATAAGATGGAGATAGGTGGTGTACAAGTGATTTGAAAATCCTACAAGGTCTGCATCATCCAAAGGAGTTGAGTGCAGCAAGATGCAACAGCCACATATTCCGCTTCAGCTGTAGACAAAGCAATTGAAATTTGTTTCTTGCTGAACCAAGATACTAATCGGGAACCCATAAAGAATGCACCACCACTTGTGCTCTTCCTGACATCCACGCTTCCGGCCCAATATGCATCTGTATAAGCATGAAGTGTGAGATCTGTATCTCTAGGATACCATAAGCCATAGTTTTGAGTCCCTTGAAGATATTTGAAAATTCTCTTCACTGCCTGAAGATGAGTTTCCTTTGGATTTGCCTGAAATCTTCCAACTATTCCCACTGCATGCATGATGTCTGGTCGGGTACCTGTCAAATAAAGTAGACTTCCAATCATAGATCTGTAGGTTGGTTGATGCACTGTTGCTGATTCATCATTTGCACTGAGGTTACATCCTGTGACCATGGGTGTACATACTGGTTTTGCTTCTTCCATACCATATTTCTTCAAAATCTGCTTGAGATACTTGGTTTGAGACAAGAAGATCCCTCCATTTTGTTGGATTTGCAATCCAAGAAAATATGTCAGTTCTCCAAGCAAAGACATTTCGAATTCTTTCTGCATCACCAAGGCAAAGCTTTGACTCATAGTTTCTTCATTGCTGCCAAAGATAATATCATCTACATACACAACAAGTATTAGCAATTTGTCATTTTCAATTTTTATATAAAGATTGCTATCCGCTGATCCTTTTGAAAAACCTTGTTGATGAAGATATTTGTCCAAACGATAGTACTAAGCCCTTGGAGCTTGTTTAAGACCATAGAGAGCCTTTTTCAGTCTGCATACAAGATTTGGATCATTTACAAGAATGAAACCATCTGGCTGCTCAATGTATACTTCTTCTTCTAAGTCTCCATTCAGAAAGGCTGATTTCACGTCCATTTGAAATACTTTGAACTTTTGAAAGCTTGAGAGAGCAAGGAACATTCGGATGGCCTCAAGTCTTGCAACAGGAGCAAAAGTTTCTTCAAAATCTATTCCTTCTTGCTGGGCATATTCTTTACAAACAAGTCTGGCCTTGTTTCTAATTACTTCCCCATTTTCATTCAACTTATTCTTGAAGATCCATTTTGTCCCTATAACATTCTTATCCTTTGGTCTAGGAACCAACTCCCAAGTGTTATTCTTTTCGATCTGCTCAAGTTCTTCATCCATTGCTTTGACCCAACATTCATCTTTGCATGCCTCTCTTACATTTTGTGGTTCAGTGGAGGAGAGTAATGCCAAATAGCTTGAAGCTTCTGCAATCGTTCTTCTTGTTTGTACACCTGCTTCTTTCTGCCCCAAAATCTGAGATTCTGGATGATTCTTCTGAACGTACCTTGATGGAGTCTTCTCTTCTATCCTTATCTGTTCCTCTGGTGCTCCTTGAGGTTCTTCTTCTTCATCATTCTGTCTTTGAGGGTAGTCTTCATTTTCTTCGATATTTTCATGATTTACTTGCCTAGGAATGTATCCTTTTTCATCAACCACTACATCAATGCTGTCAACAATTTTTCCAAGTCTTTTATTGTAGCACTTATATGCTTTGCTGTGTGGAGAATAAACAAGAAGAATGCCTTCATCTGCTCTAGGTTCAAGTTTGCCAAGTTGCCCATCAGTATTCTTAATATAGCATTTGCTCCCAAAAATTTTGAAATGCTTTACCGAAGGAGTCTCACCATACCAGATCTCATGAGGAGTTTGAGTGCTGTTCACTCGGACATTTGTTTTGTTGAGAATAACAACTGCAACATATGCAGCTTCACCCCAGAAAGTTGTGGGAGTTCTAGACTCATCAAGCATAGCACGAGCCATTTGTTGGACTGTTCTGTTCATCTTTTCCACCACTCCATTTTGCCGAGGAGTTCTAGCTATAGAGAATTCCCTTCTTATCCCATGTTCTTCACAGAAATCAAAAAATTCATTTGAAGTAAACTCCCCACCTCTGTCAGACCTGAGGCACTTAATTTTGTAACTTGATTGATTTTAAACCAAGTCTTTGAAGGATTTTAATTTTTCGAATGCTTCGTCTTTGTGCTTCAAAAGTCCTAACCAAACAAACATGGAGAAATCGTCAATGAATAATATCAAGTATTATTCTCCTCGAGGTGACCTTGTCCTGAAAGGACCACATACATCTGTATGGACTAGTTCAAGAGGCCTGTTGGCTGATCCTTCCTTCTCCGGGAAGTTGGTTCTGGTTTGCTTACCAAACTGACATGATTTGCATATAGTGTTGTCTGGAATTTTAATATTTGGAAGACCACGAACTGCTTGATATTTGCATGCCTTCCTTATTTGTGAAAAGCTTAGATGCCCCAACCTCCCGTGCCATAACCAATGTTCATCATCCTTGCTCAAATAGCATTGTGTTGTCCTTCTTCAAATATGTATAGATTATTTGGAGTTCTTCTACCTTTGATCACTGTTTTCCCTGTATCAAGATCACGAACACTATATCCATTTGATCGAAATATTACCTCGGTTCCTTGATCGCACATCTGACTGACACTCAGAAGATTATGCTTCAAGCCATCAACATACAAAACATTTCCAGCTTTGACCTTTTCTTTCAACTGAGCTGTGCCTTTTCCTTTTATAGTTGTAGGAGTATCATTTCCAAAAGAAACTTTCTTTCCCTTTTCTAAAGCGGAATATGATTCAAGTTTTTCTTTATCACCTGTCATATGCTTCGAACATCCACTGTCGATGTACCATAGATTTTCCTGTCCCTCTGCATAAAAGGCTATCCCACATCTTTCTGATTGTGGTTCTTTTATTCTCCATGTTCTGGTGCTTGAGGCTTGTTCCTTTGCCTGCTGAAACCTGCTCCTACATTCAGAATCTTCATGACCGAAGTTATTTAAATAGAACATTCAATTTCATTTTCAAGAGCCGAAAAGTTGTTATAGGTCCTTTTTGTAATCCCAGTCATACTTCTTTGTTTTTGAGCTTCTCTAGTCATTGTTTTATATGCAACACATTGAGCTGCTTTGTGACCAAAGATATGGCAAGAGAAACATTGGCCATTGAAGAAACTTCTACGGTTATCAAATCTACCGGCCAAATGATTGTAATTTCTATTGTCATCCATTCTTGAAGCAAATTGTGAAGATTTTACCTGTGGCCGGTTGTAGCTTTTGTTCACCCTTAAGACAAATTTCCCCTGGTTTACCTGGTAGCCTTTGTTTGTTCTTGATGTAATTCGTCCCTGCTTTACCTGATGATCTCCATTGTGCTTTTGCTCATTCCTTCTTGCTGCATCAAGATAACTCTTTGAGGTGGATGCTTGAGATGTTTCTCCATTATACCCCAGACCTGTCTTATTTAGCGGAGAACGTTGTACATTGATGATCTTATCTAGAGTTTCAAATCCTTTGAAAAACTTAAGATTAATAGCCTTTGTTTTCTCAATTTCTTTTCTAAGGCCAACAATTTCACATTCTAACTTTTCAAGAAATTTTTCTTTTTCATCAATTTGAAATTGTAGAGTATCAATGATCACATTCTTTTCTTCTATACATGTCTTGAGTCTAGAAATCTCTTCATAAAAGCTATCCACATCTATATCATCCATGTAATCATCATCTTCAAAGGCCATTAAAAGTTTATAGTCATTACCTCGTTCATCTTCGTCACTATTTGATAGACCATCACTGTCTTCATGAGTGTAGTAGCTTTTCTTATTTGCATTCTGTTTCTTGTTCCATCTAATAGGTTCCTTTCCCTTGTCGATCTTATCCTTATGAGGACATTTGGCAGCATAGTGACCTACTCTTCCACAAGCAAAGCATTTGAAGGGTAACTTACCTCTGAACCGTCCAGCACCCCGTTGAAGATTTCTGACAAAATTTGATTCTTCTTCTTCTTCTGACCCACGTCCTGATTCATAGTACTCTCCTTTGCCTGAAGACTTGAAGGCAACTTCTCTCCTGTCAGATGGACCTCCTTTCCTCATTTCATAAGCAGTTAGAATTCCATGCAGTTGTGACATTTTAAGATGTTGTAGATTCTCCTTTTCTTCTATAGCAAAAACTTTAGATTCAAACCTAGGTGACAAGGATCTTAGAACTTTTTCAACCACAACAACCTCTTTTATTTCTTCACCCAAATTTTTCATACAATTAACAATCTCATCCACATGAAGAAAATAGTTAGCCACACTTTCATCATTATACATCTTGAGATTTTCATATTAAATCCTAAGGGTTTGAAGTTTTGCACGTTTTACCTGATCATCTCCTTCATAGCTCAGAACAATCTTGTCCCATATTTCTTTTGCGGATTTATATTGCATAACTTTCACAAATTCTGATTGAGATAGACATCCTAGAAGAGTATTGACTGCGTTTGCATTTGTTTCATATTTCTTCTTCTCAGCTAGATCTGTAGGAGTAGCTGATGGAAAAGTATATCCTGTTTCTATGATGTCCCAGACTTCTGTACCCAAAGATTGAAGATAGGCAGTAACTCTTACCTTCCAATACACGAAGTTTGTCCCATCAAAAATCGGTGGCTTGATTGATGCTTCCCTCTCGTAGTTGCTCATGATGGATCTTCCTTCAAGCGATCAAGCTCCTTTAGAAGGACCAGCTCTGATACCAATTGTTGGAGATAATACTGAGAGGGGGGGGTGAATCAGTATTATCAAATTCTTTTTCAATATATTTATACTTTGAATTATTGTATGTTAGTACCATAAAATAATGAGCATGAACAAGAAGAACAGATAGTCACACCAAAGAACACCAGATATAAGGTGGAAACCCAATGTGGGTGAAAACCACCTGCATCAATATGTCTCTATTTTCTTTCAATTAGAAACTTCTTTTACAATGATTTTGTATTGGTGCAGTCCTTTACCAATACGCAGGCTGCAACCTGCAGAGAGCTACAACTCTCTCTCGTTTTCCAGTCTCTCCTGGAAGGGAGTTACAACCCCCTACTTCTTTTCTTTCAAGGACCACTTTTCATTAATTTTCAGACTGGATCCAAGAACATCAAATAAACATCAAGTACATGTGAATCAACCAATCTCCTTATACAATCAATCCAATGAGCCACCCAAACTTCTCAGAATGCTGTAAAAAGAAAAAACAACACCAGTAACCTAAACCCAGAACACAACAGCAAATAGGCAGCCAACAAATATTTCAAAACAGGTCTGCAACCTCACCAATATACACCTGTAGATACCTGCACTTCACCTTCAGCTGCGCTGCGTATACCCGCACTGCGCCTTCTTCTGTACTGCGTACCCCGCACTGCGCCTTCAGCTGCGATGCGTATACCCGCACTGTACCTTCCTCTGTACTGCGTACCCCCGCAGTGCGCCTTCAGATCGCCTGCGAACCTCTGATTAGGGCCAAATTAACAGTCCTCCAATGTACCACAGACAGTTAGATCCACAGATCTGATCATGCACCCGAGAGATCACGACTCAGCAATGGATTCGCCTTTAAAATTCACCTTGATTTAGATCTGGCTTTTAAAAACTGATAACCCAAAATTCAGTTCTTATGATATTCAAATTTCAAAGATATATAAGACAAGTGATCTCCTTCCTTATTTATAGTCAAGCCCTTATTCACACCATGGGACAAAACCATCAATAACCAAAACAAGGGATCCAAACCGGGGCTAAATTAGATCCTATACCACGGGCCAAAACCATAGGATCATGAATGACAGGCTAAATACCACGGGCCAAACATAAGAAACCCCATGTGAGCGCACTTCTCTGCCTTGAAGTGAGTGAACTAGGGGACCGCACTTTCTGAACGGATAAGCTGCGGGTATGACCGCACTTCCTGGAAGGAGAACCTGCGGGTCCACACCTTTTGAACCATTTACCTGCGAACCTCTTAATTTCCATCATTTTGAGAGCCTGAACAGAGTTTTTCCACTTGAGTGAGTTGCCATCAAGTACAACACCTATATCATAGAGCCATACCAGAATCATAATGCCAACAGAAAAATCATTCATCTAAAAGATGTTGCAAGCAAAATCAACCACGTAGAGTGAAGATCAATTATGCATAGATTGATCCTTGGAAGTGATCATCTATAGTTAAACAGTGGTCTATGTGTTATTGAAGGATTCAATCTCACATGAAGACCAAGTCTACAGTAAAATAAAGATGGTGAAACTCTCCTACACTTGAACGGGGAGAGTTCAGAAATCAAGTGCAAATAATTGTCTCTCCTTTCAGCTGACAAAGGGGGGAAATGATAATGGAATTGAAGGTGGTTGTTAGACTGAAAGTCTCGACAACATTAGAAAAAATTAGCAAGTGGGAAATCTTCATCAAATAAGCCAGTGGACGATCATCATCAACTAGTGAGAAGCTTTCAACAAACAACAGTGTGTAGTTTCGACATCAGCAAATTTGTCAGTGGGCGTTCTCAATATTTTGTTAGTGACAAAGCAAATTCGCTAATGGGCATCATCAACATTTTGTCAGGGGACAAAGGATGTTGATTGAAGGACAGATGGATCCTTTTGCAGCTTGGCACCTGATGGAGTTGTCAAATAACTTTCAGAGATGAATCAAACTTGCAATTGATTTATGTTCTCCTTATATTGGAGTTTTTTTAGCATCTAGGCTTGGCGGTTTTTCAGGCAGTGTTTTTTGAGGATCAATAGTTTCAACATGAGATCTTGGAAGATGGTTCCTGGTTCTTATTTTGGACTTATGATTCAGGGGGGGGAATGTTAGCCTCACTCTCATGTGATGGAAACAATTCTAAGTTCAAAATAATTAAACTAATTAAAATCAAGAAAGTTGGGGTTTAATCCTACCTATATAGATTGAATTTGTTCCTCATGGTTAGGAGTCAGTTTAGGCCTAGTTGGTTGAGATATTCTCTCCAACTAGTTAGGCTCCTAAAATAGTGTTTGGTTGAGATATTTTCTCAACCATAGTGTCCAAGATAGACTCACTATCTTGAGACAAATTCTTCTCATGTATTTATATGTATCATAAACATTATTTTAATAATGAGAATGTGAGGAATACAACATGGCTAAGGCCTTTCCACCATATATAGTTTTTTATGTCACTGATATTTTATTTTATATTTATTTAATTTTCTTCAATAAATAATTCTAAAATATTAAAATATTTAATTTGATTATTTAATTTAATTCTTAAATTTATTAAAACTTAGCTATGTTGTTTAAAATTAGGATTTTAATAAGTACCCTAGATTTTTATTTAATTGGTCAAATTATGCATTTTCCGGCACAGAGATAGTTTTGATAGCCTCACTTTGAAAGTTGATACCTTGAGTTCTACTTGGCCAAATGAGGCCCAGGATGGCTCATTAGAAAGATAAAACCATGGATACGATTTTGGGAGTGGTTACATGCCCATATTTTTTCATTTACTATGCCTAAAATTTATAAGAAAATGGAGCTATGAATTCACACTAAAAAAACAATTTCTAAATTTGTTTTGGAAAATTTGGTTGGGTAAAATTTTTGTGGTTTCAAATTGGTTTGAAGACCACTTTATTGAGCCAAAGAAGTATTTCTATAGATCATTGGAGAGTATATCTTTTATTTATTTTATTAGAATTTATTTTGAGAGTTTGTTTTCCCAAATTTTGGTATTTTGATTTTAATGTGCAAAATTAATTTGTTTTATTAGAATTTCGATTGGTTTTGCAGGAGATATGTTGGAGAAGATAAAGAAAAAAAAACTTGGAGCAATGCTATTACACAAACAAAGGAGAAAAAGAAGATTTTCAGCTCCAAATTCGATGGATCAGAACTACCTTCCAACAACTCTCCATTTTTGGAGATTTCTTGTCAATTATAAATAATGTTTTAGAGAAGGAGGAAAAGGTTCCTTTTTCTACAACATAGAGACTCTTGTAAGTTTTGTAAATGGCTTTTGAGGTGTAAATAGGGAGGAAAACTAGATCTAAGGATATTGGGGGTTATCTTTTCAGAATTTAATATATATTAATGGGGAAGAACTTGCACTTTTGTAATTCTTTCTTATACTAGAAGAGCTGATCATTTTGAGGATATTATTGAAGATCCATTGGGTAACATAGAAAATAGATCCAAATTTACCAATTTGTATTTAAATACTTTTATTTGTAATGTAAATTTCATCTTTTTGATAGCATATTTGTGTAAATTACTTCATATTGTTCACTTTTGTTAAATATGAGTGTGATTGTCTTATAGATCATCTATATAATCTATTAATATAATAGATATATTATTAATTCTTTCATGGAAAATTTTAGGGGCGAATGTTCGCCCTTTGGCGAAATTAAGTTGTTTTAAGTTTTTAGTGGGCAAATATTTTGTATCATAGTACATTTTTACAAATCGCTTCAAATAGCCCACCTTATTTTAAAGAAGAGGGTAAAAAAGGTAAATTTAGCCCTTGAAATTAGGAGTTACAACCTTCCATTCGCCCTAATTTTCAAGAATAGGTTTTATTTAAGCGAATCCTATGGGCCAAATACCATATTTACAAAAGAGGTATGGTAAATTAATAAAAGTATAAATAAATGAGAGGTATGGTAAATAAATAAAACATTTTTTATATTTACTACATAAGTCACCTTATATACATGCAAGGGTGTAAATAAATAAAAATATAAATAAAATGGACGTATGATAAATAAATAAAACCTCTTTTTATACTTACTCAAAAGGTATGGTAAATAAATAAAAATATAAATAAACTAGACATATGGTAAATAAATAAAACCTCTTTTTGTATTTAGTCCATAACCCTCTTTCTATTTATGAAGGCTCAAAAAAGAGGTTTTATTTAAGTGAATCCTATGGGCCAAATACCATATTTGTAAAAGAGGTATGGTAAATTAATAAAAGTATAAATAAACAAGAGGTATGATAAACAAATAAAACATTTTTTTTTGTATTTACTCCATAAGTCACCCTATATTTACGAACACTCAAAAAATGCGTTATATTTAGGTGAAACCTATGGGAAAAATACTATGGGCCAAATACCATGGGCTAGATTATTATTAATACCATGCAAAAAAACATTATTAACCCTAATATTAGTATTAATAAAAATAAAAATGGCACATGGTATTGACCCATGGTATTCATGTGGAATGTAGCCTATTTAAATGGGGGAATTAAACCAGCATAGATCCATCTTTACTCTGGATCTACTAAGCTCGAGAGGTATCAAATATTGTGATATGCAAACTAGCATAGAGTGAAAAAATATTTGATCCCTCTCGGGGCTTGGTGAATCAAGAGTAAAAATAGATGTTGTAATTTAATGTATGGTAAACATTTTAACTTAGTTAAAATAAAAAATAAAATAAAAATCAATTATTAATTTTATTAATTTTTATAAATTACTAATAGTAATTTTTAAGCTTGAGGTTTATGATAACCCATGGTATTGACCCATGGTAATACCATGGTATTCATGTGAGCATAGAATATTTAAAGGGGAAATTCTATCATCTTAGATACATCTTAATTCTGGGTCTACCAAGTGCTCAGAGGGATAAATAGATTTCATCCCCCTAAGAGTGGTAGATGTGGAGTTAAGATGGATATAGGTTGGTTTTTATGATAATGAAGATATTAAATAGACTTAGGAAATTATATTGTAAAAACATCTTAAGGTGAATGGTTAAAGCTACATTTAGTCAC
Source organism: Pinus tabuliformis (assembly GCA_031772625.1). Lineage (NCBI taxonomy): Eukaryota > Viridiplantae > Streptophyta > Pinopsida > Pinales > Pinaceae > Pinus > Pinus tabuliformis. The sequence goes on from CM062806.1 coordinate 854,772,359, forward strand.
TTCACAAAATTTAGTAAAAAATACCAATATCTTCATTAATATTGGTTTTTAACTTTTTCTAATTTAACAAAAAAAATTCAAAACAATGAAACCTTTTTTTCAAACATTTTCAATATGATATCTTCATGAAAAAGTTTAGGTACTGATGTTGGATTAGTTGTTTGAAAAATAAGTTGGTTTGTACAACCTTTCATCTTCTTTGCTATTCTTAGTTTGTCCTAATGATCTGTAGGGGTTGGATCCACTGCACCATATTTTCCTAAAAGGTGGAGATTGTTCACCAAAAAAGAAATTAATCTACATGTTACAACGCTGTTAAAAATTGCGAGACCTGTGAAGGTAGTGAATTATGCTAATAAACAATTTAGATTGGGAGAGACGTAATTAAATTTTATTATTTAATTGAAGATTTCCAATTAAATAATAATAAATCTACATTTATATATTCATATATTGATTGGAAGGATTCTCACAATGGTCACTTCTTTTAATTAGATCCCCTTCAAGGGATACCTAATAATTTCCTACATAATATAGTTGGGGCTTGCTACTTGTTGGCGTGTTCGGGTAAACAAACTTGATGTGTGTGTGTGTGTTTTTTTTTTAATCTCGTAGTTGGAGTCTACGGAATAAGAAAGAAATTTGATAACTTGAAAAAAGTGGTAGCTTGACAAAAGTTGTAGAGAAAAGATTAATCTCTCCTACCTTGACAAAACTCGTTGTCAATATCAACACCTATAAGAACTTTGTTGTGGAATATTATCAAAACTAATAGAAGGATATGAAAGAGTGTATTGTAAGAACCTTGACAAACACTGCCACTGAAACTTGGAACATTGTTTGTAGGAAGAGAAAATTAAGTTTTTTTTTCCAAACATGTATGTTAGTATGTTACATTTTAATGAATATGTTTTCTTATTATCATATATGGTTTCATACTTTAACAAAACATTCGCCAAGACTTCACAATGTTTTATTATTCAGTAAAAGATTTTCCAAGATCTTACAAGATTTTATAATTCAATGAAAGATTCTCCATCACTATATAAGATAATATAATCTGGTGAGAGATTCGCCAAAAAAATTATATATACATATTATATTATTGATAAAATCAACTCCCATTTTTCCTATGTATCATGGGGATTAGCCCATTTATTATACATATAAATTTTAGGGTGGTTCTTAAAATTTTCCCTGAATTCTTGATTCCATCAAGTTCTTAAATCAAATTTATGAGTAACTATTTACTCATAAATTTGCTATCTAAAATCTATTTATTTGTCATTAGAATTAAGTGAACTTTTTCCTAGTTTTAGTGGCTAATCATTCACCATTTTAAATCTCTAAACAAAGCATGTTGTGCATTTACTATACCATATGTCAAAACTTATTATGCAGTTTGATATACATCATTAAAAGAACATGTTAAATCCCCATTTTTTTATAAGTTACTTGGCTCTTGATTTGGGCACGATCTATATCTTGTTCTAATTAAGATAGGTTAAATTAAATTTCCGTTTGCTAATTGCATTTATATTAACTTGTGTTTTATTTAAAAAAAAAATTAGAAGCTTCCTTATATAGGAACATCCTTAGCTGTGGCTTGTTCAGCCCTTAATTCAGCTTGAGGATTTATTTCTTACAAGCTAGCAACAAGAGTAATTCTAATATCCCTCTTCTTATAGATAGTTAATTAGCAACATCACAAGTCAGCAGAAGGGGTGAAAGGGTAAATAGACCCAATAGAATCATTCATAGCCATCATTTAAACAAATAAGAGTCTAATTTGAGACTCTGATCAGGTGGTCTTCCCAAATGTGGATGAGATCATTTTTGGCCATCAACATTTGTAATACTAGGAGGACTAATAATAAATTTTCATTTTAAGATTTGAATTTTAAATCTTACCTTAAGATTTAATTTTTTTATAACGGCTCCTTCTAAATGACTTCCTTGCAGTTGCTTTACTAGAATTCCACCAGTCACCACTCCAATAAATGTAGTCAGGCTCCTTTCAAAAATAAAATTCAATGGTAAGACTTCTGCTTTTGATCTTCTCCTTCGATTTATTTTACATTGCAATAATTTTGATATTTTGACAAAGGTGTCATTTGCAGAATATTCACTCTTACTTTGACATGCCAAGCCGCAGATTTGATCATTACAGTTTCCTATGTACATAGTTGGGATGATTTTTCAAAAATATTCCTTCATGCTTTTCATGAATACAATTGTGAAAATATTTGTGATCAACTTGAAGCATTGTGAAGGATGGAAGGTGAGACTTTGGAAAATTTTGTAATTTAATTTAAATTAGTTTTTTAACAATTTTGATCCAAATATTTACATCCTGAGTTTCATTTAATAAGATGGTTTAAAAATTTAATGTCTCTTCCCTATAATTCTAACAATTGTAAGGAACCAAAAGATATGGCATTTGTAAACATATGTACTAATGTTGAAGTGTAGAAATTATGGTGTAGATTTGCAACTTCTCATAAAGTTTTAATTAAAATCACAACATACAAACCTACTCTATTGCTATATAAAATTCAATTCACAATTTAGAACATCAATCACAAAAATGCAATGAGAAATAACACACATGCACACAATATTTTTCCAGGGGAAAACAATATGCTAAAAACCCCTCTCATGTTTGCATTAATTGATGAATTGAGATGTATTACAATTTCTTTGCTCAATTGAGCACAACCTGCAAGTGAATAACCTATTTCTCCGCTCATTTAGAAGCTCTAACCCAAACTTAGAAAATTTTTGCCTCTGCTTGAGCCCCTATTTTCTTGCGCAAAACTTTGAGAAATTAGGGCCCTATTACTTAGGAATTTATGAAAAATTTATTGTGAAATTCCCAAGGTTGATCACATGACTGCATGCAACACCTGTACACTCAAGACTAGTCTACAACTGATGTTACACTACCTTGGAATCTCCACAAAAGTTGGTGAACTCGAATTATCTACATGCACTAGCATTTTTTGAGATGATTAATCAGTTAACTGGATGATCATTGAGTTTGACTGAAGTCCCACATCACAACTAACCTTCCACTAGTTCCTCCAACAGTGGAACTAGTTTATTTGAAAACAACTTGAAATAACTGACCTTTATTGCTACAAATTAGCAATCACATATGCTTAACTAAACTCTAACTCCTCCAACTCGAATTTAATGAGTAAATTGGGTGACATAAGCCATGACACACAAGTTAATTTCGTCCAAGTTGTCTACTGATGTGGAAATTCGATTTTTTTCAAAATAGGGAAAAATCAAATTGAGAATTTATTACTGCATTTTTCAACATGAAGAATCAATGGCTCAAAATAGAAATGCTAATCCGCTACAAATTGAAAATGCAAATGTTTCCAATCAACAATTTCAACAAGAAGTAAATGTTGCTGAAACAAATAATGTTATTCTTGGAGCTTCTTTTATTCAAAATAATTTTGTTGTGCTAAATCATGCTACTTATATTCGAGTAGAAAATGAACAAGCAACAAAATCAACTAACTGCAACCAACAAGAAATAAGCTCAACAAGCAATCAAAATCAATCAAATTAGCAAGGAACAATGCAAATCGAAATTTCTAGTGATATACAAACTTCTACAAGTAATGATGAATCTACTACTGTTAATATCAGTGATCAATAACAAGTTACAGAGTAACCTACCATCAATTTTCAAATAAGCCAAATACATGTCTCTCCTCATATTCTTTCCAATAATAGAAAATTCGATTTCTATGTTCATAATGAGAAATCCAAAATTTGTAATAACGCAAATGAGGAATAATATGATATGTGCATTTTGAAAAATTAGTAAATTTCTTCAAACATGGAAATTTTCAGGTACATTACTTCAAATCTTCATTTCTCTCTTTACCTTGATCTATTTGATGATTTTAATTCATTAAATAATATTTCAGTAACTCCTTTTTGTACAAATATTATTTCACAAAAGGGAGAAGTTGTCATTAAAGATGGTTGTTTGCTTAATTCCGAAAGGGATAAAGAAGATTCAACTATCAATACTTTCAGCTGTCCTGGAAATTATCTTAATCATGCATTTAATTTTTGCTTGGTTCCGATTTATTTTATGTAAAGAAAAAGAGCACTAGTGAAGTCATTTATGATGATGACTTGAAGATAGAATTTTGAATCTCTTCACTCTTTGGAAATAGTTTTGTCAAATTCTCATACCTCCAATTCTTCAAGTCCATTCATATTTGAAGATGGGGAAAACATAAATTCATAAAATGTTTCAGTAAGTTCTCATTTTCAAACCTCCAAGCTTTGTGATGATTTCATTATTCAAGAATCCACTCCTATTTATGATTCTTACTATTTTGATTGAGAGCCAAAATTCTTTCCATTTCCACAAGTAGATGTTATTATAATAATTTTGAATTCATTATTTAGGTTGACACTTGTGGGAAAGAAATTTTTGTAAACAAATCCCAATTATCTTGTACTATTATTTGTAACATTATCGTAAATTATGATTTTGGTTTTCTTCATTTTCCTTGGTTTGAGTTTAATTTCCTTTCAAATTTTATTTTTAAATTTTTGAATACGTTACACTGATGCTTTGAGAATTCAAGCACTCAATATTCATTAAATGCATTAGTGGGCTTGTATGAAAACCAATTTCATGGTTTTAAGTGTGAGTATCAACAACCACTTATTCTGCAATTTTATTTTATGTTAATGTTAGGCTAATTCATGCCTTCTTTTCAATATAATTCCCCACAAGTTCTAACATTTGAGAGTGCATCAAAATCTGGCCAAAAGTTTGATACATTCAAAAATCTTCTGAGTTATTTATTTAACTTCCATTGACACTTAATTGATCCATTTCGAAAGTATTTGGAAACATTAGTTGCATAGAATATTTTTGATGTTCTCACTTTTACTAACAATTTTCAACAGGCTTCAACATTTAAACATATATTATTTAAATCCACTTTTCTATCTTTTCCCTGAATCTCTTCCAATTAGTGATAAAGGTCCATCTATATTTCTATGATCCAATTGGAATGCATAGAGAGAAGATATTTTAGGGGAATGATTCTGCAAATAAATTTATTTTGCTAAATTTATTACAAGTAAATGTACATAAAAAGTTGAAATTTTGTTTTTCCGCAATTTTATTTATGTTACTGATTTTTGATATTTCTATATCTGTAGAAATAAAACGAAAGGAATGGTTGCACTGGAAATACAATTTCACTTAGTATTTAATCTATCCTATTAAATTGCTAGTAGGATTAGCTTAGTTAATTTGTTTTTCTTTTGTTTCATTTTAATGTTACAGAGTTTGAATAAGCAAGTAGTGAGCCCAAAATGTTTCTTTGGTATTCATTCCATTCCCTAGGAAGATGCATTTCACAATGCTCGCAATGTATTTCTAAATGATAGCTTTTACCATTTCTTGTTATGCAATGATGAAGTGATGCAAATTAATGCCTCATTGCTTAGCATTTAATTTAAATTGAATAAATAAATGATTTTGAACATATGTAAATTCTAAGAAATGCTAGGGAAAATGTTAAGGTCTACAAAGAAAAGTTACAATTAAATTCTTCCAGGTATGCATATATATGTTTATCCTCATATGTTGTTAGTTTTCATTTCAACACTTGTTTTCTCTTTAGTCACATTTTATTTCTTATTTTTCTTGTGCTTCTTTTTGAAGGTATTTATTGAATTGAAGGATTGATTTTGTTAGCAAATTAAATTAGAATAAAGTGAACAATTATCCTTTTCCAAGTTGCAAAGTATGTTTAGGGAATTATTCATTTTCTCATCAAAATAATTTTTATTTTAGTGCTATGTATAGGGACTTTGATTTATAGTTTATTTGCTTTGCAAACTTGCAAGATGAGTCATAATCATATCTTTCTTCTTTTATTGATTTAGTTGCAACATAATTTATGGCTCCTACTTGTTTTGGTATGCCACAGGCCTTTGGTTTCTTTAGTTTTGAATGACTAATCAAAGAAAGAGTCTTGAAAGCAAAGGAAAATCACAAAATTTTTTGAAGCAATTACAAAAATTCACTGTCCATCACCTTGCCTTTGTGCTTTCTATCATTTTGCATATTTTTTGCTAAAGCCGAAATTTAATTAATTAGGTTTTAGGCTTATTTCTTATATTCTATTTGCCTATTTGTAAAGGCACATGTGGTCTTGAGTCTTGATGCTTAACACGCAGCCCAAAAGGTTTACTCTGCCGCGTCATTTAACTTACATTTTTATTCTGTTGGGATCCCTTAAGTGGGATTACGTGTTCAATCCCCACACGCAAGTGCATACTTTGAAGGCTTATTGGTCTTGAATTCCATATCATAATGCTCATCATCCCGTTGATTAAACACCAAAGAATTTGCTTTGTGATCTTTTCAAACTACGGAGATTAAACTAGTGGGAAAACTCATTGTCTATGGGTCTTTCTTTCTGTGGCCATTCATTCATGTTTTCCACGTGACCTTGGAGCCACACCATCTTGACCTTTTCTTGGATCTATTTTTGTTAGATAATTCAAAAATACATAGACTTTAGTTTAATTATTTAGAATATAATAATCAATTATTGAGAATATAATAATCAATTATTGAGAATATTGAATTAGATATTAGAGACATTTTAAAATAACTAGTTGTTGTAAAAGATATGACATCTAGAAAGATGTTGTTTCTTAGGAATCAAATTAGGAATATAGTTAAGAGTGTTGTTATGAGGGTTTTAAATGTAAATAGACACTTTTAAATGAAATAAGTGAACTATAACAAAATTAGGTTAGGACATTAACTTATTTAAAACATGTTTGTCCTCTTGTAAGCGTGTTGAGTGACTGTGAGTAAACTCTTGCAAATATTATGTAATTTTCTTTTGCGTTTAATAAAATTTATGTGCCTGATGACATTTTTGCTATTATTGTGGTATCAAAGCTCCAATAATATAGTTGGTGTGAGAGGAGATTTGAACATCAAATCTTGTGGAAGACTCTAACAAATTGATCATGGTATGCATATTGTTTAGATCTTTATTAAGGAAAAGAATTTTGTAGATTTATTGTTAATTTCAGATTTTTAGATCCTTACATTAAACTTTTTAATATATATATTTTTTATTATATTGGAATTGTCTGTTAGGGAGCAGAACTGGCTACACTTCAAACTCCTCACATCAAACCCCTCTATATTATTATTATTTTGTTACTAAATTCAGTCGGGATCGAAAATCCTAGTGTTCCTGAGCTCATAACTGGATATCTATGATTACAGATTAAAGCCATAGTTGCGTCGGTTATAGATGACTTGCTCGGCTTCGTTCTACTATGCGCATTATGCTTTTCTCGGCCCAGAAATTTACAGTTCGATTGTGTAACTTCAAGTTCCAGGATTGAAAATCCCAGTGAAACTAAAACTTACGATCGTGCTCTATTCCCAATCCCAGGGATCCAGAGCTGCTCAGCATTAAAGAACAAGTCTGTGCCACTGACATTGCTTTTCACAGTAATTGAGCAGAATAACCCTAGTTTCTAGATTAACAGCATGCCCACTTAGACCAGAGGCAGATAAGGATTTAATAGTTCGGAAATGATTATCATTTGGCTCATCACATTGCTCTAAGAAGGCTTGCAGGTTTATAAAACGTTGTTGATAAGGAACAAGTTCCTCTTTCTTTAACTGATCAACTTCTGCGAGTCGTAGTATTCCTTTGCTTTGACAAAAATAATACTAAGAGTCGTAGTATTTAGGCAAGACTACTGGAATAATTGCTTTGAAAAAAATCAGAAACTTACTTTATCCTGGGATTAATGTGTGTCAAATCTCAGGGTAAAGACGAGCTAACAATGTTTGCGTAGAAAAAAGGATGAAAAAAACCAGCGTTTGCAAGAAAATATGTGTTGAAAATTCTGGAGCATATGCCTTGAGCTCGAGTCGATTTCTAGTGTGGAGTGAAAGACCAACCGCGTGAGTGACTAGCATGCGGAAAAATTTGCGTCGGTGTTGGAAGAACTGCTTTGAAAAGTATCTCCGTCAAACTACTTTTATGTGCTTTTCTATCCAACGAATTACTTTACGTACTTTATATTCTTTACATGCACAAAATTTTAAAGTTTTGAAACATCCATTCAATTTTTAAAGTGACTTCAAATATTCCTTTTTTAAATGGAAGTTTAAAATTAATTAAAAACTAGTCAATGGAGAGATAAATATGCTTTTTAATTTATATTTTCTGTTGGAATGATAAGTGAGTGGAGTAATAAGTGTTTTATTGGGGATTTTTTTTATTTGGTGTAATAATGTGATTTTTAATATAGGTTTATTTTGGAGAGATAAGTGTTTTCTTAAATATTTTCTGGATTAATAAGATGTGATTATTATTGAAATTTATAAAATTGGAGTAATAAGTTATTATTGTAATTCAAAATAATTTTATAATTAAAGAAGTCAATTTGCAAGAGTATTGTAAAAAGTCAAATTTCGAAAGTTTTATTGTAAAATTTTAGAGAAGTTGACTCGAGCCAAGTGCAAAGCTTAATCACTTTTCTTTCTAAACGACTATACAAGGGTCAAGGCCAAGCCTCGATAGATCGTTGTTTTGTCTGTGGTGTTGCGCATGGTGTGTTGTCCATCTTATTTTTGTAGTGCATGATCCATCTTGGTGCATACATTTACTTTTACAATGTCCAAACTAGTAAATTTATTTTCCGAATCTGACAAACTTTAAGGCGCAAAGAATTACAAGACATGGAGAATGAACACATAAAGCACTTTGATTTGCAATGAAATCTGGTGAGATATATGTAATGGTGATGTTAAACCAAACAAACCTACAGATGTTGCTTTACTAGCTAAATGGGAGATAAAAAATTCCAAAGCATTACCATTAATCAAATCTTCAGTTAATGATAACATGTATGTTCACATTGAAAATTCTTATTATGCATGGTCTGCCTTGAGAAAATTTAAATATTTGTTTGATACAGACACTGAATCTAAGAAAGTTGATCTTCAATTGAAGTTGTTCCAATAGAAATTGATAGAAGGGGGAGATGTACTTGAATAAATTTGTAGACTTAAGAACATTAAGCAATAAATAGAAAATGTTGGATTTCAACCAGTGGATGATAGTTTAATGACTACAATTTTGATTGTTAGTTTTCCTTCTTCATATACACCTTTCTTGGAAAATTTACAAGTAACTGAAAAGCTAGAGAAGTTAAAATTTGATGAATTAAGTGAAATGCTAGCTCAACATGACAAAACTTTTGGGAAGAACAAACAGATTGGGGAAAACGTCTTCTTCACAGAAGCTGCACTAGCAAATCTTCAATTGATAGTTCTAGAGGTAGACGAAGAGGGCACATCAATCAAAATCAAGGAGAACATAGAGGACAAGGTCGTGGTAGAAGTCAAGGCAGAGGAAATACTTCAGTAGAGGCAACAATTCTAGTAGAGGCAACATTCAAGGCAGAGGACAAAGTCAAGGCAGAGGACAAAATCAAAGAAGAGGAAAAAGAAGAGGCAAAGCATAGAGTCAAGGCAGAGGTAGAGATTTCAGTCAAATTTTTTGTAGAAGGTGTGACAGAGTTGGTCATTATGGTGAAGATTGTTGAACTTCTCTTGAAAAAATTCTGAAGTTTCACCAACACATGGCATAGTTTTCTAATGATCAAGAAGATGATGGCTCAGAATATGTCTTTACTACACATGAAAGTTCAGAATAAAAAACATTACAGGTCTCCACATATCTTAAAAGTTATTATGAAGATGCTTGGATCTTAGACACAAGGGAAATACAACATATGACTTTTCGACGTGACTTATTTTCAAATTTTCAAAAATTCCATCTCAATTCAATCTTTCTTGCTGATGATACAAGACACACTCTTTGTGGAAAAGGTGTAGTAAAATTTTCTCTTCCTGAAATTGGAGAAAAACTAATTTCAAATGTTTGGTATGTACCAACTTTCAAGAAGAATTTGTTGTCATTAGACACGATTCAACAAGAAGGACAATAGGCTGTTATGGAGAATGGATTAGTAAAAATCAATTCCATCAAACATAATATGAAGACAACCATGGCAGGATATGAAGATGGAAGACTTCTAAGGATGAAATGAAAAATCATTCCACAAAATTATGACTTTGCAGGACTCGCAACAAATATAGATATTTCACCAATAAGGTTGTGGCATGTTATATATGTGCATTTAAACTTTGAAAGTCTCTCTCAACTTCAAAACTAGGGAATGGTTAAAGGACTTCCAAATTTTAAGAAATAAAATTTAAAATGTGAAGCTTGCATTTATGGGAAACAAAGTCAAGAGAGTTTTCCAACAAGTTCATGGCATGCAAACAGGTGTTTGCAATTAATTCATAGTGACATTTGTGGACCTCTACAAACTTTTCTCAGAAGTTGCAGATACTTTATACTCTTCATTGATGATTTTAGTAGAATGACTTGGGGTTATTTTTTGAAAAAAACATCATAAGCATTCGAAAAGTTTAAAACTTTTTGCCAACTTGATGAGAATGAAGTTAAAGAGAATATTGGCACTCTAAGGACAAACAATGGAGGGGAATTCACTTCCAATGAATTCCAAACTTATTGCAGGGACAATTGTATCAAAAGAAAACTTACAAATTTCTATACTCCACAACAAAATGGAGTAGCAAAGAGAATGATTCACACCCTTTTAGGGATGGAAATATCCATGCTAACTTTAAAAAAATTAAGTCTTTTATATTGGGTGGAAGAAATACATACATTAGTTTACTTAAGGAACATGTCTCCTATTGCTTCTTTGGATAAAATTACACCATATGATGTATGGTTTGGTTTCAAACCTCGAGTAAAACATCTTAGAGTTTTTGATTTAGTTTGTTATGCCTTAGTTCCAAAAGAAAAATAAACTAATATTGATTCACAAAGTTTGAAGTGTACATTGATTGGGAATTTCCATGAAAAGAACAGATATTGTCGTCTATCCAATGGAAAGTTTATTGTTAGGAGGGATGTGATTTTTGATGAAACAGAAAGCAAGAGTGCCACAGAGATAGAAAGTCTTCTACATAAATCGGAAACTACGTGAGATAAAAAGAAAAGAAAAATGAAAAATCAACCAAGTACACAACATTGGTATGAAATTGAATTTCCTTGATCAGAAAATGGTTCATCCATCCCTTCTACTCCATCTACACCTTTTGGATCTTCTGGCAGTTTATCTGACAATGACTCTCCACCCCCTAAACCTTCAGTGGATTGAAGAACATATATTTATATCAATCCACTTAACAATGATGGTGATTATTCAGATCTACAAACAAGTGAACATCAACTTCCAAAATGGGTCGTTCAACTTTTGAAAGATGTTAGGCCAGATGAACAAAAAAGATAGGAACACAAAGTTCACATAGAAATGAAGAAAATTTTGCCTTAATAACAAATGATTTTACTGAGCCCTCCACATATAAAGAGGCAGCGAAAAATATAGAATGGAAAAAGGAAATGGTTGAAGAATACAAACCAGTGATGGAAAACGACACTTGGAAAGTTGTTGATTGTCCTCGAAATTTGAAACCCATCGGATGCAAATGGGTTTACAGAATTAAGTATAAGCTAGATGGAGACATTGAAAAGTACAAATAAAGACTTGTTGCTAAGTTTTTTGCACAGTAGGAAGGCATCGACTATGAGGAAACATTTGCACCTACAGTAAAATGGAACACCATAAAATGAACACTCGAATTAGTAGCCCAAAAAGGATGAAAATTTCATCAGATGGATGTTAAAAATGCCTTACTCAATGGAAACTTTCAGGAAGAAGTATATATGACACAAACTCTAGGTTTTGAGATTGAAGGGCAGGAACACAAAGTCTGCAAACTAATCAAGGCTTTATATGGATTGAAAAAAGCTCCATGAGCTTGGTATGCCAAAATGGACGAGTACCTTTGCAAAGTTGGCTTTAAGCGAAGTGAATTTGATGATACTTTATATGTACACCAACATGGTAAAAATATGGTGATTCTTGTTATGTATGTGGATGACTTGATCATTAATGGGAACAATAATGATCATATTATGCAGGTAAAGAAGGAGTTGCAGGCTAGTTTTAAGATGATTGATTTGGGATTACTTCACTACTGTCTTGGAGTTGAAGTATTCCAACATCCAAACCATATTTTCATTTGTCAAAGAAAGTATGCATCTGAACTTCTTCAAAGATTTGGAATGCAATATTGAAAGCCTGTTCTCACCCCAATGGAACAAAACTTGAAACTTTCAAAATTTGAAGGGGGGGAATTGGTGAACAGTACTACTTATAGATAGTTGATTGACAGCTTGATCTATTTAACAAGCACTCATCTAGATTTATCTCATGTAGTCAGTATTCTAACGCGCTTTGTGCGTGAACCAAGGGACAACCCCTGGAAAGAAGCAAAAAGGGTCCTTAGATATATCCAAGGGACAAAATATTTTGGTCTACTTTACAAAATTACTAAGAACTTTGTACTTGGTGGATATTTAGATGCAGATTTTGCTGGAAGTATTGATGATTGGGCATTAACCTCAATTTATTTGATGAACATGTGATTAGTTGCAGTTTCTTGGAGTTGCAAGAAGCAAGCTACATCGACCACTTCTTCAGCAAAAGAAAAATATATATCAGTATGGGAAGGATCATGTGAAATTTCCTATTAGCGTAGAGTTTTGCAGGAATTAGGCATTCCTCAAACCTAAGCTACATCTTTATTCATCGACATCCAGTCAACCATAAAGGTTGCCAAAAATACATTTTTCACACAAAGCATCCTTAAATCAGAACGCTCATTGCAAAGGATGTCATCAAGCCGATATATTGTCTTTCAGAAGATCAGATCTCAAATATTTTCACAAAACCACTTAGCGCGATCAAATTTACTAAGTTCAAGAAGGAACTTGGTATATGTTGTAATGAATCTTTGGATCAAAGGGGGGAATGTTAGATGATCCAAAAATACTTAAACATTAGTTTATGTATTTAGAATATAATATTCAATTATCTAGAATATTTAATTAGATATTCAAGACATTTTAGAATAGCTAATTATTGTAAAATATATGACATCTAGAAAGATGTCATTTCTTAGGAATCAAACTAGGAAAATAGTTAAGAGTGTTGTTATGAGGGCATTAAATGCAAATTGACACTTGTAAATGGAATAAGTTATCCATAAGAAAATTAGGTTAGGACATTAGCTTATTTAAATTTTATTTCTCCTCTTGCAAGAGTGTTGAGTGATTGTGTGTAAACTATTGCAAATATTATGTAATTTTCTTTTCCGTTTAATAATATTTGTGTGCCTGAGGACACTTCTGCTATTAATTCTTCTAGGCTAACGTGAAAGGCCCACAATCATCATCTATACACTCCCCTTTTCCACATAAGCCTAGCTACATTATCTCGACAGGATGATAAAGCCACTCAACTCCTTTTTCTTGGATTACCCTTCCAGGATCATGTAGACAAGTGGACCCCTTTCTTCCATCACTTTTCTTGCATACATTACAAGTCACCCAACATTTCCTTTTCCATATAGCCTGCAGGCTCCTACCCGAAGTTTTCATTTAATGCTCCCTTCTTTCCTTTCGGATATCATTTGGTAGGGTAACATAATATACACTATAATGTATGTGGGTCCTCACTTTAGTTTCCTTATTGTTTCCTCATGCCTTTCACTTTCCACGTACATCCACTTTATTCAACCCGGCTATTTCTCTAGTGCACATGCTTTATGATTTTTGGGTTTGAACCCTTGGGATGATGTAAATATTCATAGTTGCCAACACACTACTCGTTCTAGTCAAATCACAATGCCTTTCATGCCCGAGTAGCTTCCATATTAATGCTAGAAAATGGTAAGCATGTCGAGAATGAAAAGGTAAATAGAATTTGGTCAATTTGGGGATTTTATTGCACATTGATTAGTTTTATATTGTCCCATTTTGTTAATCATTATGCAAATATTCAATTCCTGGCTATATAAATTGTTGCATAAGTCCAAATTTTTTATTGTTTCAAAGGGATTTTATCACAATTTTTTAGTTGTTATACAAAGCAAGGTAAATTTTGGGCAGAGTCTCATTATTATTATTATTATTATTATTTGGTAGGTAAGCACCCACGAGGGATTTGAATTAGCGACCTATCACAAGGAGTGCCTTAACAGTGCACCCATTCACCATCAATCCAAAGCCCCATGGGCTCTTATTATTATTATTATTATTATTATAACTCAAAAATTCATTATTTATTGAATATGTAAGTTATTCTTTTTGGTACGCATTTCTCTCGATAGATTTATTGCTCACCTTAGATTGCATTTAATAAAATTGATGAACTTGAGCATACATAATTTTATTTGAAATCTCTTCTCATTCTAAATTTGATCACAAAAGGAGATTTCTTCTTTAAAGCCTAAAATTTGGGAAAGATCAAGACCTTTAAGGTAAACTATAACCGGATTTTTCAAAGGTAAAATTTCATATGCTTATGCTCATTAGTTTTCATTACAATTCTAGACAATTTTTATTTTAGTTTTAGTTTATTTAAAGCTATGTTTTTACAGGCCTTCAAGAATACCTTGGAAAATCTTGCACCCCTCCTTACTGATATTTGAAATTAACTTTCCTCATTCTACTTGTTTTTGCGTTGGGAAACACAATTATCATATTGAATAAATTGCAAATAAGCTAAAAGGGGGAATATCTCAACGTCTATTTTTCTTTCGCTTAATATTTCCATAAACTTTATTTTTATTATCAAATCATCAAAAGCTTTTCCACGCTAGCTTAATTTCAAAGCAAGAAAATTTTCAAGGGGAGAAACTTCTTATTTGGCTTCAATTTCTATCATGACTACTATCTAGAGTTATAATTTTTGTTTGAATAAAAGTCTAATCAATTACAACTTTGCAAGGAAACTTAACAAGATACCAAGTTAAGAAAAACTTGCATTTTGTCCCTCATATTTGTTCTTTTGTTGAGAGATTTTTCATAAATCATCTTGTTGAGGCTTTTTTCCAAATTCTGCTTTCCATTCAACTTTTTGCTTTTAGTTTGCATATCCTTTCTTCTTTTAGGAAATTTTTGGAGTGTGTTGATTTCACTTTCACTTTGGATTGGTTTTTGTGACATTACCAAGATTTATATGGAAGGATTTTTCTTACCCAACATTGGTTGGCATACATGGGAAATTTTTACTCTGTCAATTTCATGGGTTTTCATTTATCTTAAAGTGGTATATTTATTGAATTCTAATTCCTCTAACCTTAATTCTTTTCCCTTAGAGGAAAATTCATCTTTTCCGAGTGATAGGGTTGAGCTTTCCAAGGAAATAAATGGCTTGAGACTAACACAATGAATCTTACTCATCACCCAACTTCACGTAAAAAGCCTCTAGATTGATAGTTGTATGGAAAGATGAGGGAGTCAAAAATTTATAAGCATTATATCCATTTTCTTTCAAATATTTTGTACCACCCTGTTCTCTTCATCTAATTATGAAAATAAATTATTTAAATAACATTTATCAAAATGGTTGTAAAAGAAGGTTGAAAGCATTTATATGTGGGAAGCACAAGCAAACCCATTGGGGTACTGAAGAGACTCTCTAGCAGCGGGGCTATGCTTGTGTGGTACTAAGACAATCCGTCGAGGTTGTGGATGTTCATTGGAAGTGGAGAGATGTCAGGTAAGAGAGATTATTTATAGTAATGGATGTATACATTCTTTAAAATTCCTACCTTTACCTCTTCTATCATTCATAGAAGGTAAATTTAAAATTAAATATTTTCTTGAAAACTTGGATTCATAGATTTAGACTCAATTTGCTTCAAGAACTTATATTTCTTGAGTAATTAATGTCGAATCCATGGGAAATGTTTTAATCCTTGAATGCTTGATAGAATTCATCATTTCAACCTTTTGGTAAATTTGAATGCATTATCCTTTTAATCAGAGATAATTGCTTCTTCCTAGTGTGTCGCAATTGTTGTGGAAAAACAAAAACTCCCCATTTTTACTTTATTATCTATATAATAATAATGGGGACCCTCTATGTAAATTTTTATCATATCACCCATTCCATCCTTAGATCTTTATTTTTTCTTAATTTTTACCTTTGAACGCTTCATTGTGTGCGGTTTCTCTCAAGCTTCTCAATGACTATAATTTTGTTGGGTTTAGACTTATGGTTTGAAAATGAAACTTGTCCAAAGTTTCAGTGATTTTCATCACCTCAACTTAAAAATGTACAAAATGTATTTTACTTATATTTTATTAGTTTAATTAATTAATTGTTATTAATTAGATTAATTATTTTTAATTAATTAATTAAAATCAATCATTATACAAAACCACTGGATTCAAAACTTATAGTAAAACAATAATTTTAAAAAATAAACTATTAAAAAAAATCTTACCTCATTGTCCCATCATCTCGCTTATATTACCCCGAAGGCTCTTTTAGTTTTTATATTATTCCTCCTTGATGATGCAAGAGTGATGTGAGTGGGAGGGGCTTACGGGCCTTTATGTTAACAAAAGTTTCAAGGGATATTCTTAATATGTATATATAGGGTGGAGGGAGGACCTGCACCATGCGAGTCTAGTTCCTCCCTTCCGTTTCCATTTTTTCATGTCCTCTGGGCTTCTTTTATTCATTTCCTCTAGGCCCCTCCTCTCCGTCCTCCTTATAACTCCCATGTCTTCACCTCCTTCCCCTTCATGTCTCTTCCCTCCTTTTTAACTCCATGCCCTCTTCTAATGAGTTATGGGCTAATTAATGAGCCCAAAATCCACTACTCGCTTTAATTTTTTTTATTTTTATTATTATTATTATTTTAATTGAAAAGTTAATTTTATAATATATTTTTTTTAAATAGATTTTAAATCTTTTGTTCCATTTTTTAATCAAATTTGTATATATTAATAAATAGTTATAAAACATTAAAACATTTAATCTAATTATTTAATTTAATGTTTAAATTTATTAAAATTTAGCTATATAGCTTAAAACTATGATTATAATAAATACCTTAAAATTTATTTAATTGGTCAAACTGTGCATTTTCCAGTACATAGACAATTTTGACACTCTGACTTTGAAAGTTGATATCTTGAGGTGTACTTGCCCAAATGAGCACTGTAATGGCTCATTAGAAAGATAAAATCACGAAGAAGATATTGGAAGTGGTTATGTTACCATATTTTTTCATTTAATATGCCTAAATTTTAGCAGAAAATGGGGCTCTTAAATTACACCAAAAAACCAATTACTTAATTTGTTTTGTAAAATTTGGTTGGTTGAAACTTTTGCTATTCCAATTTTTTTTTTTAAACCACTTTCTTGAGGCAAAGAAGTATTGAAAGAGATCATTTGATAGAAATTAATTAATTAATTAATTTTATTTGATCATAATTTAGTTTGAGAGCTTGTTTTCTCAAATTTTGGTAGTTTGATTTTAATGTGAAAAATTAATTAGTTTTGTTGGAATTTTGATTGGTTTTGCAGGATATTTATTCGATAAGATGAAGAAAATATATCTTGGAGAAATGTTATTGCACTAGCAAAGGAGAAAAATAGGATTTGCAGCTCCAAATTTGATGGATCAGAACTGCCTTCCAACAACTCTCCATTTTTGGAGATTTCTTGTAAATTTTTTTAGGGAATGGGGAAACGGTTCCTCTTCTCGACAAATTAGAGACCCTTGGAACTTTTGTAAAGGGATTTTAAGCTATAGAGAGGGAGTGAAACTCAGATATGAGGATATTGGGGGTTATCTTTTCAAAATTCAATATTTGTTAACGGGGTGAAGCTTGCACTTTTGTAATTCTTCCTTATTCTAGAAGATCTTATAATTTGGAGGAGATTGTTGGAGATCCATTGGGTAACAAAGAAAAGGGATCTAGGTTTACCGATTTGTATTTAAATACTTTTATTTGTAATGAAAATTTCATTTTTTTTTAGTAGGTCTATGCAAATTACTTCATATTGTGCACTTTTGTTAAATATGAGCATGGTTCTCTTATAGATCAACTAGTTGTTCTATTAATATAATATATTTGTTATTAATTCTTTATTTTCTCAAGTGCTTAAATCAAATTTTTGAGTAATTATTTTCTCAGAATTTTTTTATTTGAAATCGATTTAATTGCCATTAGAATTAAGTGAACTCTCTCATAGTTTTAGTGGCTATTCATTCAATGTTTTAAATCTCCAAAAAAAGCATGTTGTGCATTTAGTATATCAGTTGTCATAAATTCTTATGTGGTCTAATATTCATCATTAAAGGAATGTGTTAGATCCCCATTTTTTATAAGTTACTTTCCTTGATTTGGGCAATATATATATCTTGTTCTAATCAAGATAGGTTAAATTATATTTCCTTTTGTTAATTCATTTAGATTAATTTGTATTTTATTTGAAAAAGCATCTTAGAAGCCTTCTTATATAGGAGCAACCTTAGGTGTGTCTTCGCTAAGTCCTTAATTCAGCTTGAGGATTTCTTTCTTGCAACCTAACTGCAATATAGTAATTATGATATCCCTCTTCTTGTTGATAGTTTAATTAGTAACATCATAAGAGAGTAGGAGGGGAGAAGGGGTAGTTGAACCCAATAGAACCAGTCAGAGCCATCATTAAAAAGAGCCTGATATGGGACTCTGACTAGGTGGTCTTCCTAAATGTTAATGAGGACATTTTTGGTCATCAACACAATCCTAGAGGGTTACACGTGGTAACACTACACAGTGACACATGACATAACTATATAGTTGATGTGATAGGTTGTACATGTGACATGTGGTAGGGATGTTCAAGTAACATTGTGGATCCTAGATTTGACACATGGTAGAGGAAATTATGTGGCAAAATGATGTAGCATCTGACGTGACACTCCACATGGAAGTTGAGTCATTAGCTGATTGGAATTCTAACATTGATTGTGCACCAAGTGGGCCAATAAAAGGCCCCCACATGGTAGCTTCTGAGAGGCCAATAAGGTTCAAGGCTATATCATGTAACTTTTGGGTTCCATGAAATCTAACCTCTGGTGGACGGGTGCAACAACACTATAAAAAAATAGTTGCGAATGGAGCCAAGGGGGCTTGACCACGTGACCTAGAAAATCACATGCATAAGCTCCACCAATGAGCCACGATGGTGATGTTGAAAAATAGCTCGAAGAACTTCCTTATAACATTTATTCGCTATACCAATGTTATAATTGGAAGGTTCATAAGCTTTACTACATGACTTGTACTAATTTATTATCATGACACAAATAATATACCCTCGCAGTAGTTTTTGATTGGACCACGCTATACTAAAGTTTTAATTTCATATATTATGTAACAATCCCATTTCAACCTCTGCATGTTCAACCCTGGGGTTGCAGGTCCCCAATGCTTTATATATCAAAAGGTAGACCATTACACCACAGAGTAATATTTCGACAGAAAGGCCAAGGCCTTGGTTTATGTTTGCAATTTTAACATTGTCAATATAGTAAATACACTCTTTTGTGCCCTTTTCGAGATCAGAGAAAGGAGAGGGTGTGTTTTTTAGGGTTATTAGAGGCTATTATATAGTTTCAAAATAGAGATCCAACTTTTAAGATTGAGGAATTTGATGTAATTTTGTTCATTTTGCATTGTAATCAAAGAGGCCACTCCATTAGAAGCAGACCCGAAGACATAGCTCACACTGGGTGAACTATGTTATCAACCTCGTTATCTTCTTTTTATTTATTTATATTTATTTCTTTCTGTTCATAGTCCTTCTAATGTTTTTTTATTGACTTTGGTATTTCACATTTGTTTAAGGAGACAAATCATAGGCTGATAAATAAAATATCTTGATTAGCTATCCATCTTGTTCTCGGATTGGTTTCCAAAATTTTTGTGATGGCTGGATATTTTCTTATTGTTTTTTAAACTTGCCAACAATTTATTTGACCTCCATATCACTTATAGGCCTTTTACATATCTCCAATTCACTAAATATTACATCTGTGCTTCTAATACTTTTATGACTAACTAGATCCCATATATGGTAACCAAACTCGCCATTCACATATCCCAAGAAAATACATTTCCTTCAATTATCATTTAATTCCGTTTTATACTCTTTGAGAATATGCATAAATTCTTCATATAAAAAAAAATCAGGTGAGAATAATTTACTTTCTCATTGGTCCAAAATTCTTCAGGAATATGATCATCTAGGGTTGTAGAAGATGAGTGATTAATCCGATAACAAGTTGTTCTTACTTCTTTTGGACAAGAATTCTTTTCTAATCTAGAATTGGACAACATACTCCTCACCTTCTCCATGATAGTGTGATTCATGCTTTTTGTAGTAGCATTTTATTAGGGAGTACAAGGGATAATATTCTAATGTTTAATGCCAAATTTATTTCAATAATTCTTGAATTCATTGGAGCAATACTCTCCACCATTATTTGTCTTAAAACACTTAAGAAATTTGTTAGTCTATCTTTCAACAACAACATGAAATTTTTGAAACATCTCAAACACATTACCCTTACTTTTCATAGGGTAGGCCCAAAATTTCTTGAATGCATCATCTAAGAATGTGACAAAATATGAGACTCCTCCTAAATACTTAACATTCATTAGGCAAAACACATGATAGTGTATTAATTCTAATAATTTTTTTTTCTTTCATAACCACCTCTCATAAAATAAACTCTTTTTTTCCTGCCATAAACACAATGCTCACAAAGATCAATTTAAGAGAATTTCAAACCTAGAAGTAGATTTTTACCAATAATAACTTTTAATACCTTTTCACTCAAGTGGCCCAAGCGCTTATACCACAACTCCATTGAGTTTCCTTCTTTTGCAACATCAACTACATCTGATATCTTTGTTGTTTCCCTCATTGTATACAAGGTTCTTGTCTTGAATCCCTTAGCCATGACCAATGGCACTTCACTAATTTTCTAGCCACCTTTTCCAAAGGTTATGCAGTATCCTTTATGATCGAATTGTTCCATATATATAAAACATATACACATCTTCAAGACATGTATAACTTGTTTTAGTGAGATGCCTTGTCTATCCTTTGTCTTGATTCATACATCTCCCACTCCAACAATATTACAAAGTTTATTATTTCCTAAATGTACTCTACCATGATCACTTGCTTCATATGTAATAAAATTATTTTTGCATTGGGTCACATTGTGAGATGCCTGAGTCAAGTACTCAATAAATGATATTGCTGGAAGTATATAAACACACTTCTTCTACTAAAATAATAAATAACATATCACTTTCAGAATATACAATAGTGGTCTCACCTTCATTTGTGTTGCTTGATTTTTTATTTGTGTTGATTGTTTTGTATTCCTTATGTTCCTTCTATTATGTCTTTTACAACTAGCAATCCTTTTTTCTTATGTATTGGTTTTCCACATAGAAAACAAGCCTTCCTATTATTTATTTTGATGCGGCTCTTCAATTTTGAATGTTCTTGTCTACTACATTCAATTTTCCTTCCATGATCAACTAAGTATAGAGCTTCTCCTCCCTATTTTTCTGTAATTGATTTGTGATCTCCTCATTCATTAAACTACGACTGACATGACCAAACTTGATTTTCCCATCAGGTGTTGAAGTGTGCATAACTGCTACCAAATTATCCTAGCTATCTGGCATGAAACACATAAGTAGGGGCACTTTTATTTCATCATCCAAAATGATTTTGACACAAGCAAGCTAACTAGTACCCTCCATCTTAAGGTTATATAACTTCTTCATTAAGAAGACTTTATTTGATGTCATGTTTTTCTCATACAAATCATGCAACATCTTCCATAACTCTTCTTCTATCTTCTCAACTGCTACATTAAAGTAGACATTCTTTGCTAGGTACTACTAGATTGTAACAATGACCTTCCTGCCCAGTGACTTCCAAGCTTCATCTATCATTCTTGGGGGCTTCTTTGCTACTCCTTCAATTGGGAAATACAAATCCCTCAAAATAAATATATCTTCCATTTGTGATTTCCATAGGGTGAAATTGGCCCCATTCAACTTTACCATATCACCTATTATATTAACCTCCATAATGCTAAGAAAACATAGTTTACACCATTAACAATAAGAAGTTGCATCTATGATAGTAGTTTTTAATAAAAAGGACATCATAGAAAGTAAACTGGAAAAAGAAGAAGAAGAAGAAGACGAAGAAAAAGAAGAAGAGAGAGAGAGAGAGAGAGAGAGAGAGAGAGAGAGAGGATTTTTACTTTTATTTGGTCTCACACCTAAGAAGAAGAAGAAGAAGAAGAAGAAGAAGAAGAAGAAGAAGAAGAAGAAGAAGAAGAAGAAGAAGAAGAAGAAGAAGAAGAAGAAGAAGAAGAAGAAGAAGAAGAAGAAGAAGAAGAAGAAGAAGAAGAAGAAGAAGAAGAAGAAGAAGAAGAAGAAGAAGAAGAAGAAGAAGAAGAAGAAGAAGAAGAAGAAGAAGAAGAAGAAGAAGAAGAAGAAGAAGAAGAAGAAGAAGAAGAAGAAGAAGAAGAAGAAGAAGAAGAAGAAGAAGAAGAAGAAGAAGAAGAAGAAGAAGAAGAAGAAGAAGAAGAAGAAGAAGAAGAAGAAGAAGAAGAAGAAGAAGAAGAAGAAGAAGAAGAAGAAGAAGAAGAAGAAGAAGAAGAAGAAGAAAGAAGAAGAAGAAGAAGAAGAAGAAGAAGAAGAAGAAGAAGAAGAAGAAGAAGAAGAAGAAGAAGAAGAAGAAGAAGAAGAAGAAGAAGAAGAAGAAGAAGAAGAAGAAGAAGAAGAAGAAGAAGAAGAAGAAGAAGAAGAAGAAGAAGAAGAAGAAGAAGAAGAAGAAGAAGAAGAAGAAGAAGAAGAAGAAGAAGAAGAAGAAGAAGAAGAAGAAGAAGAAGAAGAAGAAGAAGAAGAAGAAGAAGAGAGAATTTTTACTTTTATTTGGTCTCACAACGGGGTCTGCACTTGCAGTTCTACTTCCCTCTGGAACTTTGATCCCAAATGATTTTTTTGTTGTTAGTCGATAGGGTTTATACATCAAGTGTTTTTTCATAGTTTACCCATTATTCCATTCTCACTCTTAGTATGGGGTTCGATCGTAGGACCTTCGCCTAATATACAAGGTCGATAACATTGACACTCTTCTCTCCCATTCGAACTTGTATTGCAGGGATTTCAAGCTATAACCCTTTGATACCTCTAGTAGTATGCTCATTCTCATGCCAATTAACACTATCATTACTCCCTGAAACATGAAGCAAGGTCATCTATGAATATCTCCCCTCTTTGTGACTCCATCCATTTCATTGTCTTTTAACAAATCATCACCACTATCATTAACTTGTAGACCAAAGAGATGTCAATGGAGTTCAATTCCTCTCATAAAACTCTAATCATCTCCAAGGTGCACCTTCAAGGGTTTACCAGACCTATTGTTTCCAACACACCTCTTTGAGCATTGTTCGGATTCCCTATGCCATCTATTTGGGCTCAAACTATTTATATACACAAAAAATGTAGCCCTTCCTCTTGAAATTATAGAGCTCAGTTCTCCCTCATTATCTCAAGAACTATACGTATACAACTTATTAATGCAAGGTTCCCTATGAACTATGAAGATAATGAGCACACACATATATGCATATTTCCAAAAAAAATTAAAACATTCTATTAATCCAACAAGATATATTTACCGAGATTTTTACATGGGCTCTCTACCCGAGCTCTCTAAGACTCTACCAAATCTACTCCTCAAACTCTATATATTCTATATTCATCTAACTATACCCATGCACACATATCTAAATATAAGAAGAATATCTTGTAATATAATAAAGGTGCTTTGGACACTTGTCCCAAGCTCTAAAATTGTTTAACAACCTAGCTTGGAAACTTGTTATTT
This sequence comes from Pinus tabuliformis, assembly GCA_031772625.1. Lineage (NCBI taxonomy): Eukaryota > Viridiplantae > Streptophyta > Pinopsida > Pinales > Pinaceae > Pinus > Pinus tabuliformis. The sequence goes on from CM062806.1 coordinate 854,796,353, forward strand.
TACAAAGGCTCACTTGGCCCAAAACACCAACTCAACAAAAATAGGCTAAATTCTTCTAGAATATGGACACTTGTAATTACAACACATCGCCACTATTTCTAATTTTATACAACTTACAATTGAGGGAAATAAATTCCCCTTTAGAAATTTCATGACCCCCTGTGGTTTTAAATCAAAATGAGTTGTCTAAGGTTGATTCTCTTGTATAATATTATCAAATATGTTAGATATGGTTACAAGTTCATGCCTAAATATTCCCCCAAATCCAACTAAGCTACAATTACCTTTTGAGGCCCTATTGAAATCTCATTTTAAGAAATATGTCAAAGGACATGACTAGCAATTTTGGTAGGGAGGGAGTGAGGTGCAAAGAGAGTGATGGAGGGCCATTATGCCTTGAGGAAGATGCAAAATCCATAGAATGAGAGATTTTTGCTATGAATCTTCCCAATCAAAAGTTGACCACAAATGTGGAAGTATGATTTCCCAAATATTGAGAAAGAGACACTACCAAAGGAAATTTGCAAAGGACCATGGATCTTTGAATATTATTTAATTGTGCTCCCTCCATGATAGCCATTTGAGTAAGTCAAGGAGAAAATACTAGGCCTTGTTAAGAATGGGATTGACAAAAGGAGTCTGTCTCCAAAGGGTGATAATGTCTAGTATATTGGCTTTATCTTTGTATGTTTGTCGCAATAACATTACTATTTGATTCAATAGAATTTCAAAGTATCGAAAGAGAATAAATAAATGTTCTATATCTTCAAAGATGTTGCAGTAGAGATACCATATGTATGGTCCCTCAAATCCTATTGTGACAAGGTTTTCATAGGTCACTTTTTTTAATGGACTAGAAGAAAATAATATGAGAAACCTTCGGCCAAAGGTTTTGTTTCCATGTTATTACCCATAGTTCATACTTGGGGAGTTAAACATGATTTGCCTCAATGTCATAAGCTTCTTTCACAAAGAATGTTCCCTTCAAGTTACAACCCGATCAGATCATTTTAGGGTCTTTCAAGATTAATATGTTGCACTATTAGAGGACTTCCAAAAATGAATTACGATATATATTGTTTGGAAGTTTCTCCCAATGCTCTAATAACTTCAATTTTCTCCATTGGATTTATCTAGATGTGTTATGCTACTAGTATGCAATCAGGAGGTGTTGCCTAGATTTCCTCTCCATGGATAGATCCTAGAGTGAATTTTGATATGACAAATTAGGAAATTGGTGCCATGAGATATCTTAGAACAATTTCGTTTGACTATATCTATCCTCCCAGAAATAATGATCCTAGACAAGGTGATTTCCACTACAGGCTAACTTCCAAATTGAAGATCTAGTTGGGAATTTCTATGTTCCAACTCTCATTTATAGAGGGATATTTCTACACTATTTATTGTTCCATATTTATGCCATAATTTCACCTTTTAACCATGTCCATCATATTTCTAGCCCCCATGATATTACTAAGAGTCTCCAAATCCCATAGTTCAAGTCCACATTTCAATTAGGTGGGTAAAGCTTCTCCCATGAGACAAGGGCCCACTTTATTTCTCTTGTTTCCTTGCCCTAGATAAAAAAGCAAAAGTTTTTCGATCAAAAGAAAAATTCCTTTAGGAGTTTCCAAAACAAAGAAAATGTATATGAGAAGAGCCTAATGATTGATTTCAAAAGTAGAGGGCCTATAATGTTAAGAGAATAGAAAGTCCAACTACAAGCCTATCTTCTGGATGAGGTTAGCCCAAGTTCTAGACTTAAAAGAGTTTCCCACAAGGGGAAAAACAAAGTATGTGTATGGTAGGGTGAAATTATTATAGCTCAATAGGATGGGATATATGGCCCTATACATTGGGAGGGGTGCTAAAAAAATGTTTCAAACTTTGAAAAATTACTTTCTTGACCTGAAGTAACTAGAAAAATGTACGAACCCACCTGAAAGCCATAGCTTCATGTACCATTTGGAAATGCATTAGTGTGGTGTCATCATTAAATTATTGGTGTGATGTCAAATGATCTTGTTTGAAAAAAGTTAAGACCCTTGATTTTATGCTCAAACATAGCCACTTTAATAGCTCCACCAAGTCCTTCTGCTATCAAAATGAAAATAAAAGGAGAGAGGTGTTTCTCCTGACTAATACTCCAAGAGGGGTTGAACTTCATCAAAGGAAATTCATAGACCAAGATAAAAAAAAAAAAGAAGAAAAAAGTTTGTTGATAAAAGGGAGTGGGTAAATTCACCCATAATTCAGAAAACCCAAAACTGAGGAGAATGGGGCTAATGAAGGACCAACTCAATTTATAAAAATATTTAGATAGATCTAGTTTAATATCCATACTAGACTTCTTGGTCTTTTGGAGTGAGTGAACTACTTCACGAGCCACAATTATTCCATCCAAAAATTGTTTACCCTCGACATTACTTGATTTCTTTTTTGATATCAAGGTACGATTGGCTTGAGGTGATTCACCATTATTGTAGTGATAATCTTATAGATGAAAATACAAAGCATGATGGTTCAGCAGCATCAAGGTTTAGTTTCTCTATCTTCCTTTGGAGCTAAGGTAAAGAAGGTCGAATTTAGTGCATGTCGGACCAAGGCTAATCTTCTTCATTTTTCAACTACCTCTAATGTTTATTTTCCCATGAGATGACAAAAATCCTAGAAGAAGATAGTTTTGATCCCATTCGAGCCTATAGGCTTAGTTTTTGACATTTCCTTGATTGCTCGTTATACTTCCTCCAAGGTGATCTGCAACATGAAAGTGTCATTCTCTGTGGGCACAACTAGAGAGGGAATGTGTCCTTGTTCCCCCAAGCCTACCGTAATTGTGTTAGAGTGAAAAAACCTATTATACATTAAACCATAGTAAAGCTAGTAGAGAACCCTATTATATTAAAACCGTCAATTCTAATCAATGCTTTAAATATGAAATATTTTTAATATTAACATTTAGAATTGAACAAATTGCATAATTGTTTTGATATTTAAAAGTTGTTCCCATTTTATCATACATTTCATATTTCAATTTCAAAGATAGTGATGATAAATTTGTTTTATTTTATATGTTCTCTTTCAATTTTAAAAAATAAATTATGTCATGTATTTTGAGTTTCTTGTGATCTAACAATATTCATTCTCATCCTTTTTTGAGTGGTTATCATTCTTGAGTATATAAGTTTCCATTTTCTTTAGAGATGCACACATTTAAGTAGTTTACGCATGTTTTAGACATTTAATATGAATAATATGAAATATAAATGAGAATTCCTTGAATAATATAAAGAGATATGTATTATGAAAATTTGAAAATATGCGCTTCAAGGCAAATCCAAAAGATTCACCTCAATAATTGAGGTTCCCTATATTTGTTTCGTGCAAACATTCAACCTTATGACAAAATCTAAAATTTTAATTGGAACAGAACATATTTCACTTTTATTCAACCAAGACCACTAGGAAATTTAAAAAAGAAAACATTGAAACAATGCAATTCAAGAGGAGAATATTTGCATCCCTAAGGGCCTAGTCCCCTTCATAAATCATACTAGGAAAATACTCTATAATAGTATATTTATTATAGACCTAAATCTACTCCTTTGTTCTTTATTAGGTTTTTAATTCACCTAATATGTATTTTAACTATTCATGATAAATCAACATACTAAAAATCCCTAAAAACATTTTGTTAACATGAGAAACATGAGTCTGATTTTTAGATTTGCAATGCACAATATTTAGACAATAAAGGTACATTTACATTACAACATAATGAAAATAAAAGTACATGCCATTTGTTCATCGCAAGTTGGTACAACATACCCTATCTACTTAGCACAAGAAAGGACACTACAATTTCATCTAAACATACATTAAACCCTAATAAAAAATTGCACGAAGCTACACTCAGCCACTCCAAGGAATGAAAAGGGAGCTTGTATTAGCACCAACAAGTCCACAAGTTGTCTAGGATATTTACCTAACTTGCTTCACACAAGCTATTAGTATTCTTCATTCCTCTAGTGCTCATGTTTTACTCTATGGTTTACATCGCACATAACCTAAGCTCCGTTGTATCACACAAGTAAAAAGGCTCCAAGTCAAATCATTATGCTAGCCTTCCAAGTTTCTTTTATATCATACCGTTTGCATCCCACAAACTTGAGGTCTTATTATGATGCATCACATAAGCAACAAGACCTCTAGATAATGTTGCAATGGAATATGTTGCGTACATCAACATAAGCTCGAATTTAGCAAGTTCATGCTAAGAATTATACCAGGATCCAACACTCACATACTTTGGGAATAATCTTCGTTGCATTTTTCCTACATGAATTATAGAATCAAAAGGCTAATTGATCATCCCAAGCTCTAATCTTCTTTTATCATGTCTCCCTTAGGTTTATATCACAAACTATAGTGCTACTTCTCTTACATAAGCACACAAGTCAATCCTTCTCCATGACAATATAAATAATGGATAATGACAACAAGTCAGACATGCCTCAAAATATTTAACTCATATAACACTCATGAGTTTATCAAGGATAACTTGAAGCATCATGTTACTTTTGTATCACACAAGAAATGAATCAATAGAGATATTCAAGAAATAGCATTTGTGGTAGTCTACTTGTTATACACTTTGGAGCTTTTCCAGACATAATTTCATGTTGAATTTGCTTGAAATTTGATAGGGATTTGTTATATTCAAAAGTTTGAGTTGTGGACTCTCTCTAATCTAAGTGCCTCAAGAGATTTTTAGGGCACTAAATCCATTTATGCATTCAAAAAGGCATTTTAAGAAACAATCTAACCAAAAATTGTTTTGTTGAATTTCGACCAAAAACTCCAAAATATAGAATAGTGAAACAATTCCCTAGCATTTATCTTCATGTCGCCTATAGGGTTTACATTACAAACTACAGCCTTGTTGTTGGGCACATCCCAACTTGTCCTAGGTTTCTTGAATATTAGAAACCTTGGCGAATCTTACTAATCCATAATATGCAAACCATAAAATGCTTAGTGACATTTTAGTAAAAATATTCAATCTTCTAATGATTTTATATAGTCTCTATAAAATTTTGGTGATTTTTAAGGTAAAATATATTTTTCTTATAAAATTTGGGCGAATCAATTTTAGGAAAAAATGGGAATTGGTGATTCTTTTTTTTTGGAAAAAGAATGGAAAATTAGCCCATCTATGAATATTAGCCCCTAAAATTTTCCTTGGGCGGAGCACACAGTGGAGCGTGCAATGGAGCGCGAAGTGGAGCAGCGGAGCGGTGGAGCATAGTTTGAGGAAGTAAATATACCGCGTGGTGTAAGGGCTTCAGGGTGGGTCGAAGCCTCTCCTTTTTGTAAAATCACATGACTTTGTAAAGGATCAATCAGATTTTGTTCCATAGTTGCTTGTTTTAGGGAATCCATGGTATTTGGACCATGGTATTTTGATGATGTAACTCTTCGATATAATAGTATATATAGGGTAAAATAATAGGAAGAGAATCATATATTTTGGAGATCTAGATTAGAGTTATGGGAAAAATGTTGTGATCTGTAATTTGAAAGAGAAGGCGAGGCTTTGCATCTGAGTGCGTAGAGGATTGAGTCTGCAGTTGAGTGCGCGGACAACCTGTAGCTTAGTGCGCAGGAAAAGAACTATTTGTTGTTCAAAGATTCATTATATTAAGAATAGTTCTTGTGGACATAGCCCCACATCGGGGTGAACCATGGTAATTTGGTGTCTTGATGTGTATATTTGCTTGTTATTTGTTGTAGAGTAGCAGTTATTACAGTTGCATTTTATTCCAGCACAATAATGAGTTATGGTTTTATATGGCACGTTTAAGTGATTAATATAATGCGACGAAGTGATTTATAATTGATAAGAATAATATAACATAGTAATACCACATCTCCTAATCCTTTAAGGCTACAAAAACCTAGTTCTGCATCCTCCCATAGTCACTTTGGGTGAGATTCTGATATGCTTGCAGGTCGTTGCTGAAAGGGCCAGTGATTGAGGGTTTTGTTGGTGCAAATTATAGATTGAAACTGGGTCAACCCAAACCAAGCCAACAAATGGTTATATTGTCGAGACCAAGATATGTTTGAAGGATATGTGGATGTGGCACTCGTCGAAGAAGGAGATTCAAGATTGGATAAAACTAAAAGAGCGAGAATTTGCAGATCATGAAAACAAAAACCTGCATCTGACATCCGAATCTTGGTTATAGAAGTATATTTTTACAGATCAATACGATATTTTCTTCGCTTCATTTCCTATCATACTATACAAGTGGATGTTGAGGTTGACCGAAAGGAAGAACTGTTTTAAAGGTGAAGAACCTACAACATGGACCCTTGGACTGATAGAACGACTCAAGAGCATTGACATTAGGATTTCAAGGGCTGTTGATTTCTAGATTGATAACATCTTGGGAGGATTCATTATTGAGTTCATCGTAGACTTGACCATGTAATACAACGAAGTGGAATGAAAATTCTTCAAAGGATTGCAAGGTAAGTATTAAAAATCTCTAAAACTTTGGATTAAGATGCTTTTGTGTGAAAAGGGAGTTTGACAGATGCAATCAGATTGCTAGTTTAATTATGTTTAGAAGAAGAGAGAATAAATATGAGCAAGAAATCGAAGTAACGTGAAGTGGAAAGAGATATAGAGTATATAATAGAAATATATCTCATGGAAAAGACCTGAATACCTTTATAGAAACTAATTATAGTCCTCTTTTAAGTGAATATGGAAGTGAAAGGGAAAAGAGCCACCCTGATAACCCCTAGGTAACTTCGCAGTATTCACCCTTCCAACCTGAGAGTTCACAGAAGCTAAAATCTAGTAATAGCCAAGGTGTTTTTGGCTTTCCCCCTCCCCCTCCCTCTACTCCCTCTACCCCTCTTACTCCCCATCCCCCTCCCTTTACTTCTCCCCCTCCGCCTCCCCCACCCCATCCAAGAAGAAGTATGCCTAATGATATTAAGCTACCTATTTTCAAAGGAACTATATTAGAGGATCCTGATTTTTTTTTGTTTTTATATGAAGATGGATGGACAAAAAAGCAGATCAATGATGAGAATATAAAGAAAGTGCATCTCATTATAACTTTCTGAGATAGAGCATTGACATGGTATATGCAGTATTCAAATAATCAGAACAAAATGTTTGCATATATTAAAACAACACTCATAAGAGAGTTTAAGAAATCGAAGTTTGAGTTGCAGTGCATCACTGAGTTGAAAGAGATCAAACAGAAAACCACTGAGTCTATTTTGGAGTTTGATCAAAGATTTAAGGTGTTATTGGATCCATTAACCTTCGACATTTCTCTGCAACAACATCAATAATGGTTTATAGTTGCACTGCTACCGCATATCAAATTTTCATTGACACAACAAAAGATAGAAAGGCAAGTTGAAGCTCTACAGATTGTGATGAAATTGGAAGCTTCACCTATAGGAGATATTAATGCAGGCATGCAACAGATTCATATTTAGCTGGTGAACCTAACCCTACAGATATAAGACATCATGAAAATAAAAGAAGTTAGAGAAGAAGTATGGTGTACGAAGTGCAGATCGGAGGGCCATTCTAGAGAACAGTGCCATAACTTTAGAAATTACATGGTTGGTGGGGCACCGAATCCTTTGAATGTAGGATCCAACTTGTGGTGTGAAATATGTAAGACTAGAGGCCAACATCGTTCAAAAAAATGTTACTTGTTACAAAAATATGTACAGACTCCAAGGAATCTATATTCCAAATTCTGTAAATCAATAGGACACAATGAGAATAATTGTCGGGCTTACAAACTAATGATAGAGCGTGGTGCTGACACTTATAGAATGCAAGCAGAAGAACATGGACATCAGGATAATGGATGGTGTGGTGGTCGAGGATGTTACCAAGGAATAGGTTGATGTGGTGGAGCTGGTCGAGGACACAGACAAATAATTTGCTATAACTATGGCTATCCAGGTCATTTTGCAAGAGACTGCCAAAATCCCACAATGACATGTATGTATTGTAAATCCTTTGACCATGTAATTGAATAATGTCTTGTACATATGGCAAAGATGCAAGAAAAAAGGAATTAGAAACCGACACAGAATATTCAAGTGATGACTGCTGAAAGGAGGACCAACCAACCTCGAATTAGTATCATAACTAGAAGTGGAGCTGCGACTGATAGTGATAAAGAAGATGAAAAGAAAGAATCTGAAAGTGCATGGGTCAAAAAGACTGCTGAGAAATTTCTTGTTTTTGATATTTAGAAATAAAAACAAGTATTTGTGGAAGCAAAGTGAATTTTTATGGATGTTAGAGCTTCGATATCTAGTGCATAGCCAAAGCTCGATTAGAAAAGTAACTTCAACATGTCACCAAATTCGACACAGGATCGAGCTCCCCTTAATGCAGGCTAGTCAAACAAAGACCTTACAGACTGAACCTGAAGTATAAGGAGAAAGTGAAAGTAGAACTTGATAAGATGATAGCAGTAGGAATTATTGAACCAAGTAGAAGAATTAGAATGGGTGAGTCCTATGGTGGTTCAAGAGAAGAAGACTTAAGGAGAAATTAGGATCTGTGTTGATTTGAGAAATTTGAATGATGCATGTTTACATGATCCCTTCCCTACCCCTTTCACAGATGAAGTGCTAGACAATGTAGGAGGTCAAGAAGCTCAATCGTTTATAGATGGATTCTCAGGTTATCATCAAATTAGGATTGCACCTGAAGATCAGAATAAGACCACATTTGCTACAAAATGGGGCTCATATCAATACATAGTAATGCCTTTTGGATTAAAAAAATCCCCTGCTATATTTTCTAGGGTGGTGGTTGCAAATTTTAACAAATACATCCACAAGTTTTTAGAGGTATATTTTGATGATTGGAAAATATTTGGATTGTTGAGAAAACATGTTGGAAGTTTAAGACTTATGCTCGACACATGTAGACATTATCAGATCTCTTTGAACCTAAAGAAGTGTATATTTTGAGTACATTTCGGCATATTGTTGGGACATATCGTTTGTAAGCAAGGACTAATGGTGGACCCTGCTAACATTGCTATAATTGTGAACTTGCCTCCACCTAAGACAGTAAGACAAATTCGCACTACGTTGGGACATATTGGGTATTATAGGAAGTTCATCAAGGGCTATGCTCAAATCATTGCGCCTATGGAGAAGTTGTTGAAGAAGGATGTAACTTTTCAATGGAATGAAGAATGTCATAAGAGTCTCGACATATTGAAAGAAAAAATGGTAGCTGCACCTATACTAGTGTTCCCTGATTGGAATAAGGAATTCCATGTCCATGTAGATGCCTCTTGTATAGTTTTGGGAGCGTTAATGGCACAACCTAGTGCAGGAGAGATTGATCATCCTATAGATTTTACAAGTAGAAAGTTATGTAAACCATAAAATAATTATGCTACTAAAAAAAGGGAAGGATTGGTCATGGTATATGCTTTTCAGAAGTTTAGACATTATTTACTCGGATCACACCTTAAAATGTTTAAAGATAATTTTGCACTGAATTATTTGGTTAATAACCCTGTCATAGGAGGAAAGATTTGTAGATGGTTACTGTTATTCCAGGAATATGACTTTGAGATCATTGTTAAACCATGTGTTAGAAAATGATATATTACAGAGCAATGGAACACATAAAATATTGTAGAAATATAAACATAGAAAACACATGAAACAAGAGAGACACAAATATACGTGGTTCACCCAGTTTGGGCTACGTCCACGGAGAAACACCCAGTCCTTTTTTTTATATTATCTAGCAAACTGAAGAGATACAACCTACAACAGATCCGTTGTAATTCCCTCTTCACTCTTAATCTCCTCTCTCTTCCTCACTCAGAATACAGATATACATAGACGCAACACAATTCCCTCATATATAGCAAGGGGTTGCCTTCTAGGGCAAAAAACTCTAAATTAAACATAACTTCTACCATCAGATCTCTACCTAATGAATGACCTAGATTGAATACAAAATTACGACATTTTACAAGTCAATTTTACATCTATTCTTAGCTTCAGGGGTGTTGCACCGATCCCTTCGCCAGGGGGGGCTCCCAAAGGTCACAGCCGCCCCCCCTGGACCCCCCTGCAGCGAATATTTTATGGGTGGCGTTGCCGCCCCATTACGAATTTGGGTCCAATGCGACGATACCTTTGAATACAATAGATAATCAGGCTCCACACCTAACACTAGGGAGATTGAATGCAGGACCTGACCATCTTTCAAGACTAGAAACAGGGGAAGAAACAACTAGCATAGAGGATAATCTTCCTCATGTGTAGCTATTTGTAATCAGAGTTGCAGATGACCATTTCATAGATATCATTCAATTTTTTACCAAAGTAATGGCTCCTTCATAGTAGACTATGCAACAAAAGGAAAAATTAGTGGTTAAGGTAGCTGAATTTTCATTAATAGCAAGAGAATTATTTAAGATGGGACCAGATGAGATACTGCGTGGATATGTTACTGAGCATGAAAGACAGATGATTCTAGTAGAGGCTCATGGGGGTGCAGCTGGTGGACACTATGCAGGAAAAGCTACTGTGTAGAAGATTTTGAGAGTAGGATTGTGGTGGCCTACACTACATAAAGATGCGAAGGAATATTGTCGAGCATGTGATGTGTGTCAAAGAATAGGGAAGCCTTACAAAAGAGATGAGATGTCATTGGTACCACAAGTTACATTACAGGCCTTTGATAAGTGGGTCATTGATTTTGTTGGACCCATCAACCCCCCTAGAAAAAGGGTTGGTGCGAGGTACATATTTACAACCACTGACTACTTGACAAGATGGGCTGAGGCACAACCAGCAAGGGAATCCAATGTAGAGACTACTGCAAAGTTTATTTTTGAGTACATATTGTCTAGATTAGGATGTCCAAAGATTTTGATGAGTGAAAAAGGTTCACACTTTCTAAATAGGACTATTGAAGCATTGACTGAGGAGATCCAAGTTTAACATCAGAAGAATACCCCTTATCATCCTCAGACCAATGGAAACGTAGAAGCATTTAATAATATTTTGGAGAATGCACTTACTAAGGTATGTAATGTGAAAAGAGATGAATGGGACCTTAGAATTCCAACAGTGTTATGGGCTTATAGGACCACATGTAAAAGGTTGACAGGTCAGACACCCTTCAGGTTAGTCTATGGGCAAGAAGCTATGATGCCCATGGAGTACATCATGCCTAGCTTGAGGATTGTAGCTTTTAAAGATATGGCAAACACTGATATAATGGAGGAAAGAATGTCGTAGTTGCTTTCTTTGGAGGAAGATATATTTATAGCAAGATTCCATCAACAGGTACAGAAAGCAAGAGAAAAGTTCTAGCATGACAGACATATTAAGAAAAATAAGTTCCAAGTAAGATACCTTGTTCTCCTTTATGACAGTAAGTTTGTAAAATTTCCAGGAAATTTCAAGATGCATTGGTTGAGCCCATACATTATTAATCATATTAAAGATGGAGGTGCATTTCAATTAGAAAAGTTAAATGGGGAATTGGCTCAAGGAAGAGTAAATGGAACTAGATTGAAGTTGTATAGGGATAACCCTGCCCCTACAGCTTCGCTCTGAAGAAAGAAAAAAAGTCTTAGTGCAACCTGCAGTTGAAAGTGGGCACTGGACTATAAAATATGCTGTAGAAAGAGATTCGACGTAGGAAGTTATTTTGTTATAGCCTGGATTATGTTGAAGTTTGTAGGAATATCGACGTAAGAAGGGTTGCTCACTAAAATTTGTGATGTGTCAAAGTTCTCTAGAAAAATATGACTGTTAAAAGGGAAGGTTAACGTTAAAATACGCGGAAAGATGCATTTATGAGGACAGATTGACTAGATATAAGGATAGATATGCAATTAATAAACACAAGCTGAGCTAATGATGGGGTTAGAAATTTAGATTTGTTATAAAAAGTCACCTCCCACTCAGATTTTGCACTTTGATGAATTGAGAATTCGAATACTGCCATTGCGAAGAAGTTGCATAAATTTTTGAATGAATTTCCTGAAGACTGAAGAATTTATTTGTATATTTAGTGCAAAGGGCTTAGTCAGAGTCATGGAAGTAGCATCTGAAGCAACATTAGTTGATATGCCCACAACAACATCACTCGTAGCAGTATCATCATGCACACAAAAAAGATCCCCGCAAAATAAAATGACCAAAGAGCAGAGAACGAAGAACAAACAAGACAAGAGACCTATTGAGTAGCCCGAACAGGTGAGATATACTAAGGAAGATGCAGAGTAAGTATAAATAGAAACATATGGTGCAACATTTCCATCGCCTCTCCCATCGTATATTACACCAAGAAAATCGAATGAAAACTAATAAAAGAGTTGAAGGATGCGAAGTATGGCACCTTCACACATTTATTGCCAGATTCAGTGCGATTTATTGGAGAAACCCTTGGGAAGATTCCGCAACTGAAGTTCATGCACTATGATTTCAATGATAGGAAGAAATATCAGCAGTTCACACCAGACAGATACTTAAAACAAGTACACTACACTGAGAATGTTGTGACAAGGTTAGAACCGTAGCAGTGGGTGGCTAGATTGGTGCAATCGAGCTTGATGAATATGCTGAATGTGTCACACTTTGGAAAAAGTCCAAGGAGCACGGATTGTGTGAGACAATTTCTCGTGTTGGTGCACGATGGATGCCTGCAGATGGGGAAGAGGATCCCTATTGACCCAATGTTAATATGGAGAATCACAAGGATGCCTTACCAAGGGTATAACCTCGTAGAATATTTTTTTATAAAAAATTAGGACATAGACATAGCATAAAACATGAAGAAAAAGTTTAGACTGAAAAAAGGGAAGTGAGGGTATGACATCAACTCCATTAATGAGCAGGGAGATCACTTTGCAACACATATATTGGCTGGAAAAATCATGAGAAAGTGTCAGGATAATGGAGTCCTTGCAGTGGTAGTTGCATTAGCTATGCAGTGAGCTAATGGAGTTCAGTATAACTAGGCCTCATATCTATGCCAAGAATTTCTAGACGATTGTTGCAAGGCTTAGGAAAAGTGTACTCTATTTCATTATGCATGGTTGATTTTGATAATTGTGATGCTTGCATGGAGAGAGTTGAAATATTTGCAGTTCCCTCCGATAACCTTGGATGTTTGTGAAGTCGTACAATATGCCTCACTGTGGTATACCACCAAACCAGTGTGTGCATAGGATAACATAATTTTTTTTGTATTATACCATATGGACTTACACATGTTGGTGAATCAAAACCCTCACTTTTCACCAAGCCTATACATGCAGTTTATTAATATCGGAATTTTAAGGCGACTTCCAAAAAATTTACATACAGGCTTGCAGGGACACAAAGAAGAAATGAATCCCTTGCCATATTTAGTGATAGAATATGATCTCCTAGCAGAGATACAATAGTGGCCCCTAGAATGGATGAATGCACTGGAGACACAGAAAGAGTATAATCCAATAGAGGAGGACATGAAGCAGCATGGGGAAGGTTGTGGGAAGGATAAGGATGAGCTAGAATCAAAACACGAGGAGCAATACAATGAGGGTCACCATGACCCTCCTAAGGATGACGAGAAGAACAAAGAATCTAAAAAGACAGAGACAGACTCAATTGTCATAAAGAAGAGGAGGGCAGGCATCGAAGCTTCCACAAGAGGCAAAAAGAAGCAAAAGGTAGGTAATACAAAGGCCATAACACCAGTGATCCTCACTGATGGGGACTTGGATCAGATAGGGATAAAATTTAGGAAGCAATGGCGGAATCATGGAACGAGTTAGAGGATCGTACGACTCACTTCTAATAAGTGTCGAAGAGTGCATCACAAATTTGAATATTTTTGCATAGACAATCAGAGAGATAGTTCAAGCAGAGGAAAATCTTGTAAAGGAAAGATCAACAGAGGCTACACTTGCAACTCGGATAGCACCAATACCTCACGAAGCCCTACAGTTTGACTCCATTGAAGTACAATAGTAGGCCAAAGAGTGGAGGTATATGAACATGAACATCACTGCAGTACCACTTTAGAGATTACACAAGCTGCATCAAGAGATCATAGATGCGCTGAAGCAGCTCAAACAACTCACATCGAAGTTAAATATTCAATTAGAGAGAGAGCAAGCTTCGCTGCAACAGAAGCTTGAATAGGTGATCCAGGAGAGGGATCAGGCAATACAACAACAACAGAAGCTGAAGGAGGTAGTCGAAGCAACATGCCACAAGATTTTAGAAATTGAGGTCCGAGAAGAGGAACCAGTGGAGGACAAGGTCGCGAAGCTCGACCTTACAGTAAAAAGATGCAAGGATAATATTGCACATGTGCAATTTTCATATGAGATAAATATCAATGAGATGCAAATGAAGCTACATACAACCACACCACAGGAAGTGTGAGAGTAGAGGGAGACCGACCTAAAGGCTGCAATGGCTAGCATATCCGCAGCAGTGGCAGATTGTGGGAAGCTTTTGGATGAGAGCTTATAGATTTGGACTTCACTGTAGGAATATCTAAATGTACAAAAGATACAAGAGTATATTTATCAGAAGTAGAATCAACTGGAGGAGATTCGGGCAACTGTGAGAACCTTACCAATCTCACAGAAGCTCACAAAGATCAATGAGGGAAATTCCCTCTAGAGGAAGATAGAGGAGCTAAGAAAGGAAGAGTATATTCTGACAAAGAGAACTTATCCATGGCAGGATGAGGCTTTCCAATTGTCCCAAGTAATGGATGAGAAGATTCAAGAGCTTCAACAAAGAGAGACAAAAATGATGTAGAAGGCTAGAAAACATGTGACAGAAGCACTGTTGGAGGAAGTGCGCAGCGAAGAGAAGCAGGTCACAAACATTCTGCAACATTTCAATAGTGCCTACAAAAACATTGCAACAAATATCAGAGGAAAATCGGTTGAGTGACTTAGGACAAGTCACATGTGAGTGTTAGGGGCCTATTGGGTGCAACCCAACTTGGCCTAGATTTTGGAAAAGAATATGCATTTTGTGGGGCAGAGCATGAAGTGGACCGCGAAGTGGAGCAACAGAGCACAATTTGAGGAAGTAAATATACCACGCAATGTAAGGGCTTCGGGGTGGGTCGAAGCCCCTCCTTTTTTAAAAATCAAGTGACTTTGTAAAGGACCAATGGGCTTTTGGGCCATAGTTGTTTGTTTTAGGGAATCCATGGTATTTAGACCATAATATTTTGATGATGTAATCCTTCGATGTAATAGTATATATAGGGTAAAATAATAAGAAGAGAATCATCTACCTTAGATATCCAGATCAGAGTTATCGGAAAATTGTTGTGATCTGTAATTTGAAAGAGAAGGTGAGGCTTTGCAGCTAACTGTGCAAAGGCCTGAGTCTGCAGATGAGTGCACATACAACCTGTAACTTAGTGCACGAGCCAATAATTGTTTGCTGTTCAAATATTATTTATATTAGCAACAATTCTTATGGACGTAGCCCCACATCAGGGTGAACCATGGTAATTTGATGTCTTGATGTGTATAGTTAATTATTATCTGTTGTAGAGTAGCCTTTATTACAGTTGCATTTTATTCCATCATATTAATGGGTTATGGTTTTATATGGTATGTTTAAGTGATTAATATAATGTGGTGAAATGATTTATAATTGCTAAGAATAAGATAACATAATAATACCACATCTCCTAATCCTTCAATGCTGCAGAAACCTGGTTCTACATAGACTACGATATGCTTGCAGGTTGTTGTCGAAAGAGCCAGTGATTGAAGGTTTTTTTGGTGCACAGTATAGATTGAACCTGGGTCAGCCCAAACCAAGCCATTACTTTCTCCCTATAATAATTTCCAATAAAATTAGAAAGATGGAACTATGAGTACATCAATAGTAAGTAACAACATAGTAACTTCTTAGTCATCATTGTTATCCTTCCATAATTGACTAACATTTTCCCCAACTCTTGCAATAATTGTTTATTACTTTGTTAACCCCTTTCTAATTCTCCTTATTCATTTTCAAGTTTTCATTTGGTGGGTTATTTTGAAACCAAGAGATACATTTATACTATGTATCCTTTTTTTTTCTGATGGTTGAAGTTATTGATTTTAGATGTAGGATTTTGCAGAGTTAGATTTGTTGCCTTGGTATTCATTTAGGGTACTTTGCATTTCAATTTGTTGTGAGAGCTTGAAATTCAATATTTTATATTTCCATATGTTTCCCCTCCTTTGAGTATGAGAAGGGTTCATTCCCTTGTTTCATTTCAATGTCTTATTGTTTGGCTTCATTGAATTTCCTTATCTTGGTGTGTTTAGATTTTTCCCTTTTGTTTATTGGCACCTTGGGTGTTTGCTCATCATGGTAGTTGGAATGTTTCCTTAGGGTTTCTTCTTCATTTTTGATTTTCACTTCATATTAATTATGATATTTTGTCATTGTTTTGTTTTTATTAGTAGGATGCTTTCTTCCCATTCTCTTTTACTTTTCACCTTCTCAAATCCCTCTGAGTCCTTTCCTAATTTAGGATTGGGGTTATTTTGACCCTAATTGAGAGGACAATCTCTACAAAGGTGCCCATGATCCTAGCACTTTAAAAATTTGAAGGGAATATGCTCATAATCCATTATTTGAGTGCTTGTATTATATTTGTAACTAAGGCATATTAAAGCTCAAAGTGGCTTGGAAACATTAATATACACAAAAAATTTGGCATATGATGTGTACTTTCCTTGTTTAGTAGCATGAGAGATTTCGATAAATGTTTCCAAGGTGTTTTTGATTCCTTTTAAGATTTCCTCCATAAAAAAAACTGATGCAGGGAGTAGGAACAAATCCATGTTCGTGTTGTTGCAAAATCTTCTTTGTCTAGGATGAAGCGTTCAATCCAAAATCTAAGATATAGACTAGAAAAGTTGAAGAAGTAGGGTCCATTTTGGAATTTTTTTTCCCCTATATTTGAAGTTGTTAAAATTTACTTTGAATAACTAATTTAATATTGACATGACCTTTTGGCTTCCACAATGTTCTAAATCACCATATTAGTGCTATTTGTGTTCATCATATGCCCATGAAATTTTCAGTTATCGTGTGGCCTTGCATGTATTAAATATATTATGCAATTTTCATTAAGGTTATTTCATATCTTGGTATATAAGTCTCTTTGGAGATAAAAGTTCCTCAACGATGAAATTTCTTGTTATTTGATTTGTTTTATGCTTGATTGCCTCGTTTTGTGCTTGCTTCATTAGTTTATTGATTTATAATTTCGTTAATTATTTGATTTCCCTTGTTTTCAACCATTGATTCCATGAATCAATGTAGGTTTGAGTTCCCTACCACCACAATTTGGAAGGAGAAGGCCATGCTTCCTCATGTAGAATTCACCATGGAATATTCGTAAAACCTTGAAAGTTTTGAAACCTTAGTTTGCATTCAAATTACATCCTCCCCAAACAATAAAAATGTCTGTTTCCCCTTATTTTTAATCCTTATTGAAGTATATTTTGCTATTATTATTTTTTGAAATACCATGTGTCAACTGCATATCAAGCATTTAAGGAATAACACATGACCTTCATATTGGGAAGTAAAGAGTATCTACATACAAAATAAAAAAGATAATATTAAAATATGTTAAGTAATGTAGACATTGAAATATTTTAGTTATCACTAATATTGAAATATATGTTACTAATATATTTTTTTAAATGACATGTGTTAACTATTGTAATGGAGTTATTTATAATCCATATTGAAGGATTCCTTTGTCATTAATAGGTTTTTAAATACTATGTATCAACTCCATATTAGTCCCTGCCAAGGGAAGACACTAGTAATAGATTTTTCTATTGACCACTAGTAGTTTAACATTAACCAATCTAACATATAATATTTAAAATTGAAAAGTATTTTTTTTTCAATATTATTAGAAAAACTATTTTTGAAACATTTGATTGAACCATACCTTGAAGGTCTTATTGTAGAATTTTCACAATGTAATGCCATGTGGATAACTGTCTCACATATTTTATACCATAGTTTTTGGATATGGTTGCAATATTCATGCATGATTTTTAGATATTTGTGTAGTTAATTTTTTATTCTTAGGCTTTGTAAGAAAATAATCCAAAAATAAAATCTTCGAAAATAGCTTATACTCTTAGAAATAACATATTTACGATTAGTTACTTCTCACCATAATTTAAGCAAGTCTTTTCATAAAAAATGAATAGGAATATGATGTAAATAAATATACTTTCTAGGAGTTACTTCCCACCATTATTTGTGTTTTCCTAGGGACATATGTAGGAGTAAAATCATAAATGTTTAGACTTACTAGTAGTTACTACCCACCAATTTAAATGTATGCAAGTCCTTGTGCCTAACCAAGTACTTAATTTATCCACATCATATATCAATTTATTAATTTGTGCAAAAACATACTATAGGATTCAATCTTGTTATGATCCTTGCACCTTAACAATGATAAGAAACAAATAATGGCAGTCCACTTCATAGGGGAAATCTCCTTATACATAAATACAACAAACAAGGCAATATTTGATGATCCTAATATTAGGTCTCCTTAGTATATATATAGGACACAAAGGATACAATTAGAATAAAATCAGACCATATGGGATTCTATCATACATAACAATATAACAATAAAAATGTAATCACTTAATTTCTAGGGATTACTAAGGGGTTTTTGGGTTAATATGGGGCTTATATAGGGCTTAACTTGCCCCTCCCCTTCAAAGAATTCTTCCCATTAATGCTTGACTATTCATGGGTGTTTTTGCATGAAACACTCATCTTCCTATGTCGGTTCTTCAATTGGTAGGTTCTTCCATTTGATGAGGTACTCAATAATTGTTTGATTTCTCAGTTTCTTAGTCCTTGTTTCCAATTTTTTTTAGGATTCTAGTATTACTTTCCCTTCATCATTAATCTTTTGTAGAAGAGTTTGGACTAGGACCTTATCATCGATGACCTTATTTATGAAAGAAACATGGAAGATTGGATGTACAAGTAAAGGTGGAGGTGGTGGCTCCAATTTGTAGGCCAAACTTCCAATCCTCTACAAAACCTTATAGTGGCCATAATACTTTGGAGCTAATTTATTTTCCTTCTTGTAATACTTGAGGGACATATGTTTCTATGGTTGTAGTCTCACAAATATGCAATGCCCTGCTTCAAATTCCCTTTCATTGCGGTGTTGATCTACTTGTTGTTTCATAATATTTTATGCCATAACCAATTTTTCCTTTAATAGTTTGAGAACCTATTGTTGATGTTAGATGTGATCATCTAATTCTTGAGCCTTTATAGTTCCTTTAAAGAGTGATGTGATAGATGGAGTATGATAACCATAAAGTGTCGTAAATGGTGACATTTTTGATGAAGTATGGAAGGATGTGTTGTGAGACCATTCTACTAATGGAAACCATTTGACCCATTTTGTATACTTATTAGATGTAAAAAAACTTATGTATCATTCTAATATTAATCATAATCTTAGTTTTCTCATCAGATTGAGGATAGTAAGATGAGATCTGAGCCAATTTAGTAACCAAGCAAGAAAATAATTTAGTCCAAAAAATTCCTGTGAAAATTGGATAACTATCACTTACAATAATATTTGGTATTCCATGTAGCCTTTGGATTATCTCCATGAATTCTTCTGCGGCAATATTTGTATTAAAAGGATGAGAAAGAAAGAAAAAGTGGGCATACTTTGTCATTCAATCTATCGGTGTCATAATGACACTCCTTCCTTCATATTTGGGTAAACCTGTAATAAAATCCATTGAAACTTATTCCCAACATTGGCTTCGTATGGCTAATGGGTGAAGGAGCCCAAGGGTCTTGATACTTTCTCCTTTATTTTGTTTCCAGACCACACATTCTGCCACAAGTTTTTGCACATCTGCTTTAACACCTTCCCAAAACAAATATTTCTTGATCCTATGATATGTCTTCAAGAAACCTGAATGTCCTCCTATAGGAGAAGTATGTAATTCCAATAGGGCCTTATATTTGAGTTGACAATTGTTGTTAATTTTTCTCAGGGCCATATTTTTCTTTGCTTTAGATAACTACATTTCTTCATTTTCATATTAAATTCACCCCACAACATCATGTTATTATTCATTTTTAAAATATTATTTAGAAACATAAGCAATCATATAGAAAGAAAAATATCATCATCAATGCAATAGAACTTAAAGGAACAATAAAAGAAAAGAATTCAAGATAGAGACACCAGGATTAGTTGGAGACTAGGGAAAAACCCACTACAACGAAAACCCTTTAAAATTATTCTTCTTATTAGATTGTCATTTAATGATTTAGCAAAAGAGAGTGTAATGATACATTCCTTTATCCACAAGAATATCAAGCAAAATTTAAATAAACCATTTCCAATAGATGAACCCAACATTACTCTTAATAAAAACCCTGATTCAGAAGCCTGCCATCAACTGTTGAACTCTGTGGTCAACTGCAAAATTCAAACCCTAGTTTCCAACTACATGCAGAGAGTGTATGTCCGTGTAGTTGAAACCCTCCAACCGCATGCATGAAGCTACGAGCCTGCGGGTGTGACCAAAAACTTCGCGTGTCATCCGTCAGACTAGAAACCAAAACTCTAGATCTCATACACAAGCTTTAGACCCTGTAATTTTGGACCTGTGCAAGCGAACTTCCATGAAAAATCTGAGAATGTTGTGAGACAAACCAAAGGAAAAAGAATGATCATGATGATTTCGAAATGAGGTTCACTTGAATTGTATTTATAACCATCCATGGGTGTCTGATTTCTCTTTTGGGTTGATCTGTCCTTTTGTACACATGTGGTATTTTGTTAAAAAATACACTTTCCCTTATCCAAATTGAGCACTTCAATAGAAAAAATTGGTCCTCTCGAAAAAATGAATCTAGTCCCATGATTGGAATTTGTCACTGATATTCCAAATCAACACTCCCTCTCAACTAGGGAGAAATTTCAATTGCATCGTGTAACCATCATAAGTATGTTATTATTAGATCATATCCTATCTCAAGTATCTCATCATCCAATGTCGTCATTACTCATCGCAGCTCACCTCTGCTTATCCATGCTTATCTCTTGATTGTCTCTGCTCATATGCTAAACATTCTCAAATATAAAAGAAGAAGAATTTGACATTGCAGGGGAGTCCAAGCTACCACCCTATATTCACATCAACAACATTGAAGAGCTTATCTCAATCTAGAATGACATCGGGGAGCACATGATAACCTAAAACCACATTGGGGAGCTCAGTCTCAACCCAGATTCTAATGACAATGATGAAGGTCCTATGGGACACTCTCACCTCATGTCTATGACAGTGGGGAAGGCCCTATGGGACACTCCCACCAAAGTCATCTCATCAAGCAATAGGTGAGATACAACTTACCAAGCAAGGATCACAACCATCCCATTGTGCAATCAATAGGTGAGATAGCACTTTCTATATGAGGTAAGGATCAAAACCATCCTATTGCTTTCTAATCTTCCTAGAAATGACCCTGAGGAGTCATGTGGTAGAAAACTTGCATCATAATCAGCTTGGGCGAGATACCCGACTTACCAAAGGTAAGGATCACACACCCCCAAGCTCTCTCTCAACTCATTGGCTAGATGGGAAGCGACAATCCAAACAATCTTGACTTGTGGGTATGATTCTAACTGGGGTATACTCTACATAGACAAAGATAGGGGAAAAACATCTTCCACCATATGGGTGACATATAGGGGTGATACCATATTTTCCAAAGATCCCTCAACCCTAGGATCCATCCATCTCAATTACACACCCTAGGAGCTCAGACATGGGAGAAGAGTTGGATCAATGTCCTTGATCAGCCCAAACCCTTACTCTAGAGGGTCACATCCATCAATCTATGCTACTCTTTGTAGATCTAAAACATATCAATCTGCTCATGTCTAGTACTAGCTTAAACAACTCACTAAAGAGTTCAATCATAATGTCTCAATAGTAGCAGTCTCTTATTCATATCAGACATCAAATCAAATATTATATTAAAACAAATATAATCACAAAAAAATACCTTATTCATCCTCCCTCTCATGGAGGCAACAACCACTAGCATAAGCTTTTCTTGTATAGAAACATTGTCTCAATATATGAAGATATATCAATCCGAGATATATATGGGAATCTATGCTAATCAGATCCCACCATTTACCATCATAATGTATCATTTTCACATCCAGAACTTATTCAAAATAGTTATCCAAAGGTTTTCTTCAACCTGCCTCACAGCTAACCATGCTACCAACATTGTACCCAACCTTGATCGTGCTTAAAGCTACATATTTTTCATCCAAAATATCATGGTAGATCTCATACTAAAGTAGTAATGAGATGTTCTCATCTCATCAATAATGATCCCAAATAGCATCAGTACAACCATGTAGTCATAAATCGCAGGAAGCATATCTCAAACTAAACAATGATCGTCCCATGCATATATCTCAAAGGGTGCTTAGCAGCAACCCAATGTGAATGAAGTGACTAAATCATGAATTGACTCGGGTCGTTCTATACAAAACATATATCTAGATTGATGTTACAAGGAACATCAATGCTTCAATCAACTATCAATTACCAATTCAGGTCCAATAATATCTCTAAATACCTTCTTCAATTCCATCAGGGTGTCCAAGGATTTGCATTTCTAATTTCTAAAAACTCTTTACTAGCTTCTTGATATATATTTTCTTTTCCAAAATTCAGAAAGTAATTCATCATGCAAAGATTCTTCATTTTGAATTTTAAATGCCATCTCCCTCTTACTTTGATCATTAGAGGCTCATTACTTGTCAAGAATAGACTGTCAATGTATAAAACCAAAATCAAAGTCATACCTTGGACCAGTTTGAAGTAGAGTTTTTGATCAAAACATCTTCCTGGCTTCACCAGGTAACTATAAATGTGAACATACCAGGATATGGAAGCTTGATACAAACCATACAATGTTATCTGCAAACATTATACTGATCAAACCAATATACTCAGTTGTACACAAACAGATATTTTGAAATCGAATCAGCTAAGTCAATTTATCAAGCCTGAGATTCCAAATCAAAACTAATATCAAAGTCATAAAATTTTCTACCAATATCACTGTGACAAACTCTTTGGACCAGGTGTCAGGTAGAGCTCACATCCAAATATCAAGTTATGACTTTATCTTTTGTCATGTCAACAAATTGGTATTATGCAATATCAAACTCCATCAGGCCATCCACATAATCATAATGTGAATTATTTTTGTCATTATACATTAAGGATAAGTCATATAAGTTTGAAACATTCATTTTGATATCACTGCATACTGAATCACAATTATTTATACTTCAACCAATGTGCCAAAGCTAGTGATTCCAATACATAATCACTATTCAATACCAATATTAATCATTGAAATTCACTATGCTCACATATTACTTTCATCAAGGAAAATAATCAGTTATCAAATCAAAACCCTAATTTCTTATCACTGTGAATTCAACCAATCCATAAGCCAAAACATATCTATGAACTTTCAAGTATCATGTCAAAATTCCAATACTAGTCATCTATATAAAATAATGTCATATACTAGCTTCAATGATCAAACCAAAATAACATATTTATATGCATATTATAGTCCCTTGCAAACACAACTTTAGTCAACACATTCACATTCTCTATAGTAAGGCAAACATTCAAACTTCCCTGCTGATAAAACTTTCTATTCTCTGCTCCATATCGGTAGGACAGTCATACTCTCGATGTGCTCCTAGTTGTATGCATAGGAATTTAGTTTAATTTCATATGCCTTCTTTCGTGTAGTTGGGAGGCTTATAACCACACCCTTAAGCCTCTTCCATGCGGTTGGGGCTAATACTAGGAGAAACCTTCTCTTATTAGACCAGAACTTGTTGCAGACTAACAACATAAGATTTTGTCTATTCATGTCCAAAGAACTTACTTTAACAATAAGGAATATTCTATACATTTAATTTAATTCAAATGATAATAGGTGTATGGATCTTATGGAGAGTTTCTCCCTCTTAATGAGAAGCCAATTCAATCAATATTAATCAAGACATCAAACTGTCTATCATAATATTGTCATGCATCCGCAAAATTGTTAAATCAACAAACTATATCAGATTCTAAAACATATATTCATCATAAACATCAATAGCTTCATTATCACATATGAACATGGCATAAAATATCCATCATAGATTAGTGTCATATAATTAGGGCAGCCGCCAAGTGTATCATCATAATTTCAAGGATCATAATCACTATATCACTTCTTTATCATATGAAATCGGGGTATCCATTCATATTTTATAAGCTTTATCAGAAGGAAGATCCTGAGTATTCATCTTATTGTTACACTTTTATCATTAAGGTTATCACTCTTATCATAGCAATATAAAGAATAATGCATCTAGGAAATTCATCATGTCCAAAGTGTAAAGTACTTGTGAAATATCAAGAGCACTAATATATCACATGTTCCAAAAATCAAACTGACTTTTATATGTATGCATGAGTCATTTATGAAGGTGACATACCTTATGGCTTAACTTTCCTTCCAATATTTCAACTTAATCATAACACTAAGAAAATACATCATACATACCTTGAAGTATTCAAATACCTATGCAACTTGTAAATTCTGAATGCTACTTTGAAACCTTTCCATCAGGTACCTTCTTTTGTACAAGCTCCCTTTTATTCCTACACCTTAGATGATCCTCAAAAAGGATATTCTTATCACATCTCATATAGAGGTTAGAAGTATTGACATATTCATATTGGAAGTATAAGCAATAATCAAAACAATCAACCCAAAAAGGAATAATATGACAAATAATTAAAATAAATCTAAAATTTACTTTTATTTCAACGAGAAGTAATCATCTCCCTCTTGAACCATCCTTCAAGAGTCATTACTAACCATTATCCATGTAACAATATTTCCTTCAATGATTCCATAAACCTCATCAGTTACTAGGCCTAATTGAGGCTATCCCATCTAGGGTTATGCTTAAATTTGTCAAAAGTGCTAGAACAACTTCTGATTGATCATGCTAGGGTTTCAAAACTATACAAGTCAAGCCTTTATCTTATCCCATGGTTTCTACTAGATTGTAACCTAATAATATCCATCAAACCCTAATAACCAAATTTCCTATGGTTTCCTTCAAACCCTAGTATTATTTTAGGTCTCCTCCATCTTCTCTTGATTCCATCAAAGGTGCCTTCATAGGGGTGATCTTCAATGACTTTTATTAAGCCTAAGTTTGATACCATGTTAATTTTTCTCACTGCTATATTGTTATTTCCTTTAGATAAGTCACACTCGGAAGGTTTTGCATATTGTTTTTTCTCTTCCAATAGTGTCAAGACCTTTTCAACATGTTGTACATGCTCTTCCCAAGACTTACTATAAATTAGTATGTCATAAAAAAATACTAGCATAAATTTTCTAAGGGTTTGAAAATAGAATTCATCAATCTTTGAAAAGTTGAAGGTGAATTTGTAATTCGAAATGGCATAAAAAAACTCATAATCATGTTCATGTGTTCTAAATGTTGTTTTGGGAATGTCTTCTTTCATCATTCTAATTTTATGATATCCAGAACAAATATCCAACTTAGTAAAGAAATATTTTCCATGAAATTCATCTAACGATTCATCGATGACATGAATATGAAAGTTATCTTTGATTGTCATTTTATTGAGTTGTCTGTAGTGTAAACACATAGGCCACAAACCATCCTTTTTGATAACCACAACCATTGGTACAGAGAAATCACTATGGCTAGTTTGAATGATGCCCACGTCTAACATTTCTTGAACCATACACTCAATCTCACTCTTTTGTGCATGTGGATATCTATAAGGCCTAATGTTAGGTGGTACACTTACAGGTTTCAAATGAATAGTATGCCCATGTTCTTAAATAGGTGGAAGACCCTTGAGGAATTTCTCCAAATATCTTAGCATGATTATTAATAACATTTTCAAGATCCACTGGCGTAGAGGATAAAGATGTTTGAACATAACAAACATAATTGTATAAATATACATTAGAGTCCCTTTTTATCATTTTTCTCTTGCTATTAGAGCTTATCACTTTACTGGGTTTAACTTGGATAGCTCTAAGCTCAAATTCCTTTCCTTTTGAAAAAAATATTATGAAAAGATCTTGGAAATTAAGAGTCAATGTTCCTAATGATTGTAACCATTGGATGTCTAATACAACATCAACACCATCCATTTGGATTGAAATAATGGGAGTAAGCAATAAATACTCTCCCATATTCATCTTAATCTAATTGTACTTCCTTAAGTAATTTATGATACCTTCACTTGCAATCATCACTTGAAATTTGGGTGTTGGATATACAAAGAAATTAAGAAGTTTTTCCCATTTGTAATGTATGGAGCAATGGGTACCACCTAAATAAATCAATACCATTACCCTTTCCCTTTTGATATATCCTTCTATCTTGATGGTTTTTGGAGTACTAACGTTGGCCAATGGATGACAAAATATTGTTGGAGTAGTTTCTTCTAGCTCCAATGCTTGACAAGAAATTGTTGGCGCAGTTTCTTCTAGCTATAGATCTTTGAAAATTCCACTTCTTAATATTCATTTTCACAATCTATGTAGAATAATTTTTTCTCTTTGTATTTATTCCCTTTACTATACTCTTCGTCATAGTTGAAGCATAGTACATTTTCTCTTATTTCATCCATTTTTTGAGGATTCAACCTTGTCGGTTTAGGAAAAGGAGCATGATTTTCTCTATAGTTATTAGTGACCAATTTTGTAGTGGCCATATTTTACTTTCAACTTTTCTTGCTAGACCGAAAGCATGCTCTAGAGATTTAAGTTCAAAGAGACACATGTCATGTTGGATCCTTTGCTTTAAAGTACCTGTAAATAGGTCTAAGAGTTATCCTCTGAAATATTTTTTGCTCTGAGACTCAACTTTTAGAATTGTTGAATGTGCTCTATAACAAGACCTTTTTGTCCAAGATTTACTAATGACTAAAGAATGTGTTGCTCTTAATATCCCAATAATGTGCTATCAATTCCTCTATAAAATGGACCAAGACATAATAGAATCATTTTTTTTTTCACAAAGCCATTGATACCATACATATTTATCCTATTCTAAAAACATGTATGCAATATTTATCTTTTGTAAAGATGCCACTTTGTGTAGATCAAAGTATTGCTCCATCTAAAATATCCATGTTACAGTATCATTACCATCAAATTTCCTCATATCAATCTTCAAAATGTAGTAGTTCCTTGGTGCTAACTTGAAGCCCTGATGATGTGGATCTTGGATTGAAAATTCATGATTATGGTTTTGTGATTCAAAATTTGTGCTCTCCAATTGTGATAGCATACTCCCCATATGGCATTGATGCTCAAAAACATCATTCTCTTTGTGTTCATGATTTCCTTGAGTCTCCAAATCCCTTTTAGGAAGCCTCTGCAAGAGAATATTTTCCATCAAAATCATTAATTTTTGTATTTCTTCCTTATTTTCATTTACCTTCATTTTTTTCCCTGCTTATTTTCATTAATATTCTTTGCCATTTCTATTTTATTTTTTCTTGATTACCTAAGAAATATTCCTTTTTCAAAATACTTCTATCCATTTCATTAACTTTCTTATATAATTGAGATAACCTAAATTCTAAGTCATCGCTTTCTTCATGAGTCAAGGATGAGCCTTTAGTAGATTTAATTGGTGTAACAACTTTCTTTGGAGGCATGTTGAAAAATAATATTAACCCTCATCCTTATTACAACAAAAAAAGGGGATCTTCATCAAGGAAAATTTTAAGGATGGAAAATTTTCTTGAAGTTTAAAACATTGGCGAATCTCACTAATCCCTAATATGCAAATTATAAATGTTTATTGATATATTTGTAAAATTATTCAAATTTATAATTATTTTATATATAGTCTCTATATAATGTTGGCGATTTTTAAGGTAAAATAATTTTATATTCTAAAATTTGGGTGAATCGTCTTTTATAAAATTGGAAATTGGCGAATCTTTTTTGTGGAAAAATCATGGAAAATTAGCCCACTGGGTGAACATTAGCCCCTAAAATTTTCCATGGATCTTCTACTGTACATTTAGGTCAATAATACGTTATATACCTTAATATGGAGAATATAAAAATGGTTGAAGCTTTACTGATATATATCTAATATTTCAGGTCTTCTAGATTTGGAAATTTTCTCTAGGATTCTCTGATATGTAGTTTCTACAATTCCATAGGTGTGAACTGAATCTGATGTGCCAACAGAAACTTATAGTAACTTTCCCATAACTTTTTTTTTTGCCTCTTCCCAAGAGCAAACTTGTATATCATTCCACATGTCCAATTCTTGAAATATACTTTTGGAACTTATACTTGAGGTACTTCTATATGTATCCTGAAATTCCTAGAGATTTTAAAGCCTAAAATTCTCTAGATAAGAAGACATAACCAAAATACCAAGTTGACATGTTTAAAATTTATTTCAGGGTTTTTCACAAACCCTAACTTCCATAGGGTATAAGTCTCAAAGTATAGTGAAAAAAAATTGAAAATTGAACCAAATATTATCGCAAAATTCTCCTTAATATGTTCCAAGTTTCACTTTAAGAGAAAAAAAAAAAACACCAAACTGACCTACTTGAAATTGAATTTCGGAGCATACAAAAACCCTAACTTCCTTGGAACATATCTCATAAAATGTAGTGAACTAAGATTTGAAACTTAAAAAAGATGTTCACCATGATTTCTCCTCAACTTGGTAGGAGTTTCATGTTCTAAAGCCTCAGAGAAAACAAGTTTAGAGAAAATTTTGAACTAACATATTTGAGAAAGAATTTAGGAGCATTCAGAAACCGTAACTTCCTTCAACCATACCTACAGAACTAAAGCAAACCAAGATCTAAATCTTGAACCAAAGATTGATCAAGCTGTGTTTTTAATGTTCTCGAGGTTTCACTTTCTAAAACCTTCTAGAAAAAAGTTATTGTGAAAGTTTCACGATGACGTATTTGAAGTAGAAAAACCCTAGGATTAAGAGTTCTTATACCAAATGGTATGATCCATGTGCCTTAACAATGATAAGACACAAATAATTATGTTCCAATTCGAAGATTAAATCTCCTTATACAATAAATATAATGAACACGATAACATGATCCTAAGGCTAGGTCTCCTTAGTATATATATAGGAGACAAAGTATAAAATTTTAATAAAATGGACCATAAGGGGTTATAGCCTACATACATATATAACAATAGAAATTTAATCACTCAATATTTAGGTCTTAATGAGGGTTTTTTGGGTTAATATGGGGCCTATATACGGCTTAACAATTTTCCTATTGATCACTATTAAATTAGCATTATTCAATGTAAGTTATAACTTTTTATGCAATTTTCTCCATATCATATTTTCTAATTTGAGTAGCAAGGACTCAACTACCCTCCAACGCTTGTTTAGTATTGAAGGAATTGCACATTCCTTTGTATTGGGGAGTAGTGAATACCTAAAAAACAAAGGCCTTCCAAATTTTAATTTAATTATAAGTAACTGTTAGGTGGATGTTAGAGAATTACCTCCATGGAATATGTTGGAATATTTCTAGTAGTATTCATATATTTTAATTCATAGATATTAGTATTTAAGACTTATTATGAAGTTAGTTATGACATTTTCAATCATTTATGTCAATCTAATTAATTAAAAAAAATGTCAAATAAACATGTTCCATATTGGGCATGTCGTATTCATAAGTCATGGTATTGGCCCATGATATTGCAAAAAATATTTTTACAATTGAAAGATTTCAACATAATTATATAAATCTTTTGTTAAAAAAAATATTAAAATAATTACTATGTCAATATAAAATAATATTTATATGTACATAGTATAACATACAAGTATACAATTAATATTGAATTTATATTCATATATACATATGCAATATTTTTAGGTTAAAAAGGCTAACCTATAAGATTTGAACTAATGACCATAACCAAAAATTAATGAGTTTACCTCTTCACCAATTATTCTATGGTGAATAAACTATATACATATGTTAATAACTAATACACACATTTCATTTAAGACATAGAACCATTTAAGGCATAATGGGTTCTAGAGTTTTAAATTTTCATATACATTTTTTTAATATCAAGGAAAAGGTGATATCTTATATCATGATTCGTCCATTAGGCTCTTCACCGTTAACTTTGTAAAAAATTAATTAAAAAATTTATGATAGGATAAAAGTTTTAGAAAAGAATAAGATTTTCAATTTTAAATATTTCAAATAGCAATCATTTTATTATTAATAAAACATTATCATTAAAGAATACACAATAATTAAAATTAATTTTAATTTTAATATTTTTATGACCTTGATTGAGAATATTAATATGAAAATGTCCTTATGTTGGATACATTGCATAGACATTTTCATTGACACTTAAATATATATGTTGACTTAAAAATATATGTTGGAGGGACTGGCATCGGTTTAGATTTAATTTACGAAATTCCTCTACTAGTTGATGCTGTTGTAGTCTCTTCTTCCTTCCGCAGCTGGTGAAACCATCTCTATCTACTAGTTGATGCCCCTGTTAGTTGGTGGCATAACCAAGCTAACCCTAGGAACATTAATATATAGCACAATCCCAATCCAATTATGTTTGTGACTTTAATCACATACATTGTGACGAAGAAAATGATACATTTTAATAAAGAAAATTACGAAGATTAGACTGATATATTAACGCAATGCACAAATGCACCTTTGTTGCTTTAAAATACGATTTTTTTGGGGGCTTGCTAAAGAAGCTATATGTCGATAAATATTTATAATCTGTATATAGTATAATCATTATCAACAATAACCCAAATACACTGCAGCGCAGCTCACAGAAATCAAAACCGACCAAGGGTGTGCAAACCGACTGCCCCGACTGCCCCGACTGTTACAACATGCACTCACATATAGCTCTAAAATACAATTGACAATGAAGAAATTCACCATTAAACAAATTGAGCCAAAAGGAAGACCAATATTATTCTTGTCAGTACACAACGTAAACATTTTCATTTTACGAATAATGAAATATTCAAGATTAGGTATATATTATGATATGTGAAACATATTCAAGATTAGGTATATATTATGATATATGTTTTCACAAGAAAGATAGAAATACTTTATTTTTAAATATATATAAAGTGCAGTTGAAGATAATAAAAAATTTGGGAGAGGTTGCGATTAGATTTTTCTGTTTAGCAGCGGGGATGGGATCAGTTACAAATCATTTTGTTTTACTGATGGAATTAAGCCTGTTTCTATTTTTGTCAGGGAAAGGATATTATCTCAAATCCACATCTATGAAGTTATTAAATTAATTATAAATGGGATAAACAAACTTACTCATTATAAACCACATGTTTCAACTTCTCTTTTAAAATATAAATTTATAATATTACATTTTCATCATTTTACATTTGACCATGTGTATAGAAAAAAGAACCATTGAGTATATAAACTGGATATTTGAAAAATATAGGAAAATACCAGAGTGCCCCATCAAAATATCTTCATGAACAATGGTTTCATCTAGATTGACTACTCATAGTTGTTTAGAGTTAGTTTTGCTATTTCATATATTTTGACTTACAAAAAATTGCGACAGACTAATTTTTTTTATCTTCTTTGATAAGGAACACGTTTTAGATGATGTTCTGTCTCGATATATATGTACTCATATCTTATTGGCTCTCTTCTATGTGGCACACATACTCTCATACCCCTTTATTGGCAAACTTTCAGAGACTTTATGCCAAATCTGAACTCTCATGACATTTAAAAATACAACTTTATTAAAATTGCTGAAATATTTGGGAAAGAAATAATACGATTATAAATATAATCATATTTAACATAATTTCAAAGCCCAAATATAACATTTTTTAAAATTGTAATCCATACATCTTATAAATCAAGATACACCTAAATAAATGTTTTTTAATATTTCATTTCTTTCATGATCCAGGTGGATATTAGTGGCCACCAGCCTATTCCACCTAGACCTCCAGTTAGTTTAATCTGTTTCCTTGTTTATTTCAACATTTACTTCTTTTAGCAGTTTTTCCAATCCTGAACTTCTAGAACAGTTTTGACCCCCCTAAATGGTGTTTTTTAAGGTCCGCAACAGGCCCACAACGATAGGTAGGGGCCTGCTACAAATCGTGTAGTACTTGGAGAGACCTTTCCATCAAGGTAGCATACATGCCAAACAAAGATAATATGACCAAGTTACGAGCCTTGAAATTTGGCTACCCAACTAACCCTAATGGGGCCCACAAACTCTTGGTGTTCCATCTCCTGGGGTTATGGTTTTGGTTGTTTAGGGTTTTCCCTTATTGTTCAATAATAAATAGGCCCTTCAGTCTCATTGTAACATAGTTCAGAGTCATGTAGCCATCAAATCTCTTCTCATAGATAAGCTACCATAGCCCGAGCTAGTTTATTTCCATTCTATTTGTAAGCATACCGATACATTGTTAAGATTGAGAAAAAGTTAAACAGAAGAAGTGAGACTTTGGATCTGTGAATCTAAAGCAAGGAAAAGGTGCCCCAAACCATAGAGCAAAGACCAAAGCCAAGGCAAGGCGACCTAGGACAACCCGCTGAATCCGAAAGCAAAGAAAAAAAACCCAAAGACAAAGAAGGACGTGGGAAAATGGTGTGAGTTCCATAAGAGATCCACTCACAACACAAGTGAGTTCCAGTCCAAGCAGTCACTGCTGGTTGGTCGGAAGGCTTCCGAATTAGATGCATGTTCCGACTCTAAGCCAGAACTCGACAAGGGGAACAACAAAGGGAAATAGATCATTGACATGGAGCCTAGTGCCACTATGGCCACCACTAATATCTAAAAGAACGTTCCTGAATATGCAGAGGAGAGGGGATGCCTCTTCCACTCACAAATGTGGGTGAAGGGTTCTCCGTTTCTGTTCATTATAGATAGTGGGAGCCAAAATAACCTCATTTCAGTAGAGGTCATGAAGCGGTTGGGCTTACCGACAACAACACATCTGCAACCGTACACCACCAGGTGGCTTCATCAAGGACGAGATCTCCACGTCAGCTATCAATGTCACCTTCCTTACAAAATCAATCCCTTCACGGATGAGGTACTGTGTGATGTTTCGCCTCTTGAAGTTTGTGATATATTATTGGGACAACCATACTTGTGGAAGCAACATGTTGTATATGAGTCTAGACCTCTCTATATGATTATTACTTTGGGCAATAAGTTGTACAAGATATCGGAGGTAGCCCCACCTACTGCCATTTCTTTGATCACTGCAAAGAAATGAAGTAAGATCATTTCCTAGACCAGAAAATTTATTTTCCTTATGATTCACCCTCTAGGCAAGAAGAAGGTTGTGGCCACAACTTCCAGACAAGGCTCCTCTACACAACAACAGCATATGGAAAAGGTCATGGAGGAGTACAGGGAAATTTTCTCCTCACCTACAAGGGTACATCTGCATTGTCAGGTCAAGCACTCCATCAATCTGATCGCGAGCGTGCTACTACCCAATGGACCGATCTATTGACGCTCTATTCTGGCGAATGATGAGATCAAGAGGCAGATTTAGGAGTTTTGTAGAAAGGCCGCATCAGGCCAAGCTCATCACCCTGTGGGAGTCAGATTGTATTGGTACAGAAGAAGGATGGGACCTGGAGGCTCTGTATTGACTATTGGGTGCTGAATAAGATCACTATCTGGAATAGGTACCCAATCTCATAGAATGATGGCCTTGTGAACTAGCTCATGTGGGGCAAATATTTTAGCAATATTGACTTGAAGTTCGCTTATCACCAGTTGCCTATCAAACCCTCTGATGTGTGGAAGACTGTCTTCAAATCTAAGGAGGGACTATTTCGAATGGTTGGTCATGCCTTTCGGATTGACAAATGCCCCCGCAACCTTCATGAGATTGATGGAAGACATCTTGCGACCCTTCACCAATGCATTTGTGGTGGTGTATTTAGATGACATATTGATCTTCAACCAGAGTTGGGAAGATCACCTCCACCATATTCGACAAGTCCTTCAAACCCTGCGACAACACAAGTTGTGTGCCAATTTGGAGAAATGCACTTTTGGCATGACCCAAGTTCAATATCTGGGGTACATCATTGATGAGTAGGGTGTGCATGTGGACCCAGCCAAGATATAAGTCATTCAAGATTGGCCAACCCCAACCACTCTAACAGAGATCTATAGCTTTCTAGGTCTTGCCAATTTCTACCGTAGGTTAGTGTTGGGGTTCTCTCATATCACTTGGACATTAAGTCAAGTCACCAAGGGCAAAGCGAAAGCAATTTTTTTTTGTCCGAAACCCAACAGAAGGAATTTGTCGAGTTTAAGCATTACCTCTGCTCTGCACCAATGGTCACATTACCAAACCTGCAACAACCATTTGAGATTGAGATAGACACCTCAAACTAAGATATTGGTGCAGTTCTTACTCAACAGGGGCATCCAATGGCTTACCATAGTGAGACACTTTCAAACACAGTTCGAAATTATCTAACTTACGACAAAGAAATGTATTCCATTGTGTAGGCCTGCCATCAATGGAATAATTACATTATGGGGAAGTAAACAGTCATCCACACAGACCATCGATCCTTGCATTTCATACAGACACGAAGTTGCAGAATGATTGCCATCAGAAATGGTCCACATGCCTCCAACAATTCAATTTGAACATTAAGTACAAGAAGGGAAACACCAATAACGTTTCATACTGCCTCAGCCGACCACTAGTCATGGAGTTGATCAATATGCTCAAATCATGTCGGCACAAGACTTCGGGATGGCTACATCTTTACAAGAGTGATCCAAAATTTGGCAGCACATACCAGACACTCCTAGAAGGTAAGAAAATTCCATATTTTCACCTTCAGGATGCACTGTTATGCCACTTGGGACACATACGTGTTCCTTCAAGCGAGCGTGCCAAGATTATTTGGGAGGCACACTACAATTGGGTCGTTGGACATTTATGGGTAGAGAAAATAGTGGTAGTACTGCAGAAGTATTTTTATTGGTTGAACCTTCGTCAGGATGTTTGGAAGTACATTAAATCTTGCACTACTTGTGCCATTGCCAAATAAACCATCAAGAGGCAAGGCCTATATACTCCTCTTACTATTCCTAGTCGACCTTAGGAATCCATATCCATTGATTACATGTCAGGACTTCCTTCTTCTAAGCATGACAATGACTATGTTTTCGTGGTCATCAACAAATTCTCTAAGATGCCCATTATGGCGCCCTGTAAGAAGAGTATCACAGTAGAGGTCACTACTAAACTCTTCTTTGAAAGAGTGTGGGAACACTTCAAGATCCTACATTCCATTGTCTCAGATCGGGACAATATATTCTTGAGTGCATTTTGGTCAAGTCTCTGGTCGATGCTGGATAGTCAACTTACTAAGTCCACGACTTTTGGTCACCAAACTTATGACCAAATAGAGGTCATCAACAGGATGATCATACACATTCTACGCATGTACAACTTGAAGTATCCACGCACATGGGATGAAAGACTCCCCTATGTCTAGCATAGCTACAACAGACCTCTCCATACCTCAACAGGCCACAACCCCTTTCAAGTGGGGTTGGGATTTTAGCCATTATGCCCTGTTGATGTGGCCATACCATTTGCAAATAATTAGGTAGATTCAACTCATGTCCAATTTGAAGCCGACAGGGCTAAAAACTTCATTGAGTGCATTCAACACATCCCCCAACAGTTCCATGATATATTAGACAAAGCTAATGCTAAGTACAAGTAGCACCATGATCAACATTGGGTTTTGCACAAGTTCCAGGTGGGTGACAAAGTTTGGCGACATTTGGAGAAGGAGCGCCTCGTTGGGCCCCACTACGAAATTCACCCACTCTGATATGGGACACACACCATCACCAAGGTTGTGGCTGAAAATGCCTTCAAGCTCAACATTCCACCATTCCTTGGTCTGCACCCAATGTTCATTGTAGACCCCTTCGATCATACTTTCCATGATTGTTGGACACATCCGACATTGCAGAACAACTCACACCAATAGAGATAAACATAGACTAAATGGAACATGCCCCAAATGATAAAATCATGGATATATAGATCAAGAACACTCACCAACATAAGATCCATCTATATCAAGCTGTCAAATCAGGCCAACTCCTTCACGAGTGCAAGTGGTTCACCAGGGACCAGGTTCAATAGAAATTTCCTCACCTCATGGAGGCTTTGCATGAAATGGGGACCATTGCTTTCTAAGGAGGGAGGAATGATATAGGTGGATAATGGTGGCCACCTGCCTATTCCACCTAGACCTCCATTAAATTTCATCTTTTTCCTTGTTTATTTCAGCATATACTATTTTTCTCAGTTTTTTGGGTCCTGAACTTCTAGAGCTGTTTTGAACCCCTAAATGGCTTTATTTTAGGTCTGCAGTAGGGCTAATGCCATAGGCACGAGCTTGCCACAAATCCTATAGTACTCGAAGAGACATTTCCAATAAGGTATCATATGTGACAAACAGAGATAATATGACCCAGTTACAACCTAGGGAAGTTAGCTGCCCAACTAACCTCAACAGGGCACACAAACTCTTTGTGTTCCATATCTTAGGTTTAGGGTTTTGGTTGTTTACGGTTTTCCCTTGTTGTTCAATAATAAATGGGCCCTTGAGCCTCATTGTAACATAGTTCAGATGCATGTAGGCACCACATCTCTTCTCATAGATAAGCTACCATTGCCCGACATAGTTTATTTCTATTATGTTTGTAAGCATATTTCAGTATTTTGATATTAATGAAATGAAATTTTATTTCTAATGCATCTCTATTTCAAATCATTTCAATATCACTAAACAAATACAAAGTAGTTATATGTGTGTGTTGAATCTATATGTTTAATCATAATATCTCAAGTTCCCATAAATGGTTGGGATATAGGAAATCTTTGGTTAATTATTAGAACCTTGTACAGATCACATGGCTATGAGGCCCTTGAGCCTCATTGTAACATAGTTCAGATGCATGTAGGCACCATATTTCTTCTCAGAGATAAGCTACCATCGCCCGAGATAGTTTATTTCCATTATGTTTGTAAGCATATTTCAGTATTATGATATTAATGAAATGAAATTTTATTTCTAATGCATCTCTATTTCAAATCATTTCAATATCACTAAATAGATACAAATTAGTTATATGTGTGTTTTGAATCTATATGTTTAATAATAATATCTCAAGTTCCCATAAATGGTTGGGATATAGGAAATCTTTGGTTAATTATTAGAACCGGGTATAGATCACATGGCTATGATGATTATATTTCTCTATTCCACAACATAGTAGGAGGAATGAAACACACTTTCTCTTATCCAAATTGGAAGCAGGTTGTACCCCAACTTTAATTGACCCCATTTCTGGTTTTGTCTCAGTTGACATCATAGTCAGGCCCTCAGGGAAGTCTTCGTTTCCATACTTAAAAACCATGTTATAGTGAGCATTGCCTTTAAATTTAAGTTCATTTTCATATGCATGAAAAAATTTAAGAGGATCTTGCAACACTTGCCTGCTATGATCCGTTTCCCATGGAAAATAAAAATGAGGTCGAATATTGCTGAAAATTAGAGGGACAAATCCTCCTACATTACTATTATAGATGTAAAAACAACATAAGTCATTACATCTAAATCCAAGAGGAGGAGGGGAAGGTGAATAAGTGGTCTGTGGAGAAATATGTTTTGGTTGTGATCGAAAAATTGTCGATGATGGAGGAGGAGAATAAATCCAATGGGGAATAGGGAACCCAATGAGAAGGCTCTGCAATAAAGGACCCACCCTCACAACTACGTCAACGAACTTTCCTCTCTTTGGTAGAGATTTCATACTATCATGTGCTTTACTATGATCTCCAATATTCAGACTATTAATGCAAGACCCCATAGATTGATGATGGGTTATATCAAATTTATACGTGTCATTTTTTCTTGCCACTGATTTTGTATTCATATAATGTGCAACTAGCTGGTTGGTGAGGTTGACACATTGATCTCTTTTTTACTCTCTATCTCTTCTGGCACTCTCAATAAGCTCTTCCAAATGCTCAATCAAATTTCCATGGGATTGCCTTTGAGATTGTATTGATGAACTTATGTAATCCAACTCTATTGTTGTGTATAGTAGGACTTGCTTCAGCTCTGTGTCATTGTATTTAATCTACACATTGAAACAAACCCTAATCAAACTCTTGATGATGAGGAGATGATATTAACAATTGGTAAGAATTTTTGTGTGTATATTTCCATTTCATGTTGATTAATGATGTGTCCTAAGTTTCAAGTGGTATCACCACTCATCAATCATGGACTAGAAGGAAAAATCATAATAGATCAAAAAAGAGTGCCTAGCTGATTATAAAGGAAAAATAAACAAGTGAATGTTAAAATCTGTAAGCAATTCTAAAATCTTACCCAGCGGGAAGGGGAGTCTAATTTAATCATAGAGACTGAATTTAATGTGTCCTCCCTATCATTCCCCATGGAATCCATTAAATTTTTAATGTTATTGTATTCTTTAT
Organism: Pinus tabuliformis; assembly: GCA_031772625.1. Classification (NCBI taxonomy): domain Eukaryota; kingdom Viridiplantae; phylum Streptophyta; class Pinopsida; order Pinales; family Pinaceae; genus Pinus; species Pinus tabuliformis. The sequence continues at coordinate 854,835,234 of CM062806.1, forward strand.
TACTTGCAACATAGTCCCTCATTAACTAGCTCATTATAATAGCCCAAAATAAACATGTAATTAATCAACTAATTAACATCAAGTTCAAACTATGAGTAGCACTTACCTGTGGTTGAAGTCTGCTTACCGCAACAAGGTTTTGGGGACGACTCTCCACCCAACCGTAGGTTCAATTGCACAAGGACTTGCTACAACTGGCCACCCCGAGCCCTCAATCAACGTACTACTGCCAATGATTCCTCTGTCTTAGAACACCATTCTCCCAAGAGAATGAATGATAAAATCTTGGAATGATGGAATGCCTTTCATCTTCCTCACCATCTATTAAATAGAGCAAACATTAGAATGGGAACCACATGCACACTCCATGTGTCAACATGCAACTTTACTGCTTTCTTGTTTTATTCTTTTGTTTTTACTTTTTGATAGCTTTACTGATTTTTACCGCTTTCTTGTTTTATTTCTTTTATTTATATTTATTTAAAGCATGTAATTAATTTATTATTTTATTATTATTACTAATTTTCTTGTTTTATTTCTTTTATTTATATTTATTTAAATCATGTAATTAATTTATTATTTTATTAATATTTATTTTAGTTATTTATTTATTTATTGTTTATTATTTAATATTTACTATTTTTTATTATTTATTATTTATTATTAAGGGACATTACACTCGTCATGTGGGCAATATCAACTTGTATGCAGTGCAGGAGGAGTTACTGAACTTTCAGGAATATGAAGTGAATGGAAAGGATAAGGGATTCTATGAAAACAAATAATTAAACTACTTCTAAAATTACCATTATGGTATGGCTAATGGTTGAAGGTTCCCACGGGTCTTGATAGTCTCTCCTTTATTTTTTTTTCATACCACACATTTTTTTGCACATCTACTTTAAGACATTCCCAAAACAAATATTTCTTGATCGTATGATATGTCTTCAAGAACCTTGAATGACCTCCTATAGGAGAAGTGCATAATTCCAATACGACCTTATGTTTGAGTTGAGAATTCTTACATAAGTGTTCTTGATACCATAACAAATCATTTTTAAATGTAAATTTTTCAACTGCATTAGGGTCCGTCGGTAATTATTGAATGATCTTGCATATATTCTCATCTTGCTATATTTTTGTCATTTATTCTTCCACCCAAACAGATTATGGAATGGAAATAGTAAACCATTGGTATCTTCCTCTTTCCTTGAGAATCATCTGTCAAAATATTATTTTCCCTTTTTATAGATAATTTCAAAATCATAACCTAACATCTTTGTGACCCATTTTTTTTGCTTTTTTGAAGATATTATTTTCACCAAGAAGTATTTCATACTATCATTATATGTTTTACTTTGAAGTGTCATCTGATTTTGATCCGGATTTAAACAGGAACGCAACAAATTACAGAGATAACCATATACACAAAGATGCAGCGGAAATAATACTTCATTTCATTAATGGAAAATACTGAAATATGCTTACAAACAGAAATGGCAATAAACTAGCTAGGGCGATGGTAGCTTATCTCTGAGAAGAGATGTGATGGCTACATGCCTCTGAACTGTGTTACAATGAGGCTCGAAGGCCTATTTATTGTTGAGAAACAATGGAAAAACCCTTAACATTCCAAAACCTAACCCTAGGAGATGAAACGCCAAACTGTGGGCCCCGTTTGGGGGTAAGTTGGTACATCAACTTCCCGGGGTCGTAACTTTGGCATATGATCTCCGTTTGACGCGTACAATAGCTCATTAGAAAGATCTATCCGAGCACTATCATTGTTGGAACGGGCAACACCAGTCCATTCCATGGACTCGTGTTGCCCCCGGATTCCCCAAAAAACATCGTTTAGGGCCTCAAAACGGCTCCGGAAGTTCAGGACCCGAAAAACTGCTAAATATAGTAAGTTGTGCTACAATTAAGGAAACTGAAAATGCTGAGAAAGAAAATGGTGGGGGTCCAGGTGGACTTGGCAGGTGGCCACCAATATCCACCTGGATCAGATTTAGTATGGACGCCATTTCTTAATGGCATGTAGTGTGACCAACATTTATTTTTCATAGATGGGTCTGAGTAAGTTTTTTTCCTTTAAGTTTGTTATTTTTAAAGGCAAGGGATCTTCCTTCTTGCATCACAATTGCACCAATGCCATGGCCTAAGGCATCACACTCCATAATAAATATTTTTGTGAAGTCATGCATCACCAAGATGTGCGTTGAACACATAGCCTCTTTAAGTTCTTCAAACACTTTGGTTGCTTCTTTAGTATAAGAAAATACTTCCTTCTTCAATTTTTTTGTAGAGGTGATGTTATTTTCTCATAATTCTTGACAAATTTGTGGTAATATCCTATCAATCCTAAGAATCCTATGAGTTTCCTCATGTTATTTTGGATTGTCCATTCCCTCATAACTTTGATTTTGTTAGGATCCACCTTGATGCCATCGTGTGATACAATATCACCTAAATATTCCACTTCTTGCACCCCAAATCCACACTTGGAAGAATTTACATATTGTTTTTGTTGTTCGAAAAGTTTCAAGACATTTTCAACATTTTTTACGTGCTATTCCCAAGGTTTATTGTAAATTAGTATGTCAACAAAAAATACTAGCAAGAATTTTCTCAAAAAGGTTTGAAAATAGAATTCATCAAGCTTTGAAACGTTGAAGGTGCATTTGAAGTCCAAATGACATGACTAAAAAATCATAATGGTGTTCAGGTTCTCTAAAGTTTGTTTTTGGAATGTCTTTTTGCCTCATTCTACTTTGATGATATATAAAACAAAGATCCAACTTAGTAAAGAAAATTACTCCATGTAATTCATCTAACAATTCATCGATGACAGGAATAGGAAACTTATCTTTCATTGTCATTTTGTTGAGTTACCTGTAGTCAAGACACGTAGGCCACAAACAACCATTTTTTATAACCATCACCACTAGCAAAGAGAAATCACTATGGCCAAGCTGAATGATGCTCGCCTCTAACATTTCTTGAACCACACACTTAATCTCACTCTTTTGTGCATGTGGATATCTATAACACTTAATGTTAGGTGGTACACTTACATGTGTTGGGAAAAATACTGAGAGGTGGGTGAATCAGTATTTTCAAATCATTAAACCTTTCAGATTCATATCCTAATTTCTGTACGCAACTTTACTGAAGGGAACCCACGTGTGTATACAATTGTTATTAAGACAATTGGCGTATATCAAGTAAACTTACTTTTCAGTTAATTCATCTTTTTTTTATCTTGAGCCATTGCAACAATACTTCATTAAACATTAAATAGATAGTAACCATGTTTAGTAAGAAAAAAAAAACCATCACACATAAGGAAAACACATGAAGACTAGGATTAAGGTGGAAACCTAATGTGGGGAAAAAACTATATGTGGTTGTCGTCCCTGTCTTGTTTTTAATATAAATAAAATCTTTTAAAATATTGTACTGGCACAAACTCATACTAGCACGCAGGCACCCACCTGCATAAGGCTACAACCTTCACTCATTCTTCAGCATCCACTGCAAGGGATCACCAACCCCCCGATTTCGTTTACCGCCACCCACTTGAAGGGAGCTCCAACCCCCTAGTTTGATTTACCAGCTACCATTGGAAGGAAGCTTCAACTCCCTAATTGAAGGTTCCAACCCGCAACACCTTCGGGGACCAAGTTTCATAAATTTTCATACTGGATCCACCTGCTACAACACATCACACCTTGTAGGCCACGTTTCATCAAATTTTTAGACTTGACCCACTACCAACATTTAATCCCAATACTGAATATAAAAACCGAAACTTATCTCTACACTCAATCATCAATATCTAACCCATTTGAATTAACTAATCACTGAAACCCAATCATTGAATCAACCAAATCAACTGAAAACCCAAATCAATCAAGTTAAATAACCAAAACAGTCACAACATTGTAACTAGAATACCAATCAACACACTGCACATCACAGAAACCAGATTTTGTTATTGCAAACCCTGATCAACCATATGTCAAAATATATACGCTACTTTACAATATAAAACTCACATGTGTACATGATTTCCATGAAGCATACTCACGTACAGATATTAGATCACATATTTCTAAAAACTAAACCATTATCATTCTGAAATAAATATCGAATCATACTCAGATCTACTACATCATTCTGAAACAACCACAAAACCTTCAGTAAACTTTACTCATAATCAACAAGTATCATCATCATTCTTTAATCAGTCAATTCATAAGCAAAACATCACTATTTAAGCCTAGATCATCAAGAAGATTGCATTGATAGACAATAGAAAGACAACAAGACTGATTAAACTGATAAGACATTCTTTTCATCAAAACCCTACTTTCTGCACGCACTTTCCTTAAAGCATATTCGTGTGTATATGTGATTTTCAGGAGACAAATCCATGTGTACACAACTTACCAGTATCACACTTGTGTGTGTACGTGCCTTGCGAGCTATAAAACCCGTGTACAAATCTACAATTTGTGATTCAGAGCTTCGCTGCAACACAAAACTTTAGATATACATAGATCTCAACATACATAGAAAAATCACGCGTCAAGACACTATCAACACAGATCGAATCACCTCATAATCAAGATTGTCATCTCAGATCTATTGGATCTGATCCATCATTGAATTCTCGGGTGCATACTAATTTTTATATCAAGAAAAAAATCAATAGACTAGTACATGTATATTTGCTTTAGATATAATTATTCATGAAACATTCATCACTTCCACACCCTTACCACTTTGATCTTAATCTCCTTATATAACTTAGCCTTTATTCAATACCATAAGTCAAAACCATACTCCAACTGATGGTTTTCTTAGACATGATCAAAACATCTGTTGTTTGGCTCAATACCATAGGGCAATACCATGGTAAGGACCCTTCGTAATTAGAATACCATTGTGTGGAAACTATAAACACCTTTGCTTCTTGATAATCACATGTGTACACATCTTTTCTTAATAGAACCCGTGTATAATTCTTTCAATTTCAACTTTATCATTCCTTTGCCTCTGAACTGCTATGCCTTCATCAAAACAATCTGCCACATTTGTAGACACATCCTGTTTACATCTTCATCAAGCAGGTTTCCTTCAAAGGACAACTCATCAAGTAGGTTGTCATCAAGGACAACTCATAAGGTAGGTTTCCATCAAGGGCAACACATAATTCATAATGCCAACAATCACCCCCTTTGCACTTCATGGAAACCACTTTGGTGTTTGGTCACCCCAACTTGTAGATACCTGTAAAACACATCAAGCTAAGCACCAATATTTTCAAACACCAACTTACTCTCCCCCTTTGACATCAAGGGAAAATGGATGACTAATACTGAATAAAGGCTTCCATAGATCTAAACTACTAAGTATGAACATTGAGCATGATCCCCCTAAGCACATGCTGAAATTTCTGAAGGATGTTCAATGAAGTGCATGACTTTACGACTCATATGAATTGTGCTATCACCAAGGACTCAAACTTACATCAATCACCCAATCTTAGTGGGTTTACATATTTGACATCATTATTACATCACCTTCCCAAGCACGGCGGGGTTACAAATTACATCACATGTCGAAAAGGACTTGACCATAATAGTCCATTCATGACTGAATTTTACAATGATTACATCATAGGTCTTTACATAAAATGATATATATGACATTTATAACCAAGATAAACAATACCATGATAGTCATCAACAAATATTATACACCACATATGATCTACATCATGAGCATTTGTCAACAGCACCAAGAAAAAAAACCTATATATTTCTATCATCAATTCACAAGATAAGACAATGTAGCTTCAATATCATCAACTTGTTGATTGACATCATTATGTATCAAGCAAACATAATGCCAAAAATGCATTATTAGAAGCATAGAAAATTCCCCCCTGAACCTGTGCCAACTTTTCATTGTCAGATCTGACCTGAACCCGTGCCAACTATTCATTGTCATATCTTATCATATCATCTCATATGTCAGTAAGAATCGTCAAAGCATCTTCATCAACTAGTCATCTATCAAGTCATCAAAAAATTATGAAAGCCAAAAGCACTTTCAAATAATATCAACAAACTGTAACCATCAACCATCAAAGCAATAAAAGCCAAATAATAATTGATTGAAGCATATCAAACCCTTTTCCTGAGTCTTTCCCACTATTTATTCATGATTCATACCAAGATATACATGATTTTTCATTTCAGAACTCACATATAGACGCGACTAGTCTTCATAAGATCCATGTATAGAAAGTGAAATACTAAAATTTCACACCTTTAGCTCCCCTTGAGTCTGTTCTGTATGTACCCGTGCACTTGTACTACACCAGCGGCACTGTCAGTGGTATAAGAAACATGAACATCAAAAACAATAATGGGAATCATCATCAAGACATAACATGTATTACTCTCCTTGAGATTACACATTACTGATCTTGAGGACCTGATAATCATCTTATGTGCTTATGAGGTCAAGTACCTCTCACCAGTTCTGCAATCACTGTTAGAAGTATTCGTTTAAGAATAATGGACTGCAATAGGCACCATCTTCTTTTACTCTAAGTCTAAATCTTTCTCATATCTGTGAGAATTTTTTTCTTCAAACACATAATTTGTCTCGATTTCTATATCCTCTTGCTATGACTTCTCTAGTTACTTCATTCATAATCTTACATTTGGTTGATGTAAACACAATAATATTTCCCTTATCTTCCGTTTAACCTACACTTAGAGTATTCTGCTTTAGTACTTGAACTAATAAAGCATTAGTTTCTCCTCTAGTTTTATTAATTATGGCTTTTTGTCCTAGAACTTTTGCTAAAACATTAGTTCCAAGAATAACATTACCATGTTGGTTTTTCCTGAGAGTCTCCGTTTTACTCTTATCTCTAGTCATGTGATGAGAACATCCACTATCTATGTACCATTCATCTTCATATTCAAATGAGTAGAGAGAAAGACCCACCTTATATGTTCTTCTTTTTATTTCTTATTATGAGAAAAGCTGGTGGATCCATCCTTTTCTAGTCTATTAATGTTCTTATCTGGTTTCTTACCATGTTTTTTGCGGTGATCCATAGACTTGTTCCTGCATTCTTTTTCTATATGCCCAAACTTGTTACAAGCATAACATCTTATATGTTTCATATTCATTATATTGAAATCAATGGCTTTGTGACCAAACATATTGCAAGAAAAATAATATCCCTTAAAGTACCTAGAAGATGATGATATTTTTGTGAGACAGTTATTTACTTCAAACATTCTACTTCTACAATTGGCTGCAACATGTCCATAATTATGACATATAGAACATTCAAAATTACTTATCATAGGAAAAAATCGATTAACACTTCTATAGATAGGAGTGAATGATTTCCTTTGAAGACTTTCTTTCCTGGGTTGTTGATGAGGTTGACTTCTTATCTCCTTGTTGATCATTTCAGATTTTGCATTAGAATTCCTTGCCTGAGCTTGCGAACTAAATTCTCCTTCAACAGTTTCATGAAAACCAAGACCAGATTTGATGGAAGGAGACCTTTGACTATTAAGAATATTATTGCTGGTACCATTCCATTACCATCTTTTTCTTCTAAAAACACCATCATTTGTCTACCTTTTCCTCCATAGATCCCTTATATTCCTTGAAATTGATTAATTAATAGCATTGTAGTTGTTAGTTTGCATTAAAGTTAATTTATGAGTTTTTATGTTAGAAATTAGGGATTTTCAATAAAAAGGTTACAGGAAGTCATAGCATCCTGTAAATGGTTTATCATCTGACACGTGGCATGACAGGCAAGCCAAGGCAATGGATAGGAACGAAAAATGGAATGTACAAGCATGGTGAAAAATCGATTCTACAGCAAATCAAAAGCTCCTAGTTATGCGGTCCGCGTTGGTCAAACCTCAGCGTTTTGGTTACAAAGGTAGTAAAAGCCATAGTTTCCCAAACCGGTTTCGTTTTGTTTTCTTTTTGGAAATCGGTTTAGATTAGAAATGACCAAAAATCATTCCTTTGTAAAAGCGGAAACAACTGCTCAATGAATATACATTCGATCCCAATAGGGACAGGCAGATAAAGATTGTGTATTATTTTTGTTAAGGAGATAGTTACGATTATTATCTCTGTACATCATTTGAGAACAAAACTTTTGTATGTAATTGCAATCGACAGTACTTGAATACAGTCACAGTTTTACTCCAGTAGTGTTTATGCGTTAAATCTCTCGTTGCTTGAATTTACTTCAGTGTACCATTGAAACGTGGACGGGCCCTGCGTGGATTGATATACTATTAATTTCATTTCCTTAGCAGTTTTCGAATTCGAATAGAACGCATAGTGTTTAATGTTATTTCCATGCTTATGATTTTGTAGATTTGATTTGAAATTCTCACAAATGGTATTTATGGTGATAGCTTGAAAATTTCATCATTAAGATCATAGAGACATATCTTGTAAGAGATTTGATCTATCGTTATATTTTGAAGCATCTCCATAGACTCTGTTTTTCATGCATTTAAATTTTAGTGTGCTTTTGATTGCTTTTGATTTTCCATGAATGCTCAAGTGTTAACTAGACAGAGCTTTTGTGCATAGCATCCTTCTAAGGGGATTAAAATCTCAGTCTAGTAATACGCTGCATCTTTAGGATAGTTAGATAAGTTAGGTGATCTGAGTGTTAAGGTGAGAGGAAACATATCTTAACCTTCTGTAAAGAAGTACTGCAACCTATCACAATAAACACTTAGTTAGAAATCCTTTATGTCTATAGACTGTAGACACATGCCTCGAAGTTTACTGACCCTGGTTGATAATAAATCTAGTTTAATCTAGCACCCTAGATTGGCCACTACATTTTGGTTCCATTGCCGGGGAGGTGTATTTAGAGGGTTTCGAAAAAAAATTAAAATATAAAAAAAAAATTAAATAAACAAAAACAAGCAAAAACATAGATTTAGAAGTCATGTTTACTTATGCCTAGATCTAGAGATAATAAAGGTAGATTCATAAAAACCCCCCATCCAAAAACTAACCTACCATCAGGAGCAGACCCTTTAGGAAACGTTGAACACACAACATCAGTTGAGGAAGTCACCATACAAAAGTTAGAGGATAAACAAAAATCAGGGCAAAGACTCACACTAATCGAGAGGAAAATTCTATTAGCACACAAATCACAGAAGAAACATTTCCCTGAATCCTCTATAAAAGGAGAAAGTAGCACAGTAACTCAACAATCTTTCCTTGAACTTCTCTTTGAAACAAGTGACACTGAACAAGAAATTAAATCAACAGAGGAACCTATCAAAATGGCTGAAGAAGGACATGGATCAGAAAGAGGACCACCAAATCAAGGTCAAGAGGAAGAGTCAACTTTTAAATTTCCTATCCAAGAACCAGAGGAGGATGATGAAATAAAAATGAAAAACATACCCCCATCCGTGCTACCAAACTTTTATGGCATGGCTTCAGAAGACCCAAATTCATTCTTGTTTGAGTTTGACATTGTATGTCGAACATACGGTTACACAGATGATGCCCATAGGCTTAGACTCTTCCCAGCAACATTAAAAGCATTAGCATTAAGATGGTTCATGGGGCTTGGTGAACATGTGATAACTGATTGGGATGACATGAGAAGAATATTCCTAAAGAAATACCAACCTTATTGCAGATCGAAAGATTCCAAAGATGATATCTTTAGGATGAACCAACAAGAGGATGAAAATTTAGAGGAGTACTTAGAGCGGTTTGTTTACAATTTACAAAAATCAAAACACAGAACCATGCCTCTTGATCTGATTCGAACAATATTTTTGAAAGGCATTCGAGAGGAATACTTAGATGATCTTAATTTTATGGGAAAAGGTGATATTTCCACTTTACCTTTTGAAGAAATTGCTAAGTTATGTGAAAAGTATTCTAGGAGCAAAGCCAAAATTGGAAAAAGAACCATATCATCCAAAGCCACAAAATCTGCTTCAGCAAGTGTCACAAGGGCTGAAATAGGGAACCTGTTAGAGGAATTCAAAACAGACCTACTAAGTACCTTAAGAACTCAAATTGACACTATAAAAGCTAAGAAGAGACAAGAAGAGGAAGATCAAATGATGGCTATATTTTTCCCAAATGCCGGAAGAAACATGCCTTAAAAGACTACCCATTAGAAAACATTCAAGTTTGTGCCTTTTGTACTGAAAATCATGATATATTTCATTGCTCTAAAGTCAAGGTTTTGCAGAATTGTAATGTGGCAGTGAACACAAATATGGAAAATGTGTATTACATGGGCGCAAAGAGACCATGGCAGCCAAAACTAGCACCTCAAGGTATGTTCCAAAACCAGAATTTGCAATTTCCTGTACATGATCAGATGTATGCTCAGAATTCGTGGAATGTACCCATGCCATGGCAGCACCAAAATTACCCACAACAACAATGGAGACCATCTCAGCAATACTCTCAACAATATCATTCATATCCTCAACCATACCAACCATATTCGCAACCATATCAACAATATCATCAGCCATACTCGCCATATCCTCAACCATATCAGCAATATCCTCAGCAGCAAGTTGTTTACCCACATCAACCTCAACCCACTCAACAAGCATTTCCTGCTCCTCCACCAATAAATCCACCACAATTACAACTTCCATCTAACTCACAACCTCCCAGACCTACTCAAATCCCTGCTCAACCTGTACCAAATCCAAATAACAGAGCAGAGAGACCAGCCTACAATGTAGATGAGGGAACCTCATATCCCACATTACCCTTGCAAAATTTCAATTTGAGGTCTGGTAAGGTACTTCAAAAAGAATCTCCAACAGCTAATAAACAAGAAGAAAATGAAGAAAATGAAAATGAAACTTCAATTCAAAGAAAAAAAAAATGATGACACCAAAAATAAACAAATGCAACCGTTGCATCCACCACCTTTTCCAGACCGATTGGTCCAAACAAAACTTCCAATGTCTATAACACAGTTTGATGTTTTAGATGAGCTAAAGAATGTCTATATGAAAATTCCGCTACTACAAACCATAAAAGACATTCCCATATATACTAAAGCCATCAAAGAACTGTGCCTTAAAAAGCCTACTAGGAAAAGAGTTGATCCACAAACCATTTATGTTATTGGACATTTAGCTGGCCTTATGACAAACACCATCTCAATGGAAAAGTATGTTGATCCTGGTATTCTCGGAGTCACTACAATCATTAACAACATACATATTCCAAACACCTTAATTGATCTTGGTGCCGCAATAAATGTCATGACTCTTGAAACCATGAAAACGCTCTAGCTCACAAATTTGAAACACACAACAATTGTTCTAGAACTCGCTAATGGGTCTAAAGTGATTCCTGAAGGGATTTTGGAGGACATAATTGTTTCATTGGACTCTTGGGAGTATCCATTGGACTTTTTAGTTCTTCAACCAAAATCCAATTTAGGAGGACACCCTATCATCCTTGGTAGACCATGGTTAGCAACTGCTGATGCATTCATAGGATGTCGATCGGGTAATATGATTATTTCACGAGGAACTGAAAGAAAACAACTCACTCTTTACCCATCAGCACAATCACTAGCAGTAGCAAACAATTTATGGATTGACGATAAATACAATGACAAAGAAGAAGTTCAATCTGTTTCTAGCATCAACCAAATCTATGATTTTCAAGAACATAATAATGATGATTTGGTAGAGTTATTCCTTTCTCAGCCTGTTGTTTCCGAAGATTTGAGAAATGACCAATACCATGTTGTAGATGAACTTTTGGCACAAAATTTTCAGGAAACATGCACCATTCAATCTTTGCAAACAACATTTCAGAAAATTTTTCCCATTCAATCTATCGGAAACACACAGAGCAAGACCATAGAGATTAGTCCAGGAAAAACTTTGAATATTGGCACTCACCTAGACTCATCTCAGGAGGAAAAATCGATTCAATTATTGAGAAAATACCAGAAAGCATTTGCTTGGGACTCACCGATATGCACTGGATTCACCCTGAAACATGCACTCACCATATTTATACCGATAGTAATATCAAACCAGTGAGGCAACCGTAGAGACAAATGAACCCCATGCTCCAGGATATTATTAGAGAGGAATTACAAAAACTGTTGAAAGTCAATTTTATTTATCATATTTCTGATAGTCAGTGGGTATCCCCATTGGTAGTAGTGCCCAAGAAAAATGGTAAGTTGCAGACTTGTGTTGATTACCGACAATTGAACAAAGAAACACTCAAAGATTATTTCCCACTACCATTTATTAACCAAGTGCTAGACACATTAGCTGTGAAATCATCATTCTCTTTTCTTGATGGTTTCAATGGCTACAACCAGATCAGGATAGCCTTAGAGGACCAGGACAAAGCCACTTTTACTTGTCCCTGGGGCACTTATGCTTATAATGTTTTTCCATTTGGACTTTGCAATGCTCCAGCTACATTTCAGAGAGCTGTATTAGCTATTTTTGCTGATTTAGTTCATGATTGTGTTGAAGTTTACATGGATGATTTTTCAGTGTATGGTGATTCATTTGAGCATGCATTAGAGAATCTTGAAAAAGTTTTGAAGAGATGTATTTAATCTAATCTGTCCCCGAGCAATGAAAAGTGTTTTATGATGTTAAATGAGGGGATAGTATTAGGCAACTATATTTCTTTTCAAGGCATTGAAGTTGATCCATTGAAAATCTAGATCATTGTCAATTTGCCAATTCCGAAGACTAAAAAAGAGGTAAGAAGTTTCCTTGGGTATGCAAGCTATTACAGAAGGTTTATTGAACATTTTAGTAAAATAGCTTCACCTCTGTTTAAACTTCTAGCAAAAGATACACCTTTCAATTGGAATGAGAATTGTCAGCAAGCATTTGAAACACTCAAAGAAAAGTTGTCAACCACACCAGTCTTAAAAGGACCTAACTAGAACCTACCATTTCACATCTTTACAGATGCATATGATACTGCAGTAGGTGCCTCATTAGGCCAAAAAGAGGAGTCTTGTCATTATGCCATCTATTTCATTAGCAAAAATCTAACACCTGCAGAATTAAACTACACAGTCACAGAAAAAGAAATGCTTGCCATCATACATGCTGTGAATAAATTCCGACATTATATAACTGGTTATGAGGTTTTTGTACATATTGACCATTCTGTCATTAAGCATTTAATGAATAAACCAGTAAATAGTGGCAGAGTTACCAGATGGTTATTACTGTTACAGGAATTTAACATCACAGTGTTAGATAGACTAGGTAAGGAGAGTCAGGTGGCAGATTTTCTTTCTAGACTGCAAAATCAAGGTGTGGTTTTTCCGGTTGAAGATTCTTTTCCAGATGAAAATCTATTTGCAATTTCAATAGTGAATCCTTGGTATGCTTACTTGGCCAATTATTTGTCCACAAGAAGAACACCTCCATACTTTACTCCAAAGGAAAAGAAGAGGCTAGTCAAACAAAGTGCTTGATACTCATGGATTAATGGTGATTTATTTTACACTGGTTATGATATGATTATTAGACGATGTGTAAGTAATGATGAGATAATTGATATTTTAAAATCTTGCCATGATGAACCATGTGGTGGGAATTTTTCAGCTAAACGAACAACATTCAAGATTCTTAGTCTTGGATACTACTGGCCATCTATTTTTAAGGATTCCAAGAAGTACGTGAAGAGTTGTGATAGCTATCAAAGAATGGGTAGGCTAACAACTACAGATGAGATGCCACTTTAGCCTCAAGTACACCTAGAGCCATTTGAAAAATGGGCTCTAGATTTCATAGGACCCATTAATCCAACTTCCAATGGTAAGAGGTACATCCTAGTATGTACTGATTACGTAACAAAGTTGGATGAAGCTAAAGCACTAGTCCGAGCAACTGAACAAACAGTGGTAAACTTCCTTTTTGAAGAGATTTTTGTAAGGTATGGAGTACCAAGAGAGATAGTGACTGATCAAGGTACTCAGTTTAGTTCAAAGTTAGTTAAGGACATCACAAAAAAATATCAAATCAAGCACAAAAGAAGTACACCTTACCATCCACAGGCCAATGGCCAGGTGGAATCTACAAATAAAACTTTGGAAGAAATTATCACTAAGACTGTGGCAATGAACAGAAAGAATTGGGAAGAGAAGCTCAAAGATGCACTCTAGGCTTATAGAATCACGTGGAAGAATACTACAGGATTTACACCATATCAGTTGGTGTATGGCAAAGAGGTAATGCTTCCTATTGAGTTTCAAATACATACTTTTAAGATGGCTGCAAATTTTGGAATTGATCTTAATGAAGCATAACAAGAAAGAATTCAGTAGCTGAACCAGCTGGATGAAATGAGGCAGCAAGCAGAGGAGACAGCACTCCTCATGCAAAAACAAAGGAAGTAGTGGCATGATGCACATATCAAGAAGAAGCAGTTCAATGAAGGAGACTGGGCTTTACTCTTTGATTCTAAATTCAGAGATCATAAAGCCAAATTTACCACACATTGGATGGGCCCATACAAAATCGTTCAAGTTTATGACAATGGATCAGTCAAGCTCATTACCATTAATGGAGAAGGCCACCCCTTTACTGTCAATGGCCATTGCTTGAAACTTTACAATAGGCCCATCAGCAAGCAAAATTTTCTTCAAACTATATCTCAACAAAGAGAGATTGAGATATTGCAGCCTTCAGCTGTAGTATCTCTGCCTTAGTTCATTTCATTTCAATTTGGAAATTCAAAAGAAAAAAATAATAATAAATAAATAAATAAAATAAATACAATAAATAAATAATAATAATAATAATAATAATAATGGTTCAGATGTGAAAACCAGACTTTGACACACTTTAACCCATAATTCTTACTTGAAAACCAATTCTTTGGCTGGTAAGAATTCCTTTTCTTTTTGTTTCCTGTTTGATTCATCGATTGAATAATGACTTGAGGACAAGTCAAAGCTTTAGTGGGGGAGAAGCATCAACATTTTGTTCTTATCTCATCTCCTCATTGTAAATTCTTAAAGAGTTTGTTTCAACACTTCAGATTTCAATAAAGAAGTTGTTTTTGTCTTTGTTCTAATCAGAGGGACCTGTTTAAAAGCACTATGCAGTGGGACCTGTTCTGTTCGGAAGACCATGTTACCAGCATCAACATTAGAGGGACCTGTTCAACAAACATAAAAGGGACCTGTTAGAGACTGATATCTCAAGCTACTTCAGCAAAGCTTCAAAAACGTTTCAACATAGATTCAAAGGTTGCTTGTCACCAAGGCTCCATCAAACACCAAAGATCAAAGAACCTGAACATATATAGTTCTTTTCCAGATTTCCAAGAAGCTGCACACATATTCTCCATATCTTAGAGGGACTTGTTGCATCCAAATTTATCTCAGAGGGACCTGTTATGGACAACAAAGATTAGTCATATCTGAACAAGAAAGACTAGTCCTATTTATGCATGCCAACTCAACTCTTGATCAACCAATAAAAGTGTAATGTATTATTGTAATTT
The DNA here is from genome assembly GCA_031772625.1 of Pinus tabuliformis. NCBI lineage: Eukaryota > Viridiplantae > Streptophyta > Pinopsida > Pinales > Pinaceae > Pinus > Pinus tabuliformis. The sequence goes on from CM062806.1 coordinate 854,850,837, forward strand.
TTATTTTTAACATTTAAATTCTTAGATTACTTTAGTGTTAAATGTGATGACTATGACTGCTTATGATATCAATTTCAAAAACACCAACATATCCATCACCCTCGTCATATTCCTAATTCCTATCATTTCCCAATACTCTAGCCTATCCCCATACTCCTCCTCCTATGATTTTTAAATCCTCTATTATACCACCCTCCCAGCCTTGTTATTAACTCCTATCGGCCATCAAACTTTACTATCGGTTCAACATCTCCTTATTCGGCCAAGTACCAATGAGCAAGGGACAGGTGGTGAACTATTACAAAGCCAAATGTTACACGGTTTCATTCATTTTTTTTGAATTGGCTGAGTTATAACATGATTGTTCGACCAAGTCGACTCATGCAAACAACTATCTGTTGTTATACTCTAGTACTCCATACATGCTTGCGGCGTTCTCATGATAATATTCATACAACCCAATACAGTCACTCCTCTGTCATAGGAATATGAGTACGCTCTGTTATCATTATAGCGAAATGGGTCAAGTTGGTTGTTAAAATTATATTTCATTTTTAGTTGTAAAAAGGGTGTTTCATACTAAGCAATTCAAGTGCTGTGATTTTAAAAACAAAAGGCGAGAACAGAAATTGCTACGAAAGGAAATCACAATAACCGGGCTCACAAGTTTCCACCTCCGCCATAATTCAAGGACAGTGGTCTCGAAGAACAAAGGGTGCTATCAGGTCAGTTGTGTGGAGCGAAAAGCAGAGGTAACAAACCAAAATACCCTTGTTAAATTAGTAAGCATAAATGAACAGAGTTAGAGCAGGGGTTTCTTTGTCCAAATGACTAATAGGGTAGAGCCAAGCACATTTGACAATTCTCAGTACCACGATGACTGCATTGCAATTTTAAAAGAAAAACAATGGCTACCCTTCTTGGAGAAGTTTAATGGGAGCAATGAGGAAGTAACTAAACAGTTTTCCTTTACATTTAATGGGGAGAAAGCATTGATAGGAAATTTCTCATTCAGGATCTCAGAAGACACCATAGCACAATCCTTGGGGATCAGCCCGGAAGGAGAAAAATACTCCAAAACAAAACAATTCAAAGAAAAATCATGGACCCAATTCATGTCCAGGTCGAGGGTTTCATCTGTTAACTGGAAGAAGGGTGTCCCTAGGAGCTGGCTGATGCATCCATGGGACGAAATAGTGTATATCATCCAAAAATTTGTTACGTGTGAGGGTCGCTACAACATAGTCTTTTTATACCACATCAAACTCATGTTACATCTAAAAGGGCAGTGCACCATTAGTTTACCATATTTCCTCTTGCAGAGCTTGACCAAGATGTCAAAAACTATCCAAAAGAGAAATGGTAATGAAGACAAAAGCTTATGTCATTTTCGGTTAATTAAAATCCTCATTGAATTTGAATTACAGAGAAGGGGAAAAATGTGGAAGGAACTTCTAGCTGCCAATCAAATCAAAGATTGAGAGGATGAACAAGAACAACAAGAGCACTCAGGATTTATGCATGACATTGATGAAGAGATTCCTGTGCGCAAATCAAGCAATGTCCCTCCACCCTTTAGTAGTGTGAGGACGAGAAAAATGAGACAAGAGGATGCCCAGAAAACGGAGCAAGATAAACTACATATACAAGAAGATCCAGGAGAGCACAAAAGACCCAGCCACAAGAAGACAAACCAGAATCAAATGCACATGCACCGGTGGACATTGAGAGCAGTGCTCACTCACAGCCTAGACCAGAAGCCGAAATGGAGGTTGAGAGCAACAATAGGCAAGGAAAAGAATCACCACCTGCAATTAGGAAACAAAGGAGGCTGGAAAAGAAAATTGAAAAGTTAAAAGAAGAATTGATGGAGGCCAACATGCTAGAGAAAGTCATCAAGAAAGAGAATGAAATGCTGAGAGTATAGAGTAAAGAGACTCAACAGAAAAATGAGAAATTGAAGGAGAAAATCAAATAAATCGAGGCTGAACAAACTGACATTTGAAAGTGGGCAACCAAATGGTATACCCAAAAGAAAGCCCTCAAGGAGAAATACAAGAGTTTGAAACATGAGCTCCACATTCAGAAAGATGCCCAAGCTAAGAAGAACATATATACATTGTTGAAAGCAACAAAGGTACAGGCAGGGATAGAGTTTAGAGGTAGCACATCAGGGTTAGCATGAGGACATGCTAATTCATTAAGCTTGGGGGAGATGTTGGTACCATACCATTACCATCTTTTTCTTCTAAAAACACCATCATTTGTCTACCTTTTCCTCCATAGATCCCTTATATTCCTTGAAATTGATTAATTAATAGCATTACAGTTATTAGTTTGCATTAAAGTTAATTTATGAGTTTTTATGTTAGAAATTAGGAATTTTCAATAAAAAGGTTACAGGAAGTCATAACATCCTGTAAATGGTTTATCATCTGACACGTGGCATGACAGGCAAGCTAAGGTAATGGATAGGAACGAAAACTGGAATGTATAAGCATGGTGAGAAATCGATTCTACAGCAAATCAAAATCTCCTAGTTATGCGGTCCACGCTGGTCAAACCTCAGCGTTTTGGTTACAAAGGCAGTAAAAGCCATAGTTTCCCAAACCGGTTTTGTTTTGTTTTCTTTTTGGAAATCGGTTTAGATTAGAAATGACCAAAAATCATTCCTTTGTAAAAGCGGAAATAGCTGCTCAATGAATGTACATTCGATCCCGATAGGGACAGGCAGATAAAGACTGTGTATTATTTTTGTTAAGGAGACAATTACGATTATTATCTCTGTACATCATTTGAGAACAGAACTTTTGTATGTAATTGCAATCTACAGTACTTGAATACAGTCACGATTTTACTCCAGCAGTGTTTATGCGTTAAGTCTCTCGTTGCCTGAGTTTACTTCAGTATACCATTAAAATGTGGACGGGCCCTGCGTGGATTGGTATACTGTTAATTTCATTTCCTTAGCAGTTTTTGAATTCGAATAGAATGCATAGTGTTTAATGTTATTTCCATGCTTATTATTTTATCGATTTGATTTGAAATTCTCACAAATGGTATTTATGGTGATAGCTTGAAGATTTCATCGTTAAGATCATTGAAACATATCTCATAAGAGATTTGATCTATCGTTATATTTTGAAGCATCTCCATAGACTCTGTTTTTCATGCATTTAAATTTTAGTGTGCTTTTGATTGCTTTTGATTTTCCATGAATGCTCAAGTGTTAACTAGATAGAGCTTTTGTGCATAGCATCCTTGTAAGGGGATTAAAATCTCAGTCTAGTAATATGCTGCATCTTTAGGACAGTTAGATAAGTTAGGTGATCTGAGTGTTAAGGTGAGAGGAAACATATCTTAACCTTCTGTAAAGAAGTAGTACAACCTATGACAATAAACACTTAGTTAGGAATCCTTTATGTCTATAGACTGTAGACGCAGGCCTCGAAGTTTACTGACCTTGGTTGATAATAAATCTAGTCTAATCTAGCACCCTAGATTGGCCACTACAATTATCGAAAATCTTAGTATTATCTTGAAATCACAAATCTTTACCCCTTTCTTCTAATTTACCTTTTAGGATATTTACCTCAACTTGATATAGATTTTCCTTTTCTGGATATTGTTTCTTCATAATTTCTTCAACCTTTCTTCCTTCCTCCATTTACTATTTTAATTTGAGAATCTCTTCCTTCAACCCATTTTCTTGTTCTTCAAATGCTTGAAGTAGTTCTTCATTCCGGTTATCTGGTTTTTCAAGATATGCTCTTAGAGAGATGACCTCAGCTTCAAGACCTTCACAACATTGGTTAGAAATCATACCAGCATGATATTTTTTTATCATAAACCTCTAACTTATTGTTAAGATTAACAATATTTTTCAAAGCAAGATCAATTTTAGTTATAAGATCAAAAATTTCTTCTAACTTGTCTTCTTTTGAATCATAAACTCCATCTGTCATTTTGGATACATTGTTCGATATAAGCTTACTTGAGTAATCTTCCTTTGGGACTTATTCATGTATTTCTTGTAGCTTATCCCACACTTGCTTTGTAGTTGTATAATGCATAACTTTATTCAATATTGAATTAGATATGCTACAAAATATGTTACTCAAATCCTTACTATTCTTTTGCACTTTCTTATCTGATGGAGGAAACTTGGTGTAACGATTGCACGCTAGATGCCAAACATAGAGATTCATTATATTATACTTCATATTTTCTTTCCATTTTTGATAGTTATCTTTTCTTAGCATAGGCACATATGCATTGTCTATTGATTCTAACCTTCCTTGATCTATTGTTTCTAGAGGCATAAGCTGTGAATCTATTTTCTCTTTAAAATGCTTACTTTCAATTTTACCCATAAGTGCAAGATCAATAGTTTCACTCTCATTGTTGCATAGACAATAAAATGGATCACATTTTGAAAAAAAACCCATACCTGATGATGCTTCGTCTTCTTCATTCTTGATCAAAAGAAAGCGGGTTTCTCCCAAACTTGAATATTTGCTGACATCTATAATTGTTACTACATATGATATATTCATGTCAAAGTTTTCAATAAATGTTTCTTTTCTTCTAGGCCATCAAACTCTTTATTACTTCTATCTTCAATTTCCATAATTAAGTGACAATATTGATCAGACTCACCTCCTTCACCATTTGAAATACCATCACTTTCTTCGTGTGTATAAAAACTTCTCTTGTTTTCAAACCTCTTCCTATGTATTTTTGCAGCTTCTTTTCATTTCTCTAGATTTTCTTTATAGGGACACTTAGCAACATAATGACCAACTCTACCACAAGAAAAACGTTTGAAATTAATCTTACCTCTGAATCTTCCAGTACCCACTTGGAGTTTCTTTATGATGTTTGCCTCTTCTTCTTCTGATACATAACCTAATCCTCCTTTTCTTTTCCTTTCGTGGTAGCTTTGAAGGCTACTTATCTCATGTCTAAAGGACCACCTTTCCTCATCTCAAATTCTTTCAATATTCCATGGATTTGATCAAGTGTAAGACTTTTCATATCCTACATTTCTTCAATAGCATTGAATTTTGAGTTGAACTTCGGAGTCAAAGATCTTAAAATATTTTCAATAATAGTAGCATCTTTTATTTCTTCACTAAGATTTCTCATGAAATTAACAATTTCATCTACTCTAAGAAAAAATGTTGAAATTCTTTCATCATCATGCATTTTCAATGTCTCATAATGTATTCTGAATGTTTGAAGTTTAGCACTTTTTACCTTGGTGTCACCCTCACAACTTTGGAAAATCGTATCCCACATTCCCTTTGTTGTGTTCAACTACATTACATTCACAAATTCGGACTTGATTAGACTTCCCAAGATGGAATTTACAACTTTGCATTGGTTTCATACTATTTATTTCCTGCAGTATCTGAAGGAATAAAGGCAGGATATTGATATCCACTTTCAATGATTTCCCATACATCAGATCCTAGTGCCTACAAGTATGCTCCCATCATAAATTTCCAAAATATAAAGTTAGTTCCAATAAATATAGGAGGTCTGATAGAAAATACTCCTTCATGACTACTCATCTTGAACATCTCTCCTTCAGGCATTCAAGCATCTATCAAAGGACATGCTCTGATACAGATTGTTGGGAAAAATATTGAGAAGGGGGGGTAGGGGTGAATCAGTATTTTCAAATCATTAAACTTTTCATATTCATATCCTGATTTATGTACACAATTTTACTGAAGGGAAGTCGCATGTGTACGCGACTGTTATTAAGACAACTAGTCATATCCAATAAACTTACTTTTTAGTTAATTAATCTTCTATTTATCTTGATCGAGTGCATCAGTACCTCATTAAATATTAAATAGTAACCATGTGCAATAAGAACAAAATAAACCATCACACATAAGAACACCGGGATTTAAGGTGGAAACCCAAAGTGGGAAAAAACCACCTACTGATGTCGTCTCTGTCTTCTTTTTAATATAAAGAAAATATTTTACAATCTTGTACTGGCGCAGACTCATACTATCATGAAGACACCCACCTGCATAAGGCTACAACCTTCACTCATTCTCCAACACCCACTAGAAGGGAGCACCAACCCCCTTATCTCGTTTACCAACACCCACCGGAAGGGAGCTCCAACCCCTTGATCTGATTTACCAACTACCACTGGAAGGAAGCTTCAACTCCCTCATTGAAGGTTCCAACCCTCAACACCTTTGGGGACCACATTTCATAAATTTTCATACTGGATCCACCTTCTATACCACATCACAACTTGTAGGCCACGTTTCATCAAATTTTCATACTATACCCACTACCAATTTAAGCCCAATACCAAATATCAAAAATAAAACTTATCTTTGCACTCAATTATCAATCCCTGACCCAAATGAATCAACCAATCACTGAAACTTAATCATTGAATCAACCAAATCAAGCAACTTAAATAACCAGAAAAATAAGAAAATGGTAACCATAATACCAATCAACATACTGCACATCACAGAAACTAGATTATGTTACTACAAACTCTGATCAAGCATATGTCAAAATATATACACTAATTTACAGTAGAAAACTCGCATGTGTACGCGCTTTCCATGAAGCATACTCGCATATAGAACTTAAATCAATGATTTCTGAAAAATGAACCACTATCATTCTAAAATAAATATTGAATCATACTCAGATCTATTGCATCATTATGAAACAACCACATAACTTTCAATAAAGTTTAATCAAAATCAACAAGTATCATCATATTCTTTAATGAGTCAATTCATAAGAAAAACATCATTGTTTAAGCCCAGATCATCAAGAAAACTTCATTGGCAGACAATAGAAAGACAACAAGACTGATTAAACTAATCATACATTCTTTTCATCAAAACCCTAATTTTTGTACGCGCTTTCCTCAAAGCATATCCACGTGTATACACACTTTTCAAGAGAAAAACCTACATGTACATGACTTACCAGTATCACACTCGTGTGTGTACACACCTTTCTGGCTATAAAACCCACGTACAGATCTGCAATTTCTAATTCAAACCTTCACTGCAACATAAAACTTCAGGCATACCTAGATCTCAATATACATGGAAAATTCACGTGTCAAGACACTATCAACACAGATCAAATCACCTCATAATCAATATTGTCATCTCAAATCTATTGGATCTGATCCATCATCAAATTCTTGGGTGCATACTTAGTTTTAGATCAAGAAAAACATTAATAACCGATTACATGTATATTTTCTTCAGATCTAATTATTCATGAAACATTCATCACTTGCACACCCTTACCACTTTGATCTTGATCTCCTTATTTAACTTAGCCTTTATTCAATACCACAAGTCAAAACCATACTCCAACTGATGGTTTTCTTAGACAGGATCAAAACATTCGTTGTTGGGCTCAATACCACAGGGAGATACCATGGACCATGGTGCAGAACCTGTACACACATTTTCTTCTTCGTAATCGCGTGTGTATGCAAATTTTCTTAACAGAACTCGCGTATACTTCTTGCAATTTCAACTTTATCATTCCTTTGCCTCTAAACTGCTATGCCTTTGTCAAAACAGTCTGTCACATCTGTAGACACATCCCATTGACATCTTCATCAAGTAGGTTTCCATCAAAGGACAACTCATCAAGTAGGTTATGATCAAGGACAACTCATCGAGTGGGTTTCCATCAAGGACAACACATAATTTATAATTCCAACAACATGTTGAAAATGAATAACATGGTCATGTTCTTAGACAGGTGGAAGGCCCTTAGGTATTTCTCCAAATATCTTATCATGATTGTTGATAAAAAAATTTAAGATCCACTGGCACAGAGGATAGAGATTTTTAAACCTCTAAATAACACAATTGTGCAACTACACAATAATATCCATTTTTAAGCCATTTTTTCATGCTATTAGAGCTTATCACTTTACTTGGTTTCCCTTGGATACCTCTAAGCTCAATTTCCTTTCCTTTTGAGAAAAATATTATGAAAAGATCTTGGAAATTAAGGGTCATTGTTCCTAATGTTTGTAACCATTGGACACCTAATACAACATCAACACCACCCACTTGGATCTAAATCATGATAATAATCAATAAATACTCCCCTATATTCATCTTAATAAAAGTGTACTTCATTGAACAATTTACGGTACCTCCATCTGCAACCATCACTTGAAATTTGGGTGCTCAATATACAAAGAAATTAAGAAGTTTTGCCAATTTTCAATTGATGAATTTATGAGTACCACCTAAATAAATCAATACTATTACCCTTTTCCTTTTGATATATCCCTCTATCTTGATGGTTTGTGGATAGCTGATAGTAGCTAATGCATGACAAGAAAATTTTGTAATGGTTTCTTCTACCTCTAGATCTTGTGAAGTTTTCACTTCTTGATATTCTTCATTTTCATAGTCTATGTAGAATAATTTCTTCTCGTTGCATTTATTCCCTTTAATATACTTGTTGTCACATGAAACATAGTCCATTTTCTCTTCTTTCATCCATTTTTTGAGGAGTCAACCTTGTCGGTTTAGGAAAGGGGGCATGATTTTCTCTATACTTATTAGTGACCAATTTTTGAGTGGCCAAATTTTACTTTCAACTTTTCTTGCCAGTTAGAAATCATGCTCTAGATATTTGAGCTCAAAGAGACACACCTCATGTTGGATGCTTTCCTTTAAAGTACCCGTACATAATTCTAACAATTTATCCTCTAAAATATTTTTTACTCTGAAACTCAACTTTTGGAATTGTTGAATGTGCTCTATAACATGACCTTTTTGTCGAAGATTTACCAATGAATAAAGAATGTGTTTCTCTCAATATCCCCATAATATGCTATCAATTCCTTTGTAAAATGGACCAAGATATAATAGAATCATTTTTTCTTTCACAAATCCATTTATACCATACATAATTCTCTTGTTCTAAAACCTAGATGCAATATTTACCTTTTGTAAGGATACCACTTTGTGTAGATCAAAGTATTTCTTCATCATAAATATCCATGTTATAGGACCATTACCATCAAATTTCCTCATATCAATATTCAAAATGTAGTAGTTCATTGGTGCTAACTTGAAGCCCTGATGATCTGGATCTTGGATTGAAAATTCATGATTATGGTTCTACGATTCAAAATTTGTGATCTCCAATTGTGATAGCATACTCCCCATATGAGATTGATTCTCAACAACATCATTCTCTTTGTATTCATGATTTCCTTGAGTCTCCAAATACCTTTTAGGAAGCTTCTACAAGAGAATATTTTCCATTAAAACCATTGATTTTTGTATTTCTTCCTTATTTTCATTTATCTTCATTTTTATTCCTTCCTTATTTTCATTCATCTTATTTTCCATTTCTCTTTTATTTTTTCTTGATTAAATAAGAAAGCTACCTTTTCCAACCTAAATTCTAAGTCATTGCTTTCTTCATAAGTCAAGGATGAGATTTTAGTAGATTTAATTGGTGTAGAAAATTTCTTTGGAGGCATGTTGGAAAATAATAATAACCCTCATCTTTATTACAACAAAAAAGGGGGTCTTCTAATGAACATTTAGGTCAATAATAAGTTATATGCCTTAATTTGGAGAATATCAAAATGGTTATCTATATATATATATATATATATATATATATATATATATATATATATATATATATATATATATATATATAATGTCTTCTAGATATGAAAATTTTCTCTAAGATAATAGGATATGTAGTTTCTACAATTCCATAGGTGTGAACTGAATCTAATGTGTCAACTGAAATTTGAAATTTATAGTGACTTTCCCAAAACTTTTTTTATTTTTTTCCTCTTCCTGAGAGAAAACTTGTATAGCATTTCACATGTCCAATTCTTGAAATATAATTTTGGCACTTATAATTTAGGTACTTCTATATATGTTGAAGTTCCTAGATATTTTATAGTCTAAAATTCTACATATAAGAAGATATACCCAAAATACCAAGCTGGCATGTTTAAAATTTATTTCGTGGTTTTTCACAAACCCTAACTTCCATAGGGTAAATCTCAAAGTATAGCGAGCCAAATTTTGAAAATGCAACCAAATATTATCCAGATTTTTCCTTAATATGATCCAAGTTTCATTTTATGAAAGCCTCAGAAGAAAAAAAAAAAAAAAAAAAAATTATAGAAAAAATTCTAAACTGACGTATTTGAGATTAAATTTCGGAGCATACGAAAACCCTAACTTGCTTGGAACATATCTCATAAAATGTAGTGACCTAATATTTGAAACTTAGAAAATATGTTCACCGCAATTTCTCCTCAACTTGATAGAATTTTCATATTTTAAAGCCTCATAGAAAACAAGTTATAGAGAAAATTTTGAGCTAACCTATTTTAGACAAATTTTAGGAGCATTCAGAAACCACAACTTTTCTTGACCATATCTCCACAAATATAGTGAACCAATATTTAAAACTTGAACCAAAGACTGATCAATATGTGTTTTTAGTGTTCCCCAGGTTTCACTTTCTAAAACCTTCTAGAAAAAAGCTATAGTGTAAGTTCCACGATGACCTATTTGAAGTAGAAAAACCCTAGGATCGAGATATGCTATACCAAATGGTATGATCCTTGTGCCTTAACAATGATAAGGTACCAATAATTATATTCCAATTCAAGGATTAAATCTCCTTATACAATAAATACAATGAACAAGACAATATTTGATGATCCTAAGGCTAGGTCTCCTTAGTATATATATAGGAAACAAAGTATAAAATTTTAATAAAATGGGACCATGAGGAGTTCTAGCTATAAAAATAGAAATGTAATCATTCAATATTTAGGGCTTAAAGAGGGAATTTTGGGTTAATATGAGACTTATATAGGGTTTAACAATTTTCCTATTAATCACTATTAATTTAGCATTGTTTATTGTAAGTTATAACTTTTTATGCAATTTCTTTCATAACATAATTTCTAATTTGAGTAGCAGGGACTAAGCTACCCTCCAACACTTGTTTAGTATTGAAGGAATTTCACATCCCTTTCTATTGGGAAGTATAGAATACCTAGAAAAAAATAAAATAATAAAATAAAAATTAATTGAGTTGCTAGGGGTGTATATTTCATAATAGGTCTTCCAGAATTTTAATTTAATTATAAGTAACTATTAAGTATTCACAGATCCAAATTCATAGATAATAGTATGTAAGGATTATGATGAAGTTAATTATGACATTTTCAATCATTTATGTAAATTTAATTAATTAAAGAAAATGTCATATAAATATGTGCCATATTGGACATGTCACATTCATAAGCCATGGTTGACCATAATATTGTTAAAATATTTTTTACAAGTTAAAAATTTCCATAGTAATTGTATAAATATTTAATTAACAAAAATATTGAAATAATATTCATATATACATAGTATGACATAAATATATGTTTAGTATTGAATTTATATTCATATATATACCATTGTTTTGGCTAAGAAGACTAACCCATGAGTTTTGAAATAATGACCATAACCAAAGACTAATGAATGCACTTATTCACCAATTATTCTATAGTGAATAGACTATATACATACGTTAATAACTAATACACACATTTCATTTAAGACATAATCGGTTTTAGTGTTTTAGATTTTCATATACATTTTTTTAATAGGGAGAAAAAGGTGATATTTTATTTGGTCCATTAGACTCTTCACCATTAATTTTATAAAAAATTAGTTCTTTAATAAAAATGGAAAATATCATAATTTTTTAAGAAAAGAATAAGATTTTCAATAATAAAAATGGCAAATAATAATCATTTTATTATTAATAAAACATTATCATTAAATAATACGTTAATATTCACTAAATAAAATTAATTTTAATTTTAATATTTTTATGATTTTAATTGAGAATATTAATATGAAAAAGTCCTTATGTTTCATAGGCATTGCATAGGCCTTTTCTTTGACACTTAAATATATATGTTGACTTAAAGATATATGTTGGTGTGACTCGTGTCGGTTTAGATTTAACTTATGAAATTCCTCTACTAGTCTATGCTCCCGTAGTCTCTTCTATATATCTAATGTCCCCATTAGCTGCTCGCATAACCAATATCACAATCCCAATTTTGTGTGACTTTAATCACACACATTGTGACGATGAAAATGGTACATTTTGATAAAGAACATTACAAAGATGAGACTGATATATTAACGCAATGTATAAATGCACCTCTGTTACTCTAAAACAGAATTGACAATGAAGAAATCGGTCATTAAACAAATTGAGCCAAAAGGGACACCAATATTACTGTGTTGTCAGTACACAACGTAAACGTTTTCATTTTACGAATACTGAAATATTCAAGATTAGGTATATATTATGATATATGTTTTCACAACAAAGATAGAAATACTCTATTTTTAACAAAATATACTCTCTCTCCATATAAATAAAGTGCAATTCAAGGTATTTTTTTTTGGGAGTTTGGATTAGATTCTTCTTTTTAGCAGTAGGGATGGATTTTCACTATATTTTCTTTCAGCATTTAGGATGGGATTAGTTACAAATCACTTTGTTTTACTTATGGTATTAAATTGCTTTTATTTTGTTGTTAGGGAAAGGACACTATCTCAAATTCACATCTATGGAGATATTCAATTAATTATAAATTGGATAAACAATCTTACTTGTTATAAATTACATGCTTCAGCTTCTCTTTTAAAATATAAGTTTCTCCATATTGCATTTTACTCATCTTACATTTGACCATGTGTACAGAAAAAATAATTAGGGAGTATACACATTGGTGTTAGATTGAGATATTGCAAAAATACAGGAAAACACCCAGAGTGCCCCATCAAGATACCTTCATGAATAATCGTTCCAACTAGATTGACTACTTACAGTTGTTTAGAGTTATTTTTTCTACTTCATAAGTTTTGACTTACAAAAATTTCTACAGACTATTTTTTTTATCTTCTTTGATAAGGGAAAACTTTCACATGACATTCTCTCTATATACATACTCATATCTTAGTGGCACTTTTCTATATCGCACACAAAATCTCATACCCCTTTATTGGAAAATTTTCAAAGACTTTATGCCAGACATGAATGCTCATAACATTTACAAACATAAATTTATTAAAATTGCCAAGATATTCGAGAAAGAAAGAATAAGAATATATATATAAACATATTTAAGATAATTTCAATGTCAAAATATAATTCTTTTAAAAATTGTAATCCATACATCTTATATATCTAAATACACCTAAATATAAATATAATACTCTATTCAATTCTATGTTTTCTAATATTTCATTGGTTTCAAAATCACTAAACAGATACAAAGTAGCTATATGTGTTTGTTGAATCTATATGTTTAATCATAATATCTCACGTTCTCATAAATGGCTGGGACACTGGCCACCTTTTGGTGAATTATTTGAACCGGGTATAGATCACATGGCTATGATGCTTATATTTCTCTGTTCCATAGCATAGTAGGAGGAATGAAACACACTTTCACTGAACCTAAATTGGAAGCAGTTTGTACCCCAACTTCAATCGACCCCATTTTTGGTTTTGTCCCTGTTGACATCATAGTCTGGCCCTTGGATCATTCTTCGTTGCAATAATTAAAACCCAAGTTACAGTGAGCATTACCTTTAAAGTTAAAGTCATTTTCATCTGCATGAATAAATTTAAGAGGACCCTGCAACACTTTCCTATTACAATCAATTTCCCATGGAGAAGAAAAATGAGGTCAAAAATTGATGAAAATTGGAGGGACAAATCCTCCTACATTATTATTATAGATGCAGCAACAACAAAAGTCATTATATTTGAATCCAGGAGGAGAAAGGGAAGGACAATAAATGGCCCATGGAGCAATATGTTGTGGTTGTGATTGCCAAATTTGTCGATGATGGAGGAGGAGGATAACTCCAATGGGGAAGATGTAACCCAACGAGAAGGATCTGCAACAAAGGACTTGTCCTCACCACTGCTTCAACAAACTTTCCTCTCTCTGTTAGAGATTTTAAACTATCTTATGCTTTACTATTAGAGATTTTAAACTATCTTATGCTTTACTATGATCTCTGGTATTCATACTATCGATGCAAGAAACCATAGATTGAGGGTGGGTTATATAAAATTTATATGTGTCATTTTTTCTTGCCACTGATTCTACATTCGTATAATGTGCAACTAGTTGGTTGCTGATGTTGACACATTGATCTCTTGTTTCATCTCTTTCTCTTCAGGCACTCTCCAAAAGCTCTCCTAGATGCTCAATCAAAGTTTCATGGGCTTGCTTTTGAGATTGTTTTGATTTCCTTATGGAATCCAATTCTATTGTTGTGTATAATAGAAGTTTCTTCAGCTCTGCATCATTTTATTTAACCTGCACATTGAAACAAACCCTAATCAAACTATCGATGACGAGGAGATGATATTAACAATTGGTAAGAATTTATGTTTATATTTCTAGTTCCTGTTGATTTATGATCTGTCCTAAGTTTCAAGTGGTCTCACTAGTCATCAATCATGGACTGGAAGGAAAAATCATAATAGATTAGAAACGATTGTCTAGCTGATTATAAAGGAAAAATAATGCCTAGTTGATTAAAAGGAAAAAATAACCATGTGAATGTTAAAATCTATAAGAAACTCTAGAAGCTTACCCAACAGTAGGGTGAGTCTAATTTAATAGTAGAGACTGAATTTAATGTGTCCCCACTATCATTCCCCATGGAATTGATTAACTTTTTCTTGTTATTGTCTTCTTTATGACCTGCAACACAGTCCCTCATAAACTAGCTCATCATGTTGGCAATATCAACTTGTATGCAGTGCAAGAGGAGTGAGTGAACTTTAAGGGTTATGTAGTGAATGGAAAGGATTTGGGAGTATTTGAAAACAAAGAATTCAACTACTTCTAAAATGACCATTATGGTATGGCTAATGGCTGAAGGAGCCCAGGGGTATTGATAGTCTCTCCTTTATTTTTTTGTCATAACACACATTCCACCACATTTTTTTCACATCAACTTTAAGGCATTCTCAAAACACATATTTCTTGATCGTATGATATGTCTTCAAAAACCATGAATGTATTCCTATAGGAGAAGTGCATAATTCAAATAAGACCTTGTGTTTGAGTTGAGAATTCTTACATAAGTGATCTTGATACCATAACAAATCATTTTAACATGTAAATTTTTCTACTGCATTAGGGTCCTCCTGTAGTTGTTGAATGGTGTTGCATATATTCTCATCTTGTTATCATTCTCTCCTT
Source organism: Pinus tabuliformis (assembly GCA_031772625.1). Lineage (NCBI taxonomy): Eukaryota > Viridiplantae > Streptophyta > Pinopsida > Pinales > Pinaceae > Pinus > Pinus tabuliformis. The sequence continues at coordinate 854,866,171 of CM062806.1, forward strand.
GCTTCTTCCACCCAACCATATTATGGAATGGAAATAGTAAAACATTTGTATCTTCCTCTTTCCTTGAGAGGTATATGTCACAATATTTTGTTTTCCTTTTTTTGTAGATAATTTCAAAATCATAACCCAACATCTTTGTGACCCATTTTTTTTCTCTTTTGAATATATTATTTTCTCCAAGAAGTATTTCATACTACCATTATATGTTTCACTTTGAAGTGTCATCTGATTTGGTATGGATGGCATTTCTTAATGGCATGTAGTATGGCCAATACTTATTTTTCATAGATGGGTCTTAGTAAGTATTTTCCTTTAAGTTTTTTATTTTTAAAGGCAAGGGATCTTCCTTCTTGCATCAAAATTGTACCAATGTCATGGCCTCAGGCATCACACTCCATAATAAATATTTTTGTGAAGTCATGCATCACCAAGGCAGGTGTTGTACACATAGCCTCTTTAAGTTCTTCAACTGCTTTGGTTGCTTCTTTAGTACAAGAAAATACTATCTTCTTCAAAAAAAAATTAGAGGTGATGTTATTTTCTCATAATTATTGATAAATTTGTGGTAATGTCCTATCAATCCTAAGAATCCTTTGAGTTTCCTCTAGTTATTTCAGATTTTCCATTCCCTCATAGCTTTGATTTTGTTAGGATCCACCTTGATGCCATCATGTGATACAATATGACCTGTGATACAATACGATCTAAATATTCCACTTCTTACACCACAGAGACACACTTGGAAGGCTTCACATATTATTTTTGTTGTTCCAATGGTTTGAAGACATTTTCAACATGTTTGACATTCTATTCCCAAGGTTTATTGTAAATTAGTATGTCATTAAAAAGTACTAGTAGGAATTTTCTCAGAAAGGTTTGAAAATATAATTATCCAAGCTTTTAAAAGTTGACAGTGCATTTGTAAGTCCAAATGGAATAACCAAAAACTCATAATGGCATTCAGGTGCTCTAAAGTGTTTTTTGGGAATTTCTTGTTGCCTCATTCTACTTTGATGATATCTAGAACGAAGATCCAACTTAGTAAGGAAAATTACTCCATGCAATTCATCTAAAAATTCATCGATGACAGAAATAGGAAACTTATCTTTGATGTTCATTTTTTAAGGTTACCTGTATTCAAGACACAAAGGCCACAAACAATACTTTTTGATCTTCATCATCACTGGTGAAGAGAAATCACTCCGGCTAGGTTGAATGATGATCGCCTCTAACATTTCTTAAACCATACACTCAATCTCACTCTTTGGTGCATGTGGATATCAATAACACCTAATGTTAGGTGGTACAATTAAATGTTGAAAATGAATAACATGGTCATGTTGTTGGACAGGTGGAAGACCCTTAGGCATTTCTCCAAATATCTTAGCATGATTGCTGATAATTTTTTGAAGATCCACTAGCAAGGAGGATAGAGATGTTTGAACCTCTAATTAATACAATTGTGTAACTACACCTTAGTATCCATTTTTTAGCCATTTTTTTCATTCTATTAGAGCTTATCACTTTACTCGGTTTCCCTTGGATACCTCTAAGCTCAATTTCCTTTCCTTCTGAGAAAAATATTATGAAAATATCTTGGAAATTAAGGGCCATTGTTCCTAATGTCTGTAATCATTGGAAACATAATACAACATCAACACCACCAATTTGGATTGAAATAATGAGAATAACCAATAAATACTCCCCCATATTCATCTTAATCATATTGTACTTCATTCAACAATTTATGGTACCTCCATCTACAATCATCACTTCAAATTTAGGTGCGAGATATACAAAGAAATTAAGAAGTTATTTGAATTTTTAATTCATGAAGTTATGGGTACCGTCTAAATAAATAAATACTATTACCCTTTTACTTTTTATATATCCCTCTATCTTGATGCTTTGTGGACAACTGATACTAGCCAATGCATGACAAGAAAATTTTGTAGTGGCTTCTTCTAGCTCTAGATCTTGTGAGATTTCCACTTCTTGATATTCTTCATTTTTCAGAGTCTATGTAGAATAATTTATTCTCATTCCATTGATACCCTTTAATATACTTATTTTCACACTTGAAACATAGTCCATTTTCTCTTCTTTCATCCTTTTTTCAGGAGTTAACCTTGTCGGTTTAGGAAAGGTAGCATGATTTTTTCTATACTTATTAGTGACCAATTTTCTAGCAGCCATATTTTAATTTCAACTTTCCTTGCAAGATAGAAAGAATTATCTAGAGATTTAAGTTCAAAGAGACACACCTCATGTTTGATGCTTTCCTTTAAAGTACCCGTAAATAGTTCTAACAATTTATCCTTTGAAATACCTTTTACTCTGAGACTCAACTTTTGGAATTCTTGAATGTGCTCTATAACAGGACCTTTTTGTTGAAGATTTACCAATGACTAAAGAATGTGTTGCTCTTAATATTTCCATAATGTGCTATCAATTCCTCTGTAAAATGGACCAAGATATAATATAATGATTTTTTCTTTCACAAATCCATTGATACGGTACATATTGCTCTTGTTCTAAAAACATGGAACCACTATTTACCTTTTGTAAGGATGGCACTTGGTGTAGATCAAAATATTACTTCAGTCAAAATATCCATGTTAGAGGATCATTATGATCAAATTTCCTCAAATCAATCTTCAAAATGTAGTAGTTCCATGGTGCTAACTTGAAGCCATGATGATGTGCATCTTGGATTGAAAATTCATGATTATGGTATTGTGATTCAAAATTTGTGCTCTCTAATTGAGATAGCATACTTCCCATATGAGATTGATTCTAAAAAACATCATTCTCTTTGTGTTCATGATTTCCTTGAGTCTCCAAATACCATTTAGGAAGCCTCTGCAAGAGAATATTTTCCATCAAAATCATTGATTTTTATATTTCTTCCTTATTTTCATTTATCTTGATTTACATTCCTTCCTTATTTTCGTTCATCTTCTTTTCCATTTCTCTTTTATTTTTTCTTTATTAAATAATAAATCTACCTTTTTCAACATACTACCATCTATTTCATTAACTTTCTTCTATAATTGAGATAACCTAAATTATAAGTCATCACTTTCTTCATGAGTCAAGGATGAGCCTTTAGTAGATTTAATTGGTTTAGCAACTTTATTTGGAGGCCTTTTCGAAAATAATAATAACCCTCATCTTTATTACAACAAAGAAAAAGGGGATCTTCTCATGAACATTTAGGTCAATAATAAATTATATACCTCAATTTGGAGAATATCAAAATGGTTAAAGCTTTATTGATATATATTTGATATTTTAGGTCTCCTAGATATAAACATTCGCTCTAGGATAATATGATATGTAGTTTCTACAATTCCATAGGTGTGAACCGAATGTGATGTGCCAACTGAAAGTTATAGTAACCTTACAAATTTTTTTTTTTCTTTTTCCTCTTCCCGAGAGCAAACTTGTATAGCATTCCACATGTCCAATTCTTGAAATATAATGTTGGCACTTATAATTGAGGTACTTCTACATGTATTTTGAAATTCATGGATATTTTATAGTCTAAAATTCTCCAGATAAGAAGATATAACCAAAATACCAAGCTGACGTGTTTAAAATTTAGTTCATGATTTTTTACAAACCCTAACTTCCATAGGGTATAAATCTCAAAGTATAGCGAACCAAATTTGGAAAATAAAACCAAATATTATCCCATATTTATCCTTAATATGAACCAAGTTTCATTTTATGAAAACCTATAGCAAAAAATAAAAATAAAAAATTTATAGAAAAAATGCCAAACTAACCTATTTGAGATTGAATTTCGGACCATACAAAAACCCTAACTTGCTTGGAACATATCTCATAAAATGTAGTGACCTAATATTTGAAACACAGACAAGATGTTCACCATGATTTCTCCTCAACTTGGTAGAAGTCTCATATCTTAAAGCCCCATAGAAAACAAGTTATAGAGAAAATTTTGAACTAACCTATTTCAGACATATTTTCGGAGCATTCAGAAACCGCAACTTTGTTCGACCATATCTCCACAAATATAGCGAACCAAGATCTAAATCTTGAACCAAAGACTGATCCAGATGTGTTTTTAATGTTCTTTGGGTTCCACTTTCTAAAACCTTCTAGAAAAAATCTAGAGTGAAAGTTCTACGATGACCTATTTGAAGTAGAAAAACCCTAGGATCAAGAGTTCTGATACCAAATGGTATGATCCTTACGCATTAACAATGATAATATAACAATAATTATATTCCAATTCAAGAATTCAATCTCCTTATACAATAAATACAATGAACAAGAAAAGATTTGATGATCATAATGCTGGGTCTCCTTAGTATATATATTGGAGACAAAGTATAAAATTTTAATAAAATGGGACCATGAGGGGTTCTAGCCTACATAACAATATAACTATAGAAATGTAATCATTCAATATTTATGGCTTAAAGAGGGATTTTTGGGTTAATATGGGGCTTAGATAGGGCTTAAAAGTTTTTCTACTAATCACTATTAATTTAGCATTTTTCAATATAAGTTATAAATTTTTATGCAAAATTTTTTCGTAACAAAATTTCTAACTCGAGTAGCATGGACTAATATACCCTCCAATACTTGTTTATTATTGAAAGAATTGCACATCCCTTTTTGTTGGGAAGTAGATAATACCTAGGAAAATAAAATAAAAGAAAGTTAATTGAGTTTCTAGGGGTGTATATTTTAGAATAGGTTTTCTAGAATTTTAATTTAATTATAAGTAACTATTAAGTATTCACAGTTCCAAATTCGTAGATAATAGTATTTAAGACTTATGTTGAAGTTAGTTATTACATTTCACATAATTTATGTAAATTTAATTAATTAAATAAAACATTTTATAAACATTTGTCATATTGGGCATGTCACATTCATAAGTCATGGTATTGGCCCATAATATTGTAAAAAAAATTTACAAGTTAAGAATTTCCTTGTTCACAAAAATATTAAAATAATTACTATATCAATATAAAATAATATTCATATGTACCTAGTATAACTTATAAGTATACCTTTAATATTGAATTTATATTCAATATATGCAATTTTTTTACGTTAAGAAGGCTAACCTATAAGATTTCAACTAATGACCACAACCAAAGACTAATGAGTGACCTATTCACCTATGGTGAATATACTATATACATATGTCAATAACTAATACACACATTTCATTTAAAACATAATCGGTTCTAGAGTTTTAGATCTTCATATACAATTTTTTAATAAATAAAAAAAAAATGATATCTTATATCGTGGTTGGTTCATTAGGGTCTTCACCATTAATTTTGTAAACAAATATTTTTTTTTAATAAAAAATTAATGATATGATAAAAATTTAGATTTTCAATTTGAAATATTTCTAATAATAATCATTTTATTATTAATAAACATTATCATTAAATAAATAAAATTACTTTTATTTGTATGATTTTAATTGAAAATATTAATATGAAAAAGTGCTTATGTTGCATAGAAATTGCATAGACATTTTCATTATTTAAAGTTATATGTGGGTGGTACTGATGTCGGTTTAGATTTAAACGTACGAAATTCCTCTACTAGTTGATGCTCCACTAGTCTCTTCTTCCTTCTACGGCTGGTGAAACCATCTCTATCTAACTCCCCCATTAGTTGCTCGCATAACCAAGCCAAGCCTAGCAACATTAATAAAGAACATTACGCTAGTCTCTTCTTCCTTCTACGGCTGGTGAAACCATCTCTATCTAACTCCCCCATTAGTTGCTCGCATAACCAAGCCAAGCCTAGCAACATTAATAAAGAACATTACGCTAGTCTCTTCTTCCTTCTACGGCTGGTGAAACCATCTCTATCTAACTCCCCCATTAGTTGCTCGCATAACCAAGCCAAGCCTAGCAACATTAATAAAGAACATTACGCTAGTCTCTTCTTCCTTCTACGGCTGGCGAAACCATCTCTATCTAACTCCCCCATTAGTTGCTCGCATAACCAAGCCAAGTGAGACTGATATATTAACGCAATGCACAAATGCACCTCTGTTACTCTAAAACAGGATTGACAATGAAGAAATCGACCATTAAACAAATTGAGCCAAAAGGGACGCCAATATTAACGTTGTCAATACAAAAAGTAAACGTTTTCATTTTACGAAAAATTAAATATTCAAGATTAGGTATATATTATTAAACAAATTGAGCCAAAAGGGAGACTAATATTACTCTTGTCCGTACAAAAAGTAAACGTTTTCATTTTACCAATAATTAAATATTTAAAATTAGGTATATATTATTTTTTCTGCTACATAGTAATAATGTATTAAAAAAATATTTTTTTTTCTCAGTAAAACTAATTCTATTAAGAGAACGAATGGTACAATAAGAAGTTACAACCAAAAGAGGCAAGAACACAGGCTGCCGGAAAGGATAGGCTATCCACCTCGGCCCCTAAATGAAGAAGAGAAGAGAGCTGAATTGCGTAAGAAGAAACACGAAGAACATAGGAGCAAGAATAGAACAGAGGGTTCTACCCAGCATGTGTAGAATCAACTATTCGGCATTTTTTCCCTTTCTTTTTTCCAACTTTGACCCAATCAAGAGGACACTGCTGAACCGACGTGATTTGCAAACTGAGCTGTGCCGGCGGGGAGGACTCCTTGTCTGAATCCGAGGTGGAGGATTCATGATTTCTTTTCTGTGAGATTGGAGGGACAAATAAATCCTTAGGATCGGTTGAGGGCGGATCCTGTGCTTGCTTTGCTTCCTTTCCTTCCTCATCCTCTTCCTCTTCATCCGAGCTGATAACAAAGTCATCCATGGGGGGAGGATCTTGAGGCTTCCAGCTTTTGGATTTCTTCTTAGGCTTGACTTTCTTCTTTTGGGCAACCATCGTGGGACAAGAACTCTAAAGGTGCCCTGTGAGATGGCAATTTCGGCAGCGAAAGGCTGTATTCTCGTAATCCAAGGTCTGAGTCCAGTGGAAGTCTCCAATCTTGAGATTGATTTGGTCAAGGAGACCTTTGCTCATATCTATTTCTACACAGATTCTGGCAAAGGTGTATAGGCCCATTTCCCCTCTATAAATGTCTGTGTCTAAAAGGCGGCCTAGAGTATTGCCGATCCCTTGGAATACAACAAAATGCAATAGGTGTGCCGGGAGATTTGGAAGTCTGACCCAAATGGGGAGCTTGGTGATGATTGCGGTAGCGGGATCGAAATCTGGGAACCAGGGGGTGAGGAATAAACCTGTTGAGCCCCAGAACCATGGGCCTGCAGTTAAAGCTTTTTGGTAATCCTCTTCAAAAGCGAACACTACAATGAAGAAGCCCTTTGAGCATAACAACACCTTGCAATTGTTGGTCCAGTTAGAGTGAAGCCATTGGTAAAGGTCGGCTGTGCGTGGCCATAACCCATTGAACCTGCAAATGATGGCGTGATCTGCAAACTTTTGGGTTTTCTCATCCAGCGATGGATGCATGATTTCAATGGAGGGAGTTTCCTCCAATTTGTCCACCAGAAAGGGCTTGGGAGCCTGAGTTAGTGGCGCTGATTTTTTTGGCATTTGAGCATGGACAACGTCTTTGCAAGAAAATGCCTTAGCTGAGGATCACTGTCCTGCAGCTCCGCCTCTCAGACGAAGGGTAAGAGTAATGGTTGCATTTCTCTTAATGTTGTAAAAAGACATGGAGAGATGATCCTCGAGTTGTTTACCTTCGTGGAGAAGTCATTGAGCTGCAAAGGGTATACCCAACTTGAGATCCAGAGCATGCTTGAGGTCCTGCACAAGATCCGACGGGCTAACCCACTGTAGTAGAGTTTTGCCAGAGATGAGCCTGATCTGGATCTGGAATGCGGCTTGATCCGGTTTCTGCTTTCCCCTGCAAATCTTAGACGAGAGGAAGCTGGTGCCTGTGCAGCTTGCTGAGAGCCCAACCTGTGCTTGTTACTTTTTTTTCCTCACGACGCCATCTTATGCAGGGCCTAGCAGAGGCCGGACGACATCTAAACACTGCAACGCGCGAAGGTTTCTCATAGCCTCTCCAGAAGATCCGTTCTGTGCGTGGCTTGAGATCAGGCACCTCCCTGAGCCCAAATCTCGGTGATGCCTTTCATCAAACACTTGCCGCGCATCCTCCCTGCTTTTGCTTCTTGCATATGTTTTGAAACCAAGGTTTCTCAGAATAGTTTTTGTCTCCAATCCGCACATCCTAGAATACCGCAGGGACGCAGATTGATCCAAAGGAAAACATTCATATTCTATAACCCATCTCCCCACCCAAAAACGGTTTGGGTGAGTGCAGAGGGTATTCACAGACTTTGAGACTGGGATTCTGAGCGCAAAAGAAATGTGTCTTGCCCAGGCAGGAAGATCCCAGGGCTCACACTTGTAAAGATCAATCTCGCGAGTAACTACGAACTCAAATTTATTGCCGTGAACTTTTTTCTTCAAGTAATACCCCACGATTACTTCATCGGAGGGCCGAAATCTGGATCCCATGGGGAAATTCACCACCGCTGCCTGTACCAGGCATCCCGTATGGCGGAGCGTTGATGTGCTAAGTGAGCTCAAAGGCCTGTTGGAAGCTGCTGTTGTGGGGTTATCTGCAGAAGAAACCACAATATTCCCAGCCAACGCCATTCGGGAGCCCTTCGATTGTGTATCAAAAAAATATTGATGTTAACATTAATTTTAAATTTATCAAAAATTAAATGATTTTATCTAATGTTTACTTTTGAAAAAAAATTAATTAATTTTTTTTTTTTTTTTTTAAATATATTTATTTCAATTTTGATTGGTTCACCTTTTATTTTACAATGATTACATTGTACCACAAAATCTATAATTTATTGTACCATAAACCCTTTTGTTGTACCAATATAATTAATAAAGAACAACAATTTTGCAGTACTGCAGCTTCAACATTTTTAAAGTAGAAATACTGACTCAGCAGACCATATTTCACGTGGAAATTGGATGAGACATTCACGTGGGAAGGCATTAATTCACCATTGCAATGTCAACAAAAATTTATGAGAACGGCGAGCCCTCCCTTTCATTTTATTATTGTTGAAGGCACTATATCGCTTTAGCATATACTTCAATACCACACACTGTACAACTTAATGTGATTTATAATCCTCCCTACTCATTTATAAAGCTAGGCGCCTCTCATGGTTGTTAACAATCTACTTTCATTATTATCAAAGCTTCGTGTCAATGTTGCCAATGTGGCATATTTTAATAACGTAACTTAGTTAGTAGATGCTTGTGTTTTTGTTCAAAATCGAATATAGATTTGTTTTAGAATAATAAATTTATATAAATTTTCAAATTTTGTTGTAATTTATATATAAAAAAATCAAGATATTAAATTTATTTATATTTTTAAATAATACAAAATCATAATAATTAATTATTAAAATACACTTATTGCTATTACAAAATTTACTTTGTAATGATTCAGGAAAGTCAATGCAATATTGTGATCAACGTGATAGGTTATTATCAATGTGGAATATCTCCTTAAGGGGAGTTTTTTTTTTCTTTAAATTATTATACACTATTTCGCAGAAGATTAAATGACATATGGAACATTACTAATAAGTGTGATAAACTTATTTGTAAAATATTACACTGAATAAAAAGTTTATTTATATAAGATAGATAAAAATAATTTATAAAATACTTTATTTATATAAGACAAATAAAAACAATTTATAAAATATTATATAACACGGAGTTTTATTAAATTGAGAGGATTGTAGTGTAATGTGTAAGGGTGTTCGTCCTTCATGAAAATTAATCCAGTATAATGTGTAAGGGTGTCTGTCCTTCATCAAAGTTGAAATTTTGTTCATATTAGCCAAAATAAAAAATTTAAAAAATCCAAAAATAAAAATAAAATAATTAAATAACTATACAAAACATAACATTTAAATAATGTTGGATGTTAGATCCATATTTAAGATGGATCTATGTTAGTCTATTTTAAAGTGAAGTTTCAAAATCCAAACTGCCAATAATCTTCAAGAAAAACCATTAAGATATTTTTGGAAGTTTTGAATAAATAAAATTATTAAATGTATTTATAAAACATTAGACCTACTAAAAGCTTTATTATTCCCTGCCACGGCAGGGTAATAACCTATTCAAGAATATTGAGGTTGAAATTAATTTTAAATTTAGATGATTTTATCGAATGTTTACTTTTGTATATATATATATATATATATATATATATATATATATATATATATATATATATATATATTTCACTTCTTATTTTACAATTATTACATTGTACGACAAATTTTATTAATTGTTGTACCATAAAATATTTTGTTGTACCAATATAATTAATAAAAAACAATAATTATAGTACAACTCACAATAAAGCACTGGTGTCACTTCATTTTATATACCAACTCTACAATTAATTTCTATGTTTGCAATTAACAATCAATGAGAATACAGAAGAGAAATATATTAATAATTAAGTGTGATAAGAACATTATAAAATGATGTTTATAAGTGCTCATTAAGGCGAGAGTAACAAATGATGACATAATACATTAAAACATGTGATAGAGAGAATAGGGCATCTCATTACACTTCGTGGAATAAAAAATAACAAGAACAACCATAAGCATGTGCTTAAATGTCTCACAGGTTTGTTTCATTTTTTTTTTTAACTAAATTTGTTAAGTGAACAACAAGAACATGTGGTTACAAATCTTACATGCTTATCGCCTCTCTTTTTTAATGGAATTTTAATTGTAATTTGATTATTTAAATAGGGATGAGTAACTATTATATTAATTTTTAATAAATTTATTATTAAATAAATATATTTTAAAAATAATTATAATTATTATTATTCCATGCCACAGCAGGGTAATAACATATTCAAAAAATATTGATATTGACATTAATTTTAAATTTACCAAAAATTAAATGATCTTATCTAATGTTTACCTTTGAAATTTTTTTAATTTTTTATTTTTTTTTTATTTTTTTTAAATATATTTATTTCAATTTTGATTGGTTCACCTCTGAATGTACAATGATTACATTGTACTACAAAATCTGTAATTTGTTGTACCATAGAATCTTTTGTTATACCAATGTAATTAATAAAAAACAATAATTACAACACAACCCACAATAAAAGTATTGGTGTCACTTCATTCTATATACCAACTCTACAATTAATTTAATAAAAATGTCACGTCATTCTATATACCAGCTAATCAACACAAACTCAAGCAATAATGAAAATTGACGAATCAACTCATATGGAGAATATCGGGAAGTGCGTGATCTGTTTATTGATATTAATTGGAGCAATTTCTATATATTTGGCAAAAAAAAAATGAATGTATTTGTAAAGCAACTATTCCTCTCCATCATTTCACATAAAGTCAAAGATAATTTTTGAGTGTTGCAATTCTTTTTCAAGCCCAAACTTTGAAAGTGACCGCGGCCACAAAGAATACCAAATGTGCAAGTGTGAAGGGAGGCATCTGAATGGATGATGATTGCAACAAGGGTTGGAATTTCAAACCAGGTTTACACGTCAAATTTGCTGGTCTTCATACCTCTTTACCCGTTTTTACAATTTCAATTAAAAATGTCGATGATTTTTGCAATTTTTTAAATTGTATTTGATGGGAAAATCACCCCATGATGGGCAATTTGCTTGTAAAATTCCATCCCTGATCGCAACCATGTAGGAGAGAGTTAAGTTTAAAAGCTTTGAAATTTATTTAACAAATAAAAAAGGGGCACGATGAATTCTATTTTAGCAGACAACCCTATTCATAGTAGCCACAAATTTGTGAATTTGTTTTCAAAATACTAAAAAGGTATTTACAAATTTGTTTGAATGACTTGCATTGACCAATTTATTAAAAAAATTGACATTTTAAAATAATATGTGTTAAAATTTAGAAGTATTTGTTAATACATTTATTTTTGTATTTATGATAAAGTATATAAAATATTTATTTGAGAAATTATTTATGTAAATAAATTTATGTTACCTAACAGTTCAATATCATATGGTGCTTTTCTTAGTTTGGTAACTTGGTTTCATAAAAATACATGTTTCATATCTTTATAACATGAAAAAGCTTAAATTTAAATATGACATTTCTAATTAATTTGCAAAGTGAAATTCTAATTAATATGTAAATTGAAGAGTCTTTGAATTTTTAGATAGTATAAAGATTGTTAAAATAATTTATTTATAATGTTGCCTAATTTAATATATTTATTATAATTTTAATCTAAAATAATTAAATAAATTAAATTAAAGTATTAAGTGTATTATATTTTTCAATCCACATTATTATTGTTTTGATTTTTTAAGGTGAGAGCAATTAGAAGTATTTAAATAACTCACAAAAGTTATTTTGATTTTTTCTTATGTTTTAAATTTCCATCTATTATTATTTTTTTAAGCTTTATCCACGATATTAAATTTGTGTCATTATGATAATTTTTTAAACAATTTTAGTAACAAAATTATTAATATTTTGATTATATTTATTCTTATTAAACTAAGCAATAGTACTCACTACTAATACAAATTTAATATCGTATATAAAGCTTAAAAAAATAATAATAGGTGGAAATTTAAAACATTAAAAAAAATTTATAATCATACAAATTTAATATCATGGATAAAGCTTTAAAAAATAATAATAGATGAAAATTTAAAACATGAAAAAAAAAAATTAAAAATAACTTTGGTGAATTATTTAAATAACTTTAATTACTCTTACTTTAAATTGCACTGCAAAGCCAATTTTCCAAATAATATAGATTGGTGTCTTCAACTTTCTGATTCATTTATGAAAGCCTATCCAAACAATTTACAATGCACTAAGAATCCCAAAGTGAAACATTCTATGCCAATTTAAGATTTCAATATCAAGCCTAAGAAATAACCAATATAAATATCTTGTAGATACAAGTTTGACAACAAATGAAACTAGCACAGGGGTAGATTTTTACCTCTATCAACCATTCAATCGAGATTGCCCTAATTTTCTCATTGATTTCAACCTATCTTGTCATATAATCTGGAGGTATGCAGCTATTGGTTTGGACACATGGACATATGGTGCTACATACTTTTACTGAAAAGAAAATAAAAAATTACCTTAAAGTTCCCAAAAAAACTGCAACCATTGACAGAGAGATACACCTCAATCTTCCGGTAAAAGTTATATATATCTTCAACATATTCAACAACTTCCAATTAATTTTCAGGGTCTCCATCATCCATGATAGGAAGAGCTTTGTGGCATTCACTGCATGCATCCTAAAATTACGCTTATCAAGATTATTGAACTTTTTTTATCCTACTTATATCATAAATATACACAAAGATATCTGAAGTCTATAACACCTGTTAGTAATTTGGTGTGGACATGGGTACTTAAACTAAGCAAGAATATCTACAAAGTAGCCCTTGTTCAAATACAATAGTTAGTTCATACATTTCAAAATTCAATAATTGAACTAAGTGGCAGGGAAACGCTAGCTATGTGGCCTTGTTATATATGTTGTCACAACAAAGATAGAAATACTTTATTTTTAACTATATATATATATATATATATATATATATATATATATATATAAAGTGCAGTTCAAGGTAATTTTTTTTGGGAGAGGTTGGGATTATATTCTTCTTTTTAGCAAGAGGGATGGATTTTCACTATATTTTCTTTTAGCAGTTGGGATGGGATCAGTTACAAATCACTTTGTTTAACTGATGGCATTAAATTTTATTCTATGTTTTGGGACATTATCTCAAATCCACATCTATGGAGATATTCAATTAATTACAAACTGGTTAAACAAGCTTACCCATTATAAACTGCATGCTTCATCTTCTCTTTTAAAATATAAATTTATGCATATTCCTTTTTACTCATCTTACATTTTGACCATGTGTATAGAAAAAAGAACCAGAGAGTATACAAACTAGTTTTAGAATGAGATATTTGAAAAATACTAGAATATTCCTAGGGTGACCCATCAAAATATCGTCATGGACAATGGTTCCATCTAGATTAATTACTCACAATTGTTTAGAGTTATTTTTTCTACTTCATAAATTTTGACTTACAAAATTTCTACAGACTAATTTTTTTTATCTTCTTTGATAAGGGGCATGTTTTAGATGGCATTCTCTCTTGATATATATCTACTCATATCTTATTCACTCTTTTCTATGTGGCACACATACTATGACACCCATTTATTAACAAACTATCATACTTTATGCTAGATCTGAATGCTCATAACATTTACAAACACAACTTTATTAAAATCGTTGAAATATTCAAGAATGATAGAATAAGAATATAAATATAAACATATTTAACATAATTTCAAAGTCCAAATATAATTCTTTTAAAAACTATAATCCATACATCTTATAAATCTAAATACACCTAAATAAAAATATAATACTTAAATTCACTATTTTTTAATATTTCATTGGTTTCAAAATCATTAAACATATACAAAGTAGTTATATGTGTGCGCTGAATCTATATGTTTAATCATAATATCTCAGGTTCTCACGAATGGTTGGGATACTGGAAAACTTTTGGTGAATTATTAGAACCGAGTTTAGATCACATGGCTATGATGCTTATATTTCTTTATTCCACAACAGAATAGGAGGAATGAAACACACTTTCTCTGAACCAAAATTGGAAGTAGGTTGTACCCCAACTTCAATTGACCCCATTTCTAGTTTTGTCTCAGTTGACATCATACTCTAGCCCTCGGGGTTATTCTTCGCTTCCATAATTAAAACCTGCGTTACAGTGAGCATTGCCTTTAAAGTTAAAGTCATTTTCATCTACATGAATAAATTTAAGAGGACCCTACAACACTTGCCTTCTACGATCAGTTTCCCATGGAGAAGAAAATTGAGGTAAAAAAATGTTGAAAATTGGAGGGACAAATCCTCCTACATTACTATTATAGATGCGGTAGCAACATAAGTCATTATATCTAAATCCAGGAGGAGGAGGAGAAGGGGAATAAGTGGCCTATGGAGAAATAAGTTGTGTTTGTGATTGACGTATTTCTAATGTTGGAGGAGGAGGATAACTCTAATGAAGAAGAGGGCACCCAATGAGAAGGGTCTGCAACAAAGGACCCGCCCTCACATCTGCTTCAATGAACTTTCCTCTCCCTGGTAGAGATTTCAAACTATCATGTGTTTTAATGCGATCTCTGATATTCAAACTATTGATGTAAGAAACCATAGATTGATGGTGGGTTATATCAAATTTATATATGTCATTTTTTCTTGCCACTGATTCTGCATTCATATAATGTGCAACTAGCTTATTGGTGAGGTTGACACATTGCTCTCTTATTTCAACTCTTTCTCTCTTGGCACTCTCCATAATCTCTTCCAGATGCTCAGTTGAAGTTTCATGGACTTTCCTTTGAGATTTAGGTTATGCCCTTATCGTCTCCAATTCTATTGTTATGTAAAATAGGATTTTCTTCAGCTATGCATCACTGTATTTAATTTTCACATTGAAACAAACCTTAATCAAACTCTCGATGATAAGGAGACGATATTAACAATTAGTAAGAATTTATGTGTGTATATTTCCACTTCATGTTGATTAACGGTGTGTCCTAAGTTTCAAGTGGTCTCACCACTCATCAATCACTGACTAGAAGGAAAAATCATAATAGATAAAAAAAGAGTTCCTAGCTGATTATAAAGGGAAAATAGTGCCTAATTGATTATAAAGGAAAAATAACCAAGTGAATGTTAAAATTTGTAAGAAATTTTAAAATCTTACCCAGTAGGGAGGGGGAGTCTAATTTAATAGTAGAGACTGAATTGAATGTGTCCTCCCTATCATTCCCCATGGAATCCATTAACTCGTTCTTGTTATTGTCTTCTTTATGAACTACAAAACAATCCCTCATAAACTAGCTCATCATATGGGCAATGTCAACTTGTATGCAGTGCAGGAGGAGTGACTGAACTTTAATGAATATGCAGTGAATGGAAAGGATCGGGGAGTCTATGAAAAGAAAGAATTCAACTACTTCTAAAATTACCATTATGGTATGGCTAATGGCTGAAGTAGCCCATGGATCTTGATAGTCTCTCCCTTTTTTTTCATACCACACATTTCGCCACAATTTTTTGCACATCTACTTTAAGGCATTCCGAAAACAAATATTTGTTGATCGTATGAGATGTCTTCAAGAACCCTGAATTTCCTCCTATAGGAGAAGTGCATAATTCCAATAAGAACTTATGTTTGAGTTGAGAATTCTTACTTAAGTGATCTTGATACCATAACAAATCATTTTACATGTAAAGTTTTCTACTTTATTAGGGTCCTCCCATAGTTATTGAACCATCTTGCATATATGCTCATATTTCTATTATTCTATTCTTGCTTCTTCCACCCAATCATATTATGGAATGGAAATAGTAAACCATTTGTATATTCATCTTTCCTTGAGAGGCATCTGTCACAATTTTTTTTTTTTCCCTTTTTGTAGATAATTTCAAAATCATAACCCAACATCTTTGTGACCCATTTTTTTTCTCTTTTGAAGATATTATTTTCTCCAAGAGGTATTTCATACTATCATGATATGTTCTACTTTGATGTGTCATATCATTTGGTATGGGTGCCATTTATTAATGGCATGTAGTATGGCCAACATTTGTTTTCCATAGATGGGTTTGAGTAAGTTTTTCTCCTTTAAGTCTGTTATTTTTAAAGGCAAGAGAACTTCCTTCTTGCATCTAAATTGCACCAATTCCATGGCTTGTGGCATCACACTCCATATAAAAAAATTTGTGAAGTCGTGCATCACCAATATGGGTGTGTACACATAGCCTCTTTAAGTTCTTAAAACTCTTTGGTTTCTTCTTTAGTCCAAGATAATACTTCCTTCTTCAAAAAAAATTAGAGGTGATCTTATTTTCTCATAATTATTGACAAATTTATGGTAATCTCCTATCAATCCTAGGAATCCTATGAGTTTCCTCATGTTATTTTGGATTGGCCATTCCCTCATAGCTTTGATTTTGTTAGGATCCACCTTGATACCATCATGTGATACCATATGACCTAAATATTCCACTTATTTCACCCTAAAGGCACACTTGGAAGGCTTTACATATAGTTTTTGTTGTTCCAATAGGGTCAGGACCTTTTCAACATGTTGTACATGTTGTTCCCAAGGTTTATTATAAATTAGTGTGCCATCAAAAAATACTAGCACAAATTTTCTCTAAAAGGTTAGAAAATAGAACTCATCAAGATTTTAAAAGTTGAAGGAGCATTTCTAATTCCAAATGGCTTAACCAAAAACTCATAATGGTGTTCAGGTTCTATAAAGGGTTTTTTTTGTAATTTCTTCTTGCCTCATTCTAATTTGATGATATCTAGAACAAAGATCCAACTTAGTAAAGAAAATTACTCCATGCAATTCATCTAACAATTCATCAATGACAGGAATAGGAAACTAATATTTTATTTTCATTTTGTTGAGTTACTTGTATTCAAGACATAGGGGCCACAAACCATCCTTTTTATATCCATCACCACTGGTGAAGAGAAATCACTCTGACTAGGTTGAATGATGCCCACTTCTAACATTTCTTGAACCATACACTCAATATAACTCTTTTGTGCATGTGGATATCCATAAGACCTAATGTTATGTGGTACATATACATGTTGCAAATTAATAACATGGTCATGTTCTTGGATAGGTGGAAGACCCTTAAGAATTTCTCCAAATATCTTAGCATGATTGTTGATAAGTTTTTGAAGATCCACTGGCACAAAGGATAGAGATGTTTGAACCTCTAATTAACACAATTGTGCAACTACACCTTACTATCCCTTTTTTAGCAATTCTTTTATTCTATTAGATCTGATCACTTTACTTGGTTTCCTATGGATACCTCTAGGCTCAATTTCCTTTCCTTCTAAGAAAATTATTATGAAAAGATCTTGGAAATTAAGGGCCACTATTCCTAATGATTGTAAACGTTGGACACCTAAGACAACATATGCACCACCCATTTGGATTGCAATCATGGGACTAACCAATAAATAATCCCCCATTTTCATCTTAATATTATTGTTCTTGATTGAAAATATTATGGTACCTCCATCTACAATAGTCACTTTAAATTTGGGTGTTGGATATACAAAGAAATTAAGAAGTTTTTCCAATTTTTAATTGATTAATTTATGGGTAACACCTAAATAAATCAACATTATTACCCTTTTCATTTTGATATATCCCTCTATCTTGATGGCTTGTGGTCAACTGATACTAGCCAATGCATGACAATAAAATGTTGTAGTGGTTTATTCTAGCTCTAGATATTGTGAAGTTTGCACTTTTGATATTCTTCTTTTTCATGGTCTATTTAGAATAATTTATTCTCATTTCATTTATGCCCTTTACTATACTTGTTTTCATAGTTTAAACATAGTCGATTTTCTCTTCTTTCGTCCATTTGTTGAGGAGTCAACCTTGTTGGTTTAGGAAAGGGAGAATGATTTTATCTATAGTTATTAGTGACCAATTTTCTGGTGGCCATATCTTACTTTCAACTTTCCTTGCTAGATTGAAAGCATGCTCTAGAAATCTAAGTTCAAAGAGACACAAATTATGTTGGATGATTTCCTTTAAGCTACCTATAAATAGGTATAACAAGTTATCCTTTGAAAGATTTTTTACTCTGAGACTCAACTTTTGGAATTGTTAAATGTGTTGTATAACAAGACCTTTTTGTCGAAGATTTACCAATGACTAAATAATGTGTTGCTCTTAATATCCCCATTTTGTGATATCAATTCCTCTATATAATGGACAAATATATAATAGAACCATTTTTTCTTTCACAAAGCCATTGATACCATACATATTGCTCTTGTTCTAAAAACATGGACACAATATTTACCTTTTGTAAGGATTCCACTTGGTGTAGATCAAATTATTTCTCCATACGAAATATCCATGCTAGAGTATAATTACCATCAAATTTCCTCATATCAATCTTCAAAATGTATTATTTCCATGGTGCTAACTTGAAGCCCTGATGATGTGGATCTTGGATTGAAAATTCATGATTATGGTTCTGCGATTCAAAATTTGTTCTCTCCAAATGTGATAGCATACTACCCATATGATATTGATTCTCAACAACATCATTCTCTTTGCGTTCATGATTTCCTTGAGTCTCCAAATCCATTTTAGGAAGCCTCTGCAAGAGTATTTTCCATCAAAATCATTGATTTTTTAATTTCTTACTTATTTTCATTTATCTTCATTTTTATTTCTTCCTTATTTTAATTCATATTCTTTTCCATTTCTCTTTTATTTTTTCTTTATTACCTAAGAAACGTACCTTTTTCAACATACTACCGTCCATTTCATTAAATTCCTTCTATAATTGAGATAACCTAAATTGTAAGTCATCCCTTTCTTCATGAGTCAAGGATGAGCCTTTAACATATTTAATTGGTGTAACAAAGTTCTTTGGAGGCATGTTGTAAAATAATAATAACCCTCATCTTTACTACAATAAAAAAAATAGGATCTTCTAATGAACATTTAGGTCAATAATAAGTTATATCAAAATGGTTAAAGTTTTATTGATATATATATGATAGTTCAGGTCTTCTAGATCTAAAAAATTTCTATAGGATACTCTGATATGTAGTTTCTACAATTCCATGGGTGTGAACTGAATCTGATGTGACAACTGAAAGTTATAGTAACTCTCCCAAAACATTTTTTATTTTTTTTCCTCTTCCTGAGAAAAAACTTGTATAGAATTCCACATGTCCAATTCTTGAAATATAATTTTGGCACTTATACTTTGGGTACTTATATATGTATCTTGAAATTCCTAGAGATTTATAGTCTAAAATTCTCTAGATAAGAAGATATAACCAAAATACCAAGATGACATGTTTAAAATTTACTTCATGGTTTTTCACAAACCCTAACTTCCATAGGGTATAAATCTGAAAGTATAGCAAACCAATTTTTGTAAATGGAACCAAATATTCCACTAGATTTCTCCTTAATATTGTCCAAGTTTCACTTTATAAAAGTTTACAAAAAAAAACTTATAGCAAAAATTCCAAAGTAACCTGATTGAGACTGAATTCTAGAGCATACATTAAACCTTAACTTCTTTGGAGCATATCTTATAAAATCTAGTGAACCAAGATTTAAAACTTAATTCAAGATGTTCACCATGATTTCTCCTCAACTTGGTAGAAGTTTCACGTTCTAAAGCCTCACAAAAAAAAATTGTAGAGCAAATATTGATTTAGGAGCATTCAAGAACCATAACTTCCTTCGACCATATCTCTACAACTATAGTGAAGCAAGATCTAAAACTTGAACCAAATATTGATCACGATGTCTTGTTAATGTTCTCTAGGTTTCAATTTTTGAAACCTCCTAGGAAATAATTTATAGGAAAATTTCCACAATGACTTGCTTGAAGCAAAAAATATTGGATCTAGAGCTTTGATACCAGATGTTATGATCCTTGTGCCTTAACAATCATAAGAAACCAATAATTATATTCCACTTTGAGGGGTAAACCTATTCATATAACAAATACAATGAACAAGACAATATATGATGATTGTAAGGCTAAGTCTCCTTAGTGTGTGTGTGTGTGTGTGTGTGTGTGTGATACAAATGATACAATGGACCATGAGGGTTCTAGCCTACATAACGATATAAGAATAGAAATTTAATCACTCAATATCCAGGGATTAATAAGGGGGTTTTGGGTTAATATGGGGCTCATATAGGGCTTAACAATTTTCCCATTAATCACTATTAATTTAGCATTGATCAGTGTAAGTTATAATTTTTTATGCAAATTTTTTCATAAGATAATTTCTAATTTGAGTGGGAAGGACTAAGCTACCCTCCAACACTCATTTAGTATTGAAGGAATTATGCATCACCTCTATATTGGGAAGTAAATAATACCTAAGGAAAAATTAAAAAAATTAATTACATTTTTAAATAATGAATCCATACAGGTGGGGAGAATTTTATAGATAAGAGATGAATAACCTGTTTATAGAGTTTGTTTAACCCAACGTTTTGTACTTCCAAGTCAGTCCATCCTCACTAGATAAACCAATTGTTTAAGAGGAGATTAATTATGTATCATAGAGCTAATCTTATGTATATATACAGTTTATGGAAAGGATCAATATGAAATGATTTAGTCGGCCAGGGTTATTTGATGATTTGGGTAGAATTTAATTTTATTAAATTGTCTATTAATTTATTAATTGAATTGTGTGGTTTAAATCATTAGTTGATTTAATTAAATCAACTAATGATTTAAACCACACAATTCAATTAATAAATTAATAAACAATTTAATAAAATTTAATTCTACCAAAATCGTCAAATAACCCTGGCCGACTAAATCATTTCATATTGATCCTTTCCATAAACTGTATATATACATAAGATTAGATCCATGATACATGATTAATCTCCTCTTAAAAAATTGTTGTATCCCTTGAGGATGGACTCACTTGGAAGTCCGAAACGTTGGGTTAAATAAACTCTATAAACATGTTATTCCTCTCTTATCTATAAAATCAATTACATTACTAGGGGTGTTTATTTTAGAATAGGTTCTAGAGTTTTAATTTAATTATTAATAACTATTAGGTCGATGGAGATTTACCTCTATGGAATATGTTGGAATACTAGTAGGATTCATAGATAGTGGTATTTAAGATATTAGCAAGTCAGTTATGATATTTTCATTAATTTATGTCAAATTAATTAAGTAAAGAAAATTTCATATAAACATGTGCCGTATTGGGCATGTGGTATTCATAATCCACAATATTGGCCTAATGCATTGTAACAAAAACTTTTTACAAGTTAAAAATTTCCATAGTAATTGTATAAATATTTTATTAACATAAATATTAAGATAATTACTATGTCAATATAAAATAATATTCATTTAATATTGAATACACACACACACACACATTTTTTTTTAGATTAAAAGGCTAAACTATGAGATTTGAACTACTATCCATAACTCAAAGAATAGTGAATGCACCTATTCACCAATTATTCTATATAGCTATATACATATGTTAATAATAAATAAACATGTTTCATTTAAGACATAATTGATTCTAGAGTTTTCATATACCTTTTTTTAATATCAAGAGAAAAGTGATATCTTATATCTTGATTGGTCCACTAGGTCATCACCATTCATTTTGTAAAAAAATAAATTTTCTTCAATAAAAAGAATAATGATGCGATGAAAATTTTAGAAAAAAATAAAATGTTCAAATTTAAATATTTGAAATAATAATCATATTTATTATTAATAAAACATTATCATTAAAATATACATCAATATTCAATAAATAAAATTATTTTTAATTGACAATATTAATATAAAACGTCCTTGTGTTACATGGACATTCCCCCTCCACCCCCACGCCCCCCCCACACACACACACATACCCCCCCACACACACATATAGATATATGCAACATTTCCATAGACACTTATATATGTTGAATTAAAATATATGTTGGTGGGACTAACGTCGGTTTAGATTTAACTTAAAAGCGAAAAATTACAAAGATGGCAGTTACATTCCTCTACTATTGGATCACAGTAATAGCAAAATTAATATATATCACAATCCCAATTTTATTTGTAATTTCTATTAATCACATAGATTGTGACGATGAGAATGATATATCTTGATAAAGAGCAATGTGAAGATAAGATTGATATATTAACACAATGATCAAGTGCACCTATGCTACTCTAAAACACGATTGACAAATTGAGCCAAAAGGAACTCCAATATCACTATTGTGAGTTCACAACGTAATTTTTTTCATTTTGCGAAAAATGAGATATTCAAGATCAGATATATATTATGATGCATGCCTACAAGAAAGGTAGAAATACTCATTTCTAACATGAAAATGTGAGTATCTTATATAACCTTCTGACTTTATTTTTAGGAAGATATAATTATAAAATATACCAATAATTCTTTTAAAATTACTACTAACAAATATCTCAACTCCACATCTAAGGAAACATTCAATTAATTATAAATTGGATAAACATGGTTACTCATTACATAACTACATGCTTCAGCTTTTCTTTCAAAATGTAACTTTCAGCATATTACATTTGACCATGTGTCTAGGAAAAGGAACCAGGGTGTATACAAACTGGTGTTAGAGTGAGATATTAAAAAATACAAGAAAATGCACTGAGTTCCCTATCAAAATATATTCATGAACAAGGGTTTCAACTACACTGAATGCTCACAATTGTTTAGAATTAATTTTTTTCTACTTCATAAATTTTGACTTACAAAAATTTATGCAAACTATTTTTTTTTATCTTCTTTGGTAAGGGACAGGTTCTAGATAATGTTCTCTCTCGATATATATACTTGTATCTTGATGGGTTCTTTTCTATGTGACACACATACTCTCATACCCCTTTACTGGCCAATTATCAGAGACTTTATGACAAATCTGAATGGTCATAACATTTACAAATGCAATTTTATTAAAATTGCTGAATTTTTCGGGGAAGAAGGGAATTAAATACAAACTTTTTAAAAAGTCCAAATACAATTCTTTTAAAAATTATAATCCATACATATCATAAATCTAGATACACCTAAATAAAAATATAATTCTCTATTAAATTCTATGTTTTTTAATATTTCATTGGCTTCAAATTCACTAAACATATACAAAATAGCTATATGTGTGTTGAGTCTATATGTTTAATCATAATATATATCAAGTTCTCATAAATTCTTGGTGAATTATCAGAACTGGGTATAGACATGGCTATGATGCTTATATTTTCGAATGTTGATTTTCATAGTTATAATGAGAAGAAAATGATTCTGGACAAACTATGTTAACCATGTTCAAAAGAATGTAAACACGGTTTTTCCAAAAGCATTATTATATTTCTTTGTTCCACAACATCGTAAGAGGAATGAAACACACTTTCTATGAACCAAAATTGGAAGCAGGTTGTACCGCAACTTCAATCAACCCCATTTCTGGTTTTGTCCTAGTTGACATCATAGTTTGGCCCTCGAGGAATTCTTCGTTGCCATAATTAAAACCTACGTTACAGTGAGAACTTCCTTTAAAGTTAAATTCATTTTCATCTACATGAATTAATTTAAGAGGACCCAACAACACTTTCTTTCTCCGATCAATTTCCCATGGAGAAGAAAAATGAGGTCGAAAATTGTTGTTGTTGAAAATTGGAGGGACAAATCTTCCTTGATTACAATTATAGATGCATCAACAATAAAAATCATTATATCTAATTCTAGGAGGAGGAGGAGAGGAGAATAAGTGGTCTGTGGAGCAATAAGTTGTGGTTGTGATCAATGTATTGTCGATAATGGAGGAGGAGGATAACTCCAATGGGGAAGAGGGAATCCAACGAGAAGGGTCTGCAACAAAGGACCTGCCCTCACAACTACTTCAACAAAATTTCCTCTCTTTGGTAGAGATTTAAAATTTTCCTATGCTTTATTATGATCTCCGGTATTCAAACTATTGATGCAAGCAACCATTGATTGATGATGGGTGATATCAAATTTATATGTGTCATTTTTCTTGCCACTGATTCTACATTAATATAATGTGCAACTATCTGGTTGGTATAGGTTGACACATTGCTCTCTTGTTTCATCTCTTTCTCTCCTGGTTCTCTCCAGAAGCTCTTCCAAATGATCAATCAAAGTTTCATGGGCTTGCCTTTGAGATTGTGTTGATGCCCTTATGCACTCTAATTCTATTTTTATTCATAATAGGAGTTTCTTAAGCTCTGCATCATTGTTTTTAATCTGCACATAGAAACAAACCAATCAAATGCTCGATGATAAGGAGATGATATCAATAACCAATAGGAATTTATGTGTGTATATTTCCACAGCTTGTAGTCAAGTTGATTAACAATGTGTATATTTCCACAACTTGTATTCATGTTTATTAACAATGTCTTACGTTTAAAATGGTCTCACCACTCAACACTTATCCTCAAAGATGATAGCTAAAAGTATAATAGATCAGAAACATGTGCCTAACTGATTATAAAGGAAAAATAACCAAGTGAATGTTAAAATCTGTAAGAAATTCTAAAAGCTTACCCAGCAGGAGGGGGAGTCTAATTTAATAGTAGAGATCGAACTGGATGTGTCCTCCCTATCATTCCCACGGGAATCCATTAACTTGATATTGTTATTGTCTTATTCATGACTTGCAACACAGTCCCTCATAAACTAGCTCATCATGTGGGCAATATCAACTTTTATGCAGTGCAGGAGGAGTGACTAAACTTTAAGGAATATGTAGTGAATGGAAAGGATTAGGGAGTCTATGAAAATATATAATTCAACTACTTATAAAATCACCATTATGGTATGGCTAATGGTTGAAGGAGCCCAGGGGTCTTGATAGCCTCTCCTTTATTTTTTTGTCACACCACACATTCTGCCACACTTTTTGGCACATCTACTTTAAGACAATCCCAAAAAAAAAACTTTTTTGATCGTATGATATGTCTTCAAGAAACCCGAATGTCCTCCTATAGGAGAAGTGTATAATTCCAAGAAGACCTTATGTTTGAGTTGGTAATTCTTACATAAGTTATCTTGATACCATAACAAATCATTTTTATATGTATTTTTTTCTACTGCATTAGGGTCCTCCCATAGTTATAAAATGGTCTTGCATATATTATCATATTTCTATCATTTTATCCTTCCTTCTTCCACCCAATCATATTATGGAATGGAAATAGTAAACCATTTGTATCTTCCTCTTTCCTTGAGAGTGCATCTGTCACAATATTTTGTTTTCCCTTTTTGTAGATAATTTCAAAATCATAACCCAACATCTTTGTGACCCATTTTTTTTTCTCTTTTTAAGATATTATTTTCTCCAAGAAGTATTTCATACTATCATGATATCTATTACTTTGAAGTGTTATATTATTTGGTATGGATGTCATTTCTTAATGGCATGTAGTATCGCCAACATGTATTTTTCATAGATGGGTCTGAGTAAGTTTTTTCCTTTAAGTTTGTTGTTTTTAAAGGAAAATGATCTTCCTTCTTGCATCAAAACTGCAGCAATGCCATGGCATGAGGCATCACACTCCATAATAAATATTTTGGTGATTTCATGCATCACAAAGACGGGTGTTTCACACATAGCCTCTTTAAGTTCTTCAAATGCTTTGGTTTCTTCTTTAGTCCAAGAAAATACTTCCTTCTTCAATTTTTTTTTTAAAGTTCATGTTATTTTTTCACAATTCTTGACAAATTTGTGGCAATATCCAATCAATCCTAAGAATCCTCTAAGTTTCCTCAAGTTATTTTGGACAGGCCATTCCCTCATAGCTTTGATTTTGCTAGGATCCACCTTGATGCCATTGTGTGATACAATATGACCCAAATATTCCACTTCTTTCACCCCAAAGGCACACTTGGAAGGTTTTGCATATATTTTGTGTTGTTCCAATAGTTTCAAGACCTTTTAAACATCTTTTACATGGTATTCACAAGGTTTACTATAAATTCGTACGTCATCAGAAAACAATAGCAAAAATTTTCTCAGAAAGGTTTGAAAATAGAATTCATCAAGCTTTGAAAAGTTAAGGTGCATTTGTAAGTCCAAATGGCATAACTAAAAATTCATAATGGTATTCAGGTGCTCTAAAGGTTATTTTGGGAATGTCTTCTTGCCTCATTCTAATTTGATGATATCTAGAATGAAGATCCAACTTAGTAAACAAAATTACTCTGTGCAATTCATCTAACGATTCATCAATGATAGAGATAGGAAACTTATCTTTGATTGTCATTTTATTGAGTTACCTGTAATCAAGACACATAGGCCACAAACCATCCTTTTTGATAACCATCACCACTGGTTAAGAGAAATCACTCTGGCTAGGTTGAATGATCACTACGTCTAATATTTCTTGAAGCACACATTCAATCTCACTCTTTGGTGCATGTGGATATCTATAAGGCCTAATTTTAGGTGGTACACTTACATGTTTCAAATGAATAACATGGTCATATTCTTGGACATTTGGAAGACCCTTAGGCATTTCTCCAAATATCTTAGCATGATTGTTGATAAGTTTTTGAAGATCCACTTACCTAGAGGATAGAGATGTTTGGACATATAATTAACACAATTATGCAACTACACCTTGGTGTCCCTTTTTTTGTAATTTTTTCATGCTAATAGAGCTTATAAATTTACTTGGTTTCCCTTGGATACCTCTAAGCTCAATTTTCTTTCCTTCTAAGAAACATATTATGAAAAGATCTAGGAAATTAAGGGCCACTGTTCTTAATGGTTTTAACCATTGGACTTTAAGGACAACGTCAACACCACCCATTTGGATTGAAATCATGGGCCTAACCAATAATAATCCCCTGTATTCATCTTAATCTTATTGTAATTCATTGAACAATTTATGGTACTTCTATCTGCAATCATCACTTGAAATTTGGGTGTTGGATATACAATGAAATTAAGAAGTTTTGCTAATTTTTAATTGATGAAGTCATGGGTACCACAGAAATAAATCAATACTATTAGCCTTTTCATTTTCATATATCCTTCTATCTTGATGGTTTGTAGAGAACTCATACTATCCAATGCTTGACAAGAAATTGTGTTAATGGTTTCTTGTAGCTCTAGATCTTGTGAAGTTCCCACTTCTTGATATTCTTCATTTTCACAGTCTATGTATAATAATTTCTTCTCATTGCATTTATGCCCTTTACTATACTCATTGCCATAGTTGAAACATAGTCCAATTTCTCTTGTTTCATCCATTTGTTGAGTAGTAAACCTTATCGTTTAGGAAAGGGAGCATGATTTTTTCTATAGTTTTTAGTGACCAATTTTCTAGTGGTCATATTTTAATTTCAGATTTCCTTGCCAGAATGAAAAAATTCTTTATAGATTTAAGTTCAAAGAGGCACTCCTCATGTTGGATGATTTCCTTTAAATTACCCATAAATATGTCTAACAAGTTATCCTCTAAATTTTTTTTTACTCTAAGAAACAACATTTGGAATTGTTGAATGTGTTTTGTAATAGGGCCATTTTATCAAAGATTTACCAATGACTAAAGAATGTATTTCTCTTAATATCCCCATAATTTGATATCAATTCGTATGTAAAATGGACCAAGATATAATATAATCATTTTTCATTCACAAATCCATTGATACCATACATGTTGTTGTTGTCTAAAAACATTGACACAATATTTACCTTTTGTAAGGATGCCACTTGGTGTAGATCAAAGTATTTCTCCTTTTGAAATATCCCTGTTACATGATTATTACCATCAAATTTCATCATATCAATCTTCAGAATGTAATAGTTCCTTGGTTCTAACTTGAAGACCTGGTGATGTGGATTTTGGATTGAACATTCATGATTATGGTTTCGTGATTCAAAATGTATGCTCTCCAATTGTGATAGCATACTCCTCATGTGAGATTGATTCTCAACAACATGGTTCTCCTTATGTTCATAATTTCCTTGGGCCTCCACATCCCTTTTAGGAAGCCTCTCCAAGGGAATATTTTCCATGAAAATCATTGAATTTTGTATTTCTTCCTTATTTTCATTTATCCTTAATTTTATTCCTTTCTTAGTTTCATTCATCTTCTTTCCCATTTCTCTTTTAAGTTTTTCTTGAGAACATAAGAAATCCACCTTTTTCAACATACTAACATCCATTTCATTAACTTTCTTCTCTAATTGAGATAACCTAAATTCGAAGTCTTCAATTTCTTCATGAGTCAAGGATGATCCTTTAGTAGATTGAATTGTTGTAGTAACTTTGTTTGGAGGCATGTTGGAAAATAATAATAGCATTCCTCTTTATTACAACCAAAAAAAAGAGGGGATTTTATAATGAACATTTAGGTTAATAGTAAGTTATATACCTTAATTTTGAGAATATATGAATGATTGAATCTTCACTCATATATATTTGATATTTCAGGCTTTCTGGATCTGAAATTTTCTCATGGATACTCAAATATGTAGTTTCTGTAATTCCATAGGTGTGAACTTATTTGAGGTGCCATTTGAAAGTAATAGTAACTTTCCCAAAACTTGTTGATTTATTTTTATCTTCTCACGAGCAAACTTGTCCAATGTTCCACATCTCCAATTATTGAAATATAATTATGGCACCTATACCTGAGGTACTTCTACATGTCTCCTGAAATTCTTGGAGATTTCATAATCTAAAAATACCCAAACAAGAAGATATAGCCAAAATTTTAAGTTGACATGTTTAAAATGTATTTCATGGTTGTTCACAAACCCTAACTTCCATAAGTTATAAATCTCAAAGTATAGCAAACCAAATTTTGAAAATGGAACTAACTATTCCCCTAGATTTCTCCTTAATATAGTCCAAGTTTCACTTTATGAAATCTTACAAAAAAAAAGTTATAGCAAAATTCCAAACTAACGTGTTTGAGACTTAATTCTAGAGAATACATAGACCCTAACTTCTTTGGAGCATATCTTAGAAAATATAGTGAACCCAGATTTAAAACTTAAGACAAGATGTTCACCACGATTTCTCCTCAACTTGGTAGAATTTTCATGTTGTAAAGCCTCACAAAAAAACGTTATAGAGAAAATATTGAACTAACTTGTTTGAGACAAAATTTAGGAGCATTAAGAAACCATAACTTCCTTCGACCATATCTCTACAAATATAGCAAAGCAAGATTTGAAACTTGAACCAAATATTGATCAAGATGTCTTGTTAATGTTCTCTAGGTTTCAATTTATGAAACATTATAGGAAAAATGGTATAGCAAAAGTTCCACAATGACTTGTTTGAAGGAAAAAAATGTTGGATATAGAGCTCTGACACCAAATGTTATGATCTGTTTGGTCTTTACTTACTAAGGTAAGTTAAGCTCTTAATTCCTTTATCAACCTGGGAAAGTACACTTAGAGGCACTCATCTAATGTATATAGATATAGAAGGATTTAAGGTTCTAATGATAGCCTAGTGAAATGAAATTAACAGTGCTCTCTTACAAGAGGTCCTTCCTTGTCTTTTCAATCACTTAAGCATCAATCTAGATGAAAAAAAATCTAATGAAATTCTAATTGCCTAGGTAACAAAACAGAGTATTAATGACTGCGTAAAAATACTATCATTCCCTTACAAGAATCTTGCTCAATAGAATCCTTTCCAATCCTCAGATCATAACAATTCAAAGCAATTTCAACTCCTAACTAATCCAAGCAAAAAATAAGATAAGTAACATTTCAAACCAATGATAGTTGAATCTCTTACAAGAATCGCTTATCTAACTGCAAATTGAATTTAACAATTACAAATCTGAATCACTTGGAAATCAAATCATAAACTATCTCTGAAATTAAAGCCAATAAGCAGATATCGAAGTTATACAACAGCAAGCATATATATATATATATATATATATATATATATATATATATATATATATATATATATATATATATATATATATATATATATATATATATATATATATCAATCTTCATGGTTAGTATTAGTTGAGTCTTTTTACAAGGTTCTTTTCACAATGAATGCTAATCCTTTCCAATCAACAAATTCAATCACATAACCTTCCTTACAGCACATAAAAATAACCTTTGAATTTTTAAATCTATTTATGCAACTAGTAAAGAAACTTGATGACAGAGTGTACTAGCGTAGTGATGAGGGCCCTTCAACACTTCACAAGCACACTAAAAAATGATTCAAAAGAATATGACTATTGGATCTGGAGGCATAAACTCGATAGTGAAGTCTGTATTAAATCTGGAAATTAAAAATGCACAAACTGTACTTTCATGTGTCCAAAATCTAGCAGAAACATAGTCTTTTCTCATAGGTTATTTATCATGAATCCTATAACAAAAGAAGCTATTCCTCCTCCATATTATCCTAATAGAATTCTATTAATTACATCCAAGAAGGTCGAAATTGAATCAGTTCCTTCATTTATGCAAAAATTCTCAAAATAGAAATTATTTTCTTCACAAAATCTGGAAATTCTGCTAAAGTGGCTGGGTTTGACTAGCATTGACCGGACACCTATTTTCTTCAAAACCGAAAGTGGATAGGTAATCCACCATCCGTGTACATTTTTCTTCATGCCCACAATCTTCAAATTCGCCCACCTGCTATGCAACATGTCAAACAATGGAGCAATTACAAGAAGTTACAACTTCTTGTAATTTTATGAAAAATGTCATTTTTAACACAATAATTTCAAAAATTAATTTCAAGCTAAAAATAATGATAATGACATCATATCATTTAGTTTCTAAGGATTATAGCTAGAATATGAAGGTTAGATGGTCAAAAATGATAATCAAAAGAGGATTTTTAAGTGGAATGGACAGTCATAATTTGATACCAACATTCCCCCAAACTCAGGATTTTGCACGCCCTCATGCAAATGAATTCTAAGCTATCAAATTTTGCCTTCTTCCTTCTGCCTTTGTTTTTGCCTCTGTTGCCTGAAGTAAAGCATTGATGTTCATTTGGGCTTCATACTCTGTCTTCAAGATTTGATACTTGGTTTTAATTGCCTCCTTTTGCTTGTAAAGTTTATAGGCCTTCCTATAGATTTGCAATTTATAGGCTATGAGTTTTTTAACCTTCTTTTTCAATTTTCCATTCTCATCTTGAAACTTCTTTCTTCGTATTTTGAGTGTTTCATTTTCTCTTTTCACCACTCTTTCCAAAACTTCTGATTCCATAATCTACTACTGTAATTTCTCAACTTTCCTTTCCAGTTTTCTTTTCTTTTTACCTGAGAATTTATGTTCTTGCTGTTCCTTTTCCTTGTCTTTACTTTCCAATCCTTGTATGTAGTCATACTGTGGTTGTTGTAGAATATCATCTTCCTCCATCGTTTTCCCTTTCTGACCAATCTTAGTCTTTCTGGACCTTCTTGTGTAAGTGGAGAAAAATTTATCCTGTTCAGCCCTCTCAGCCTCCTCTCTTACCATCCTCCTTGTTTTGATACTACTACTGGATGGAACAGAGTTAATTATTCTTTACTCTAAAAGGCCTTCCTCTATAGCATCTACATCAATCAATAGTTCTGCATGTTGCTGCCCTTCCTTTAAATTCTATTGTTCTTCCTGTGAATTCCGCTACTTTGCTTGCTCCTCATCTGCCATAAACTCATTAGTCACCAAGAATTTCTTCCATGTCACACTTATCTTTTGCAGTTCAAATTCAATCAAGATTTTTACCAAACCAAAATGGTATAAGCTCCTATCCTTGTTTTTCCTTTGTTTTTGTGTGGTCTTAGACATCTTAGTTAAGATTTGCAAAAGAAAATAAGGCAAGCTTATAATGTAGTCTCCTCTTATATGCATTAAAAACTTGATATGATAAATAAATACAATGTTGTATATTCCCTCACAGGTTATAAATTTTTGAATGACATAAACTATTTCATCCCATGGATGAATGAGCCAACTCCTAGGAATCCTTGATTTCCAGTCAACTGATGATACCCTTGTCCTGGATATGAAATGTGTCCATGTTTTCTCCTTGAACTGCTTGGTTTTAAAATACTTCTCTCCTTCTGGGATTATGCCTATTGCTTGAGAAATTGTGTCTTCTGAGACCCTAAAAGACAAGTTTTCTACAATGGCCTTCTCTCCAGTGAATTAGGGGGCAAACTCCCTTGCTGTTAGCTCATTGTGCCCATTGAATTTTTCTAAGAATGCCAGCCATTGTTTTGCCCTAAAAATGTCTATGCAGTCCTTATGGTATTTGGAAGGGTCAAATTGTTGTGGCTCTATTCGGTTTGCCATGAAATTTTTTTTTACCTTTGGTTACCCTGTGCTGTAAGAAGAATTTACAGTTGTAAAAAAAAATGTACCATAGTTTGTAAAAATTTACTACATTTCCCTTATGCTTTAAAAAATTTCACCATAGTTTCGATAAGAAAACTACCTGAGCCTGAGTGCTATGTGTGTCTCTGTTTTAGTGGAGGACGCTGTCAATTAAATTGAAATGCCCTTCAACTGGTTCTGCAGAATCTCCCCTATGTCGTGGCCCTCTTACTCGTATGTTGACATTGTTATTGTCAACATACTCGTAACGCTATACCCCTACGTATTTCAGTGATGATTTCTTTCTAATCCTCAGAATCTTAAACAACTCTTACCAGTCACTAGGAGAAATTTGCAGCGTTCTTTACAGGTTCGGACTTCTACCTATACTCCGTGAGAAATACAATGTTTACTTCCTTGTTTTTAACACAACGGTTTCATTCGTAATGAACCTTACTGCCTCCATTCATTACTTGATTATGCAATGAACCCTCAGTCCCTTCACGTAGCAGATACTTCAATGATAATCCTTCAGTTCCTTACACAGGGATTTTTAATGACATCCTGAGCAGTCCTGGCAACAGTCGTGGAATGATGAAATTGGGTATGGTGCAAGCCCTTTGCTGAAATTGTGAGGCTACAGTTCATTATGGCGTCTTCAGATCGTGAGGGCATTGGGTCATTATGATATCTCTGAACTAACCATTAATCCTCATTATGATAACATACCCTTTGTCTTATCAAATATCTTTTATGTTCTAGATTTAAAAAAAAATTGGTTGAAAACCATAAAAATTTATAAATCCTTCATCTTCGTGTCCTTATCCCATCTTTCAAAATTTGGATTTGTAGCTTTTAATTGATGGCTTCTAATCTGTAATTGTCGACTTAATTGGTTCTGAGTATGCATGCTTAGTTTTAGTAGGTCTGTTGGTACTTATGACTGTAGGTTGAATGTTGGATTAGAAATGTATGTACAGGATAGAAGATAGGCTTTAAGAATCAGGTTTAGGGATATGTACAAGATAGAAAATAGGACTAATGTAATTAGAAATGTATGTATAGGATAGAAAATCTAATTTTTAAGAGTAGGAATGAATCCTATAGGATATAAAAATGGGTATGTATGATATAGGATAGGATAGATATTAGAAACTAAAATCAATAAACTTCATAAACCACTAATTAAAACTTGGAATTAATAAAAGAAATTAAAAGTATTAAAATGAAAATTATTACAACCCTCTGATATTTCTGTGTTTGGAAGCTAGGTTTTGTTGCTTGATATGTTCGGGCATAGCAGAATGTAATGGTGTCCATTTCTTTCTTAGGTGTAGTCTCCTCCCTTAGGTGTAGTCCAGTCTTCTTCTTTGCAATATTCTTGTTTTTAGGTGTAGTCTTCTTCTTTGCAGATGCAATCTTCCTTTATATAGGTCCCATTCTGATAATGTGCATAAAATAGGTCCCTTCTCTGAAAATGAGAATTTGTAGATAACAAGTCCCTTTCTGAAAAGTGAAAATTTGTAGATAACAAGTCCCTTTTTGGGATATGTTTAAGTTTGATCAAATCCTTTAAAGAAAACTTGAACAACAATCACTTCTTGTTGAGAATCCATTAGAAAATGTAAAGACAAATCTCTTCCTCTACTGGAGATGAACTTAGGGAGATGGAAAAGAATGAACGGGTTACCAGCATATCAGCATACCATGGTGTTAACACTGAAATTGCAAACAAGTGTTCATAAAGAGATGAATCTTCACTTGGACAGCTTCACCTGAATTTTGTAGTCTAGAAAAGTAATTTGTTACCTGGTTCTCTTTCCCTGGTCTATCTAGTATGGTGAGATTAAATTCCTATAGTAAGATTAAACATATGGTGATCCTGCCATTAGTAATTGGTTTTTTCATTAAGTATCTAATGGCGGAGTGGTCAGTGTGAATGAGGACTTCATATCGAGTTATGTAATGACGAAATTTTTTCACCGCATGTATAATTGCAAGCATTTCCTTTTCCATTACTATGTATTTGAGTTCAGCAGGAGTTAAATTTTTACTGATAAAGTAAATGGCATTAGTTAAATCATCTTCTGTCTGTCCTAATGAAGCCCCTACTACTATGTCCGATGCATCAGTTGAGATGTGAAAAGGTAAAGTTCAATTGGGTCCCCTTAAAACTGGAGCAGTGCTTAGTTTCTCTTTTAGTTTCTCAAAAGCATTTTGATAAGCCTCATTCCAATTGAAGGTTACATATTTTGTAAGAATTTTAAACAAGGGCAAAGCTATCATGCTAAAGTTTTCAATAAATCCCCTATAATAACTTGCATAACCAAGAAAGCTTCTTACATCTTTTTGATTTGTTGGAATTGGCAATTCAGCAATAATTTGTATTTTGGTTTGGTCTACCTTGATTCCCTCAAGAGAAATATGATTTCCTAAGACTATTCCCTCATTCATCATCATATAACATTTTTCATTGCTTAAAGACAAGTTGGTTTCTATACATCGTTGTAAAACTTTCTCAAGATTT
Source organism: Pinus tabuliformis (assembly GCA_031772625.1). NCBI lineage: Eukaryota > Viridiplantae > Streptophyta > Pinopsida > Pinales > Pinaceae > Pinus > Pinus tabuliformis. The sequence continues at coordinate 854,901,767 of CM062806.1, forward strand.
TGCAAAGAATTGTCAAAGGAATCACCATATACTGAAAAATCATCCATATATACCTCAACACATTCGTGGACCATATCAACAAAAATTGCTAATACTACTCTTTGAAATGTTGCTGGAGCATTGAACAAGCCAAATGGTAGTACATTGTAAGCATAAGTGCCCCAGGGACAAGTAAATGTCATTTTTTCTTGGTCTTCTGATGCTATGCTGATCTGATTATAGCCACTAAAGCCATCGAGAAAGGAAAATGACATTTTTCCAGCTAACACATCCAAAACTTGGTCAATAAATGGTAGTGGAAAATATTCTTTAGGGTGGCCTTATTCAATTCTCAATAGTCAACACAAACTCGCCACTTACCATTTTTTTGGGGAACTATTACTAATGGAGATACCCATTGGCTGTCAGAAATGGGGTAAATGAACTTTACTTTTAGTAACTTCTGTAATTCATCTCTTACAATCTCTTTGAGCATGGGGTTCATCCATCTTTGTGGCTGCCTCATTGGTTGAATACTAGTGTCTGTGTAGATATGGTGAGTGCAAGTTTCTGGGTGAATTCCCTACATGTCAGTGTAGTCCCAAGTGAATGCCTTTTGGTATTTGGTGAGCAAATCAAGAAATTTCCATTCCTGAGATGTTTCTAGAAAGGCCCCAATGTTCAATGTTTTTCCTGGGTTGATTTCTATAGTCTTGCTTTGTGTGTTTGTAATGGAGTCGATTGGAAAGATTTCCTCAAATATTGTTTTCAGAGAGTACATAGTACAAGTTTCCTGAAAGCTTTGTGCCAATATGTGATCTGTAGTAGTGTATTGTTCATTTCTCAATTCTTCTGAAACATCAGGTTGGGAGATAAACATTTCCACTAAATCTTCATTGTTGTTCTCCTCGATATCATACATTTGATTGATGCTTAAAACAGAGTATATTTCTTCCTGATCATTGTACTTGTCATCAAGCCATAATTTTTGTGTTATTGTTGGGGCTTGTGCTGATGGGTACAAGGTAAGTTGTTTTCTCTTTGTGCCTCTAGAAATGATCATGTTACCAGACCTACATCCAATGAATGCATCAGCAGTTGCCAACCATGGTCTGCCAAGTATGAGTGGATGTCCTCCTAAGTTTGATTTTGGCTGGAGTACTAAAAAATCAACTAGATACTCCCAAGAGTACATTGAAACAATTATATCTTCCAGTATCCCTTTAGGAATGACTTTAAAGTGATCTGCTAACTCCAAAACAATCGCGGTTGTTTGTAAATTTGTTAGCTGCAAAGTTTTCATTGTGTCCAATGTCATAATGTTTATGGTAGCTCCTAAATCAATCAGAGTGTTTGGAATTGAAATTTTGTTGATAATTTCTATGACTCTAGGTATGCCTAGATTAACATATTTCTCCATGGAAATGACATTCGACATTAAGCTAGATAAATTTCCAATAACATGTATTGTTTGTGGATCAAATTGTTTCTTTGCAGGATTTTTGAGACAGAGATCTTTAATGGCTTCAGTATAAATCGGAATATCCTTGATTTCATGGAGTAATGGCATTTTGACATACACACTCAATTCATCAAGAACATCAAATTGTGGCAATGGTGTGGGTAATTTTGGTTGAAATGATCATTCTGGAAATGGAGGTGATTGTAGTGTTTTGATTTGTTGACCCTGTTCTAGAGTGTTTTGTGTTGGGTCATTTTGTTTGCTGTGTGTTTGTTTTTCTTGTTCATCATTTTGACTCTCTTTTTGTGACTACGTTTGAATAGGTGGAGGTTCTTTTTGCAGATTTCGACCTGACCTTAGTTCAATGTTTTGCAGTGGCAAAGTTGGGTACAATGGTCCCTCATCTACGCTGTAAGTTGGTCTATCTATTTGGTTGTTTGGGTTGGCTATGGGTTGAACTAGTAGCTGTGTGGGTCTAGGAGGTTGGATGGATGGTAATTGTAGCTGTGGTGAATTTATTTGTGGAGGAGCAGGTAAATTGTGTTGAGAATTCTACTGTTGATAAGCAACTGGTCGTTGAGGGTATTGTTGTGGATATGGCTGAGAATATTGTGGCTGATAGTGTTGGAGATATGGCTGAGCAAATGGTTGCTGATATTGTTGAGGTTGTTGTTGAGTAAACTACTGAGGATAAGAATATCCTTTCTACCCTTGTTGTGGACAATTTTGCCGTTGTTGATTAAACCAATTTTGCCAAGGCATAGGAACATTCCAAGAATTTTGAACAGGCATGTTATAACTTGCTGAATTTGGAGTATGATACATACCTGGAGGTCTTGGCTACCATGGCCTTCTAGCTCCCATGAAGTACATGTTCTCCATTTTTTCATTGGCTTCCAAATTATAATTCTGCAAAATTTTCATCTTTGTGCAATCCTTAGTGTCATGATTTTTTGTACAAAACCCACAAATCTGCACATTATCTAAAGGACATTCTTTCAAAGCATGTTTTCTTCTACATTTGGGAGAGAATATAGATAACTCTTGTTCTTGTTCATCTTGTCTTTATTTGTTTTCAAAGTGTCTATTTGATTCTCCAAAGTACTTAGAAGGTCTGTTTTGAAATCTTCAAATAGATTGCTTAGTTTAGCTCTAATAATATTTCCTATAGTAGATTTAATGAGCTTAGATGTCATAGCTCTTTTTCCATTTCTTACCCTACTTCTAGAGTACTTTGACACAAGTCAGAAATCTCCTCAAACGGTAAATTAGAAATGTCCCCTTTACCCATGAGATTGAGGTCATCTAGATACTCATCCCGGATGCCCTTAAGAAATATTGTTCGAATAAGATCAACATACATGGTTCTATGTTTTGATTTTTGTAGATTATATGAGAATCTTTCCAAGTATTCCTCTAAGGTCTCATCTTCTTGTTGATTCATTCTAAAGATGTCATCTTTAGAATCTTTTGATTGATAGTAAGGTTGATACTTCTTCAAAAAGTTTTTTCTCATGTCATCCCAATCCGTGACTGAATGTTCACCTAATCCAATGAACCACCTAAGTGTTGTTGCTTTAAGGTAGCAGGAAAAAGTCGAAGTATATGTGCATCATCGATATATCCATAGGTTCGGCATACTATGTCAAATTCGAACAAAAACGAGTCTGGGTCTTTAGATGCCATACCATAAAAGTTTGGTAATACAGATGGCAGTATATTTTTCATTTTAATTTCCTCATCCATATAATCTCCTCTATTTTGAATTGGAAATTCAAATGTGGATTCCTCTGTTTCTGGTGGATTTCGATTTCCTCCAAAAAGAGTATCATTTCCTCGTTTTTCTTCATTCTCTCTTTTTCTTCTCCTTTCTTCCATTTGTCTCTCATACTCTCTTAGTTGTTGTGGAGTAGGTCCTTTGGCTCCTCCGTCTTCATCCATTGTGATTTGTGATTTGTCTAAGGTTTCTATCTCTTCTTCTTTCTTTAGTTCTTGAGGGAAAATTTGTTTAAAGACAGGCTATTGGATTCTTATACTACTGTCTTTTAGTTTCCTTACTGTAGAAGTCTCAGGTATATATATTTTCTTTGCCTCATGAGCTAGTAGGATTTGTCTTTCACTGAGAGTAAGTCTTTGGCCTGATCTTTGTTTTTCTTTAAGTTTTTCCACAGTAACTTTTCCAATTGTTGTTGTGTACTCAATCCTTTCTAATGGTTCTGCTCCTAATGGTGGGTTAGTTTTTGGTTGGGGGGTTTTTGTGAATCTTCCTTTCTCATCCCTAAATCTAGACATAAATAAACATGAATAAAAATTAAATTTAAATCTATGTTTTTGTTGTTTTGTTGATTTTAAGTGTTTTTTTTAGGTTTTTTTTTCTAAATCTTTCTAGTTGCACCTCCCCAGCAATGGCACCAAAATGTTTAGTCTTTACTTACTAAGGTAAGTTAAGTTCTTAATTCCTTTATCAACCCAGGAAAGTACACTTAGAGGCACTCATCTAATGTATATAGATATAGAAGGATTTAAGGTTCTAATGATAGCCTAGTGAAATGAAATAAATAGTGCACTCTTACAAGAGGTCCTTGTCTATTCAATCACTTAAGCATCAATCTAGATGAAAACAATCTAATGAAATTCTGATTGCCTAGGTAAAAAAACAGAGTATTAATGAATGGGTAAAAATCCTATCATTCCCTTACAAGAATCTTGCTCAATAGAATCCTTTCCAATCCTCAGATCATAACAATTCAAAGCAATTTCAACTCCTAACTAATCCAAGCAACAAATAAGATAAGTCACGTTGCAAACCAGTGATAGTTGAATCCCTTACAAGAATCACTTATCTAACTGCAAATTGAATTTAACAATTACAAATATGAATGACTTGGAAATCAAATCATAAACTATCTCTGAAATTAAAGCCAATAAGCAGATATTGAAGTTATACAATAACAAGCATATATATATATATATATATCTTCAAGGTTAGTATTGGTTGAGTCCTTTTACAAGGTTATTTTCACAACGAATGCTAATCCTTTCCAATCAACAAATTCAATCACATAACCTTCCTTACAACACATAAAAATAACCTCTGAATTTTTAAATCTATTTATGCAACTAGTAAAGAAACTTGATGACATAGTGTACCAGCATAGTGATGAGGGCCCTTCAACACTTCACAAGCACACTGAAAAACGATTCAGAAGAATATGAATATTGGATCTGGAGGCATAAACTCGATAGTGAAGTTTGTATTAAATCTGGAAATTAAAAATGCACAAGCTGTACTTTCATGTGTCCAAAATATACCAGAAACATGGTCTTTTCTCATAGGCTATTTATCATGAACCCTATAACAAAAGAAGTTATTCCTCCTCCATATTAGCCTAACAGAACTCTATTAATTACATCCAAGAAGAATGGAATTGAATCCGTTCCTTCCTTAATGCAAAAATTCACAAAATAGAAATTATTTTCTTCACAAAATCTAGAAATTCTGTTGAAGTGGTTGGGTTTGACCAGTGTTGACTGGACTTGACACCTATTTTATTCAAAACCGAAAGTGGATAGGTAATCCACCATCCGTGTACATTTTGCTTCATGCCCACAATCTTCAAATTCGCCCACCTGCTATGCAACATGTCAAACAATGGAGCAATTACAGGAAGTTACAACTTCTTGTAATTTTCTGAAAAATGTCACTTTTAACACAATAATTTCAAAAATTAATTTCAAGCTAAAAATAATGATAATGACATCATATCATTTAGTTTCTAAGGATTATAGCTGGAATATGAAGGTTAGATGGTCAAAAATTGATAATCAAAAGAGGATTTTTAAGTGGAATGAACATTCATAATTTGATACCAACATGATCCTTGCACCTTAACAATGATAAGAAACCAATAATTATAGTCTACTTTGAGGAGTAAACCTCCTTATACAATAAATAAAATGAACAAGACAATCTAATGATCGCAAGGCTAACGATATAAGAATAGAAATGTAATCGCTCAATACCTAGGGATTAATAAGGGGTTTTTGTGTTAATATGGGGCTCATATAGGGCTTAACAATTTTCCTATTGACCATTATTAATTTAGCATTGATCGATGTAAGTTATAATTTTTGATGCAATTTTTTTCATAACATAATTTTTAATTTGAGTGGGAAGGACTAAGATACAGTCCAACACTTGTTTATTATTAAAGGAATTATGCATCCCCTCTATATTTGGAGGTAAAGAATACCTAAAGGAAAAAAAATCAATTACATTGCTATGGATGTTTATTTTAGAATAGGTTCCAGAATTTTAATTTAATTACCAATAACTATTAGGTGGATGGATATTTACCTCTATGGAATATGTTGGAATATTCTAAGGATTCATAGATAGTTGTTTTTAATATTTATTATCAAGTGAGTTATGATATTTTCATTAATTTATGTCAAGTTAATTAATTAATGAAAATGGCATATAAACTTGTGCCATATTGGGCATGTTTTATTCATAAGTCATGATATTGAGCTATGTTATTGTAACAACAGCTTTTTACAAGTTAAGAATTTCCTTAGTAATTATATAAATATGGTATTGTAACAAAAGCTTTTTACAAGTTAAGAATTTCCACAACAATTGTATAAATATTTTGTTAACATAAATATTAAGATAATTACTATGTCAATATAAAATAATATTAATTTAATATTGAACTTTTATATATATATATATGCAATTTTTTTAGATTAAGAGACTAATCTATGAGATGCACTTATTCACCAATTATTCTATGTAGCTATATACATATATTAATAATCAATAGACACATTTCGTTTAAGACATAATTAATTCTATAGTTTTAGATTTTCATATACATTTTTTTTTGAATATGAAGAGAAAAATTGATATCTTATATCTTGATTGGTCTACTACGCCATCACCATTCACTTTGTAGAAAAATTATTTTAAAAGAAATAAAATGTTTAAATTTAAATATTTGAAATAATAATAATATTTATTATTAATAAAACATTATCATTAAATAATAAATCAATATTCAAAGATTAATTAATTAATTTTAATATTTTATGATTTTAATTGAGAATATTAATATGAAACGTCCTTTCCCACACGCACACACAAAAGATATGTGGTGAGACTGGCACCGGTTTAGATTTAACTTAAAAAGAAATAATTACAAAAATGGCAGTTACATTCCTCACTATTGGATCACAGTAATAACAACATTAATATGTATCACAATCCCAATTCTATTTGTGACTTGCAGTAATCACATACGTTGTGACGATGAGAATGATACATTTTGATAAAGAGAATTGCGAAAATGAAACTGATATATTAACACAATGATCAAGTGTACCTTTGTTACTCTAAAACACGATTGACAAATTGAGCCAAAAAGAACCCCAATATTACTGTTGTGAGTTCACAACGTAAATGTTTTCATTTTATGAAAAATGATATATTCATTTTATGAAAAATGATATATTCAAGATTAGGTATATATTATGATATATGCTTTCACAAGAAAGATAGAAATACTCATTTCTAACATTAAAATGTGAGTAGCTTATATAACTTTCTGACTTTAATTTTAAGAAAATTAATTAAGAATTTTTTTAAAACTTCTACTAACAAATATCTCATCTCCACATCTGTGGACACATGCACTTAATTATAAATTAAATAAACATGGTTACTCATTATAGAATACATGCTTCAGCTTTTCTTTCAAAATATAACTTTCACCATATTATATTTGACCATGTGTATAGAAAAAGGAACCAGGGTGTATACAGACTAGTGTTAGAGTGAGATATTAAAAAATACAAGAAAATTCCCCTAGTGCCCTATTAAAATATCTTTATGAATTTTTTTTCCAGTTAGATTGACTACTCAGTTGATTAGAGTTACTTTTTGCTATTTCATAAATTTTGATTTAAAGGAATTTCTATAGACTAATCTTTTTATATTCTTTGATAAGAGACATGTTTTATATATATATATATATATATATATAGAGGTTCTTTTCTATGTGGCACACATACTGTCATACCCTTTTATTGGCCAACTGTCAGATACTTTATCCCAGATCTGAATGGTCATAACACTTACAAATGCAATTTTATTACAATTTTGGAATTCCTTGGGGAAGAAGGAAATTAAATACAATTTTTTTTAAGCATAATTTCAATTTTTCAAATATAATTCTTTTAAAAGTTGTAATCCATACATCTTATAAATCTACCGAAAATAATATAATAATCTATTAAATTCTATGTTTTTAAATATTTCATTGGCCTCAAAATCACTAAACAGATACAAAGTATCGATATGTGTGTGCTGAATGTATATATTTAATCATAATATCTCAGGTTCTCATAAATGATTGGGATACTGGCAACATTTTGGTGAATTATCATAACCGGGTATAGACATGGCTATGATGCTTATATTTCTTTGTTCCACAACATAGTAGGAGGAATGAAACAAAATTTCTCTGAACCAAAATTGGAAGCAGGTTGTACCTCAACTTCAATCGATCCCATTTCTGGTTTTCTCCCAGTTGACATCATAGTTTGGCCCTCAGGGAATTCTTTGTTGCCATAATTAAAACTGTGTTACTGTGAGCATGGCCTTTAAATTTAAATTCATTTTCATCTGAATGTATAAATTTAAGACGACCCTGCAACACTTGCCTACTCCGATTAGTTTCCCATGGAAAAGAAAAATGAGGTCGAAAATCGCTGAAAATTAGAGGGATGAATCCTCCTGCATTACTATTATAGATGCAGCAGCAATAGAAGTCATTATATCTTAGTCTAGGAGGAGGAGGGGAAGGATAATAAGTGGTCAATGGAGCAATAAGTTGTGGTTGTGATCAACAGATTTCTGATGATGGAAAAGGAGAATAACTCTAATGGGTAAGAGGGCATCCAACTAGAAGGGTCTGCAACAAAGGCCCCGCCCTCACAACTGCTTTAACAAACATTCCTCTCTCTGGTAAGGATTTCAAATTTTCATGCACTTTACTGTGATCTCCTATACTAAGACTATTGATGCAAGCAACCATTGATTGATGGTGGATTATATCAAATGTATATGTGTCATTTTTTATTTCCACTGATTTTGCATTCATATAATGTCCAGATAGCTAGTTGGTGAGGTTGAAACCTTGCTCTCTTGTTTCATCTCTTTCTCTCCTAGTTCTCTCTAGAAGCTTTTCCACATGCTCAATCAGAGTTTCATGGGCTTGCCTTTGAGATTGTATTGATGTCGTTATGGACTCCAATTCTATTATTGTGTATAATAGGAGTTGCTTCAGCTCTGAATCAATGCATTTTTTCTTCACATTCAAACAAACCCTAATCAAACTCTCGATGATATTAATAATTGGTAAGAATTTATTTGTGTATATTTCCACATCTTGTATTCATGTTGATTAACAATGTATCCTAGTTTCGAGTGGTCTCACCACTCATCATCACAGACGGGAAGGAAAACCATTTCAAGTCATCTCACCATTCATCATCACATATGAGAAGGAAAATCATAATAGATCATAAAAGAGTTACTAGCTAACTATAAAGGAAAAATAACCAAGTGAACCTTAAAATCCATAAGAAATTCGAAAACCTTACCCAGCAAAGGGGGGAGTCTAATTAATAGCAGAGATTGAATTGAATGTGTCCTTCATATCATTCCCCATGGAATCCTTTAACTCAATCTTGTTATTTTCTTCATTATGACCTGCAACACAGTCCCTCATAAACTAGGTCATCAAGTGGGCAATATCATCTTGTATGCAGTGCAGGAGGAGTGACTGAACTTTAAGGAATATGCTATGAATGGAAAGGATCAGGGAGTCTATGAAAGGAAATAATTCAACTACTTCCAAAATGACCATTATGGTATGGCTAATGGCTGAAGGAGCCCAGGGGTATTGATAGTCTTTCCTTTAATTATTTTTCATACCACACATTCTGCCAATTTTTTTTTCACATCTACTTTAAGACATTCCCTAAAAAAAATATTTCTTGATCGTATGATATGTCTTCAAGAACCCTGAATTTCCTGCTATAGTAGAAGTTCATTATTTCAATAATACCTTATGTTTGAGTTGAGAATTATTACATAAGTGATCTCGATACCATAAAAAATAATTTTTACATGTGAATTTTTCTACTGCGTTAGGATCCTCCCGTAGTTGTTAAATGATCTTGCATATATTTTCATCTTGCTATCATTCTATTGTTTCTTCTTCCACCCAGTCAGATTTTGGAATGGAAATATTAAACCCTTTATATCTTCCTCTTTCCTTAAGAGTGCATCTGTCACAATATTTTGCTTTCCCTTTTTGTAGATAATTTCAAAATCATAACCCAACATCTTTGTGACCCATTTTTTGTTGTTTTTTTGAAGATATTGTTTTCTCCAAGAAGTATTTCATACTATCATGATATGTTTTACTTTGAAGTGTCATCTTATTTGGTATGGATGCCATTTCTTAATGGCATGTACTATGGCAAACATTTATTTTTCATAGATGGGTTTGAGTCAGTTTTTTCCTTTAAGTTTGTTGTGTTTAAAGGCAAGGGATCTTCCTTCTTGCATCAAAAATACACCAATGCCATGGCCTAAGGCATCACACTCCATAATAAATATTTTTTTGAAGTCATGCATCACTAAGATAGGTGTTGTACTCATAGCCTCTTTAAGTTCTTCAAATGCTTTGGTCGCTTCTTTAGTCCAATAAAATACTTCCTTCTTCAATATTTTTTTTAGAGGTGATGTTATCTTCTCATAATTTTTGACAAATTTGTGGTAATGTCCTATCAATCCTAAGAATCATGTGAGTTTCCTCAAGTTATTTTGGATCGGCCATTAGCTCATAGCTTTGATGTTGTTAGGATCCACCTTGATGCCACCGTGTGTTACAATATAACCCAAATATTCCACTTATTGCACCCCAAAGGAACACTTGGAAGGATTTACATATAGTTTTTTTTTGTTCCAATAGTGTCAAGACCTTTTCAACATGTTGTACATGTTATTCCCAATATTTATTGTAAATCAATATGTCATCAAAAAATACTAGCACAAATTTTCTCAGAAAGGTTAGAAAATAGAATTCATCAAGCTTTGAAAAGTAGAAGGTGCATTTGTAAGTCCAAATGGCATAACCAAAAAGTCATAATAGTGTTCAGGTGCTCTAAAGGTTGTTTTAGGAATGTCTTCTTGCCTTATTCTAATTTGATGATATCTAGAATGAAGATCCAACTTAGTAAAGAAAATTACTCCATGCAATTCATTTAACAATTCATCGATGACAAGAATAGGGAACTTATGTTTGGTTCTAATTTTCTTGAGTTACCTATAGTCAAGACACATATGCCACAAACCATCATTTTTTATAACCATAACCATTGGTGAAGAGAAATCACTTTGGTTAGGCCGAATAATGTCTGCCTCTAACATTTCTTGAACCATACACTCAATCTCACTCTTTTGTGCATGTGGATATCTATAAGGCCTAATGTTAGGTCATACATTTACATGTTTAAAATGAATAACATGTTCATGTTATTGGAAAAGTGGAAGACCCTTAGGAATTTCTCCAAATATCTTAGCATGCTTGTTGATAAGTTTTTGAAGATCCACTCACACAGAGGATAGACACGTTTGAACATCTAATTAACAAAATTTTGAAACCTCACCTTAGTGTCCATTTTTTAGAAAAAAGTTCATCCTATTAAAGCTTATCACTTTACTTGGTTTCCCTTGGATACCTCTAAGCTCAATTTCCTTTCCTTGTAAGAAACATATTATGAAATGATCTTGGAAATTAAGGGCCACTATTCCTAATGATTGTAACCATTGGACACCTAATCATTTGGATTGAAATCATGGGACTAATCAATAAATACTCTCGGATATTCATCTTAATCTTATTTTACTTCATTGAACAATTTATGGTACCTCCATTTGGAATCATCACTTGAAATTTGGGTGTTGAATATAGCGGTACATCTCGCTTTCATACAAGGGACCACTGACAAGATTGCTAGAATCCTTAGGAGACATAATGTTCCCTCAACCTTTAGACCCCTTAACAACATTTCTAGCTCCCTTAGATCTGTAAAAGACCCTGTTGATCGCAAGGACATGAAAGGGGTCTATGGTATTCCTTGTTCTTGTGGGACCCCCTATATTGGTGAAACTGGGTACTCTATTAATCAGAGGATTCATGAGCACGCAACTGGCATTAAGCATGGGAGGACACGGTCTTCAGTCCTAGAAAACCATGCAGATAAGACCAAGCATCATATATGTATTGAGAAGGCCAAGGTTATAGCTAAGATTTCTCATTTTCATCACCATAAATTTAGGGAGGCCATAGAAATTGAAAGAAGGCGAGCAATCTCAATAGGGATGACGACTGGAATATTAGCAGTTGTTGGATCCCTGCCCTCTCCTCCTAGACCCACCACCCCACCCACCCCCTTTATTACCCTCCCTTGTTCTGGTTGTTTCCTTTCTTATTTTATTCCCTCGGCTTATGAATTGTTTGAATTCCCCTACGTTCCCTTCTCTTTTGATTTATTATTTCTTTTTGCTTGGTTCTCTTCACCTTTACTTATTCATATATTTTCACTCATATAAAATTGAAATTGAGAAGATACATATATTCACTTAATGATTATTAGGTTAGGTTCTTAATAAAATTTCTTTTTAATTAATTTTTTATTTATTAAAATTAATAAGTTTATTTATAAACATAAAGAATTATAAGCAGGCATATTTAAATGTTATAAAATTAATAAAAATATTAACTAATTATTTGATACACATTTAATCCATATTTATCCTGGAATAGTTTTAGTAACTCATACATTTAAATGAAAAAAAATATAATTAATAAAAAAATCATCTATTTAATTAATTATTTAATAAACATTTATTTTTTCCTAGCTTATCCCATAATCCTTCATATATGTTTATTTATATAAATATATTTTACTTAAATTAAAAGAAGATAATGCATATCTATTTAAATAAATATACATGGTAAACAAGTTAACTAATTCATTTAACTAATTAATTATTTAATTAATAAACTTTTATTTTTACCTTAATTTATCCCATAATAATATAAGTTTTCACATATAGTTTATTTAGTTTGAAATTGAAAAGAGAATAAAATTTTTAATGTTCTTAATTTAGGTTGAGATATTTTATTTAATTATTAACGGATATATTGAGTTACGTATAAAATTAAATAAAAATAATTAAATCTAACAAATTAACCAATTAATTAATTAACTAACTAATTAATAAACTTTCCCTAACTCTTGATCCGGTTAAATTTAGTTGTAGTCCAGTGATCTGTGGCCATTTCCTTTGGTCAAAATTAGTCGTTTCTTTCTAGATGTTTGAATGATCGGTCTCTCTATTTAATTTATTGCCATGATCTGGTTCTTCATCTTGTCCTGACGATGAACCACACTTGTTGATTCAAAATGCGTTGAAAAATGAAGTTTGATGTGATATTGCCGAAAGCATTTCTCATAAACTTGTTATGGATCACAGAAGCCTCAATTCAATAATTTTTAATTGATGAAGGTTATGGGTATTATTTAAATAAATAAATATTATTACCCTTTTCATTTTGATATATCAGTCTATCTTGATGGTTTGTGGACAACTGATACTAGCCAACGCATGACAAGAAATTGTTGTAGTGGTTTCTTCTAGCTCTAGATCTTGTGAAGTTTCCACTTCTTGATACTCTTCATTTTCATAGTCTACGTAGAACAATTTCTTCTCGTTGCATTTATGCCCTTTACTATACTTGTTGTCATAGTTGAAACATAGTCCATTTGCTCTTCTTTCATCAATTTGTTGAGTAGTAAACCTTATCAGCTTAGGAAAGGGAAAATGATTTTTTGTATAGTTAATAGTGGCCAATTTTCTAGTGGTCATATTTTACTTTCAAATTCCCTTGCCAGAACGAAAACATGCTCTATAGATTTAAGTTCAAAGAGGCATACCTCATGTTGGATGCTTTCCTTTAAAGTACCCATAAATATGTCTAACAAGTTATCCTATAAAATATTTTTTACTCTAAGTCTCAACTTTTAGAATCGTTGAATGTGCTCTGTAATAGGACCTTTTTATCAAAGATTTACCAATGACTAAAGAATGTGTTTCTATTAATGACTAAAGAATGTGTTTCTATTGGTCTTGTTGTAAGAACATGCACATGATATTTACCTTTAGTAAGGATGCTACTTGGTGTATATCAAAGTATTTCCCATCTGAAATATCCATGTTACAGGATCATTACCATCAAATTTCCTCATATCAATCTTCGGAATGTAGTAGTTCCTTGTTGCTAACTTGAAGCCCTAATGATGTGGATCTTGGATTGAAAATTCATGATTATGGTTTCGTGAATCAAAATACATGTTCTCCAATTGTGATAGCATACTCCCCTCCCCATATGGGATTGATTCTCAACAACATGGTTCTCCTTATGTTCATGATTTCCTTGGGTCTCCACATCCCTTTTAAGAAGTTTCTACAAGAGAATGTTTTCCATAGAAATCATTGACTTTTGTGTTTCTTCCTTTTTTTCATTTATTTTTATTTTTATTCATTTCTTATTTTCATTCATCATCTTTCCCATTTCCATTTTAATTTTTTCTTGAGAACCTAAGAAATGCACCTTTTCCATCACACTAACATCCATTTCATTAACTTTCTTCTCTAATTGAGATAATCTATATTCTAATTCTTCACTTTCTTCATGAGTCGAGGATGATCCTTTAATATATTGAATTGATGTAGTACCTTTTTATGGAGGCGTGTTGGAAAATAATAATAACCTCCATCTAAATTATTACAACCAACAAAAAGAGGGGGTATTATAAAGAACATTTAGGTCAATAGTAAGTTATATACCTTAATTTGGAGAATATTTGAATGATTGAAGCTTTACTGATATATATTCGATATTTCAGGCCTTCCCGATCTGAAAATTTTCTCTATGATACTCGGATATGCAGTTTTTGTAATTCCATAGGTGTGACCTTAATTTGATGTGCCATTTGAAATTTATATTAACTTTCCAAAAACTTGTTGATTTTTTTTCCTCTTCTCATGAGCAAACTTGTATAGTGTTCCACATGTCCAATCCTTGAAATATAATTCTGGCACCTATATCTGAGTTGCTTCTACACGTCTCTTGAAATTCTTAGAGACTTGATAATCTAAAAATATCCAAACAAGAAGATATAGCCAAAATATTAAGTTGACATGTTTAAAATTTATTTCATGGTTGTTCAGAAACCCTAACTTCCATAAGGTATAAATATCAAAGTATAGAAAACCAAATTTTGAAAATTGAACCAAATATTCCCCCAAATTTCTCCTTAATATAGTCCAAGTTTCACTTTATGAAATCTTACAAAAAAAAATTATACCAAAAATTCCAAACTAACATGTTGGAGATTGAATTCTAGAGCATAAATAAACCCTAACTTCTTTGGAGCATATCTTAGAAAATCTAGGGAACCAAGATTTAAAACTTAAGACAAGATGTTCAATGTGATTTATCCTCAACTTGGTAGAAGTTTCATGTTGTAAATCCTCACCAAAAAAATTATAGAGAAAATATTGAACTAAGTTGTTTGAGAATAAATTTAGGAGTATTCAGAAACCATAACTTCCTTCGACCATATCTCTACCACTATAGTGAAGCAAGATCTAAAACTTGAACCAAATATTGATCAAGATGTCTTGTTAATGTTCTCTAGGTTTTGATTTCTGAAACCTCTTAGGAGAAACATTATAGTGAAAGTTCCACAATGGCTTGTTTCAAGCAGCAAAACTCTAGATCAAGAGCTCTGATACCAAATGATAATATCTTTGTGCCCTAACAATGATAAGAAACTAATAATTATAGTCCACTTTGAGGAGTAAACCTCCTTATACAATAAATACAATAAACAAGACAATATATGATGATTGTAAGGCTAGGTTATATATATATATATATATATATATATATATATATATATATATATATATATATATATGGATGAGACAAATGATAGAATTTTAATAAAATGAGACCATGAGGGTTCTAGCCTAAATAACAATATAAGAATAGAAACGTAATCACTCAATATCTAGGGCTTAATAATGGGTTTTTGGGTTAATATTGGGCTCATATAAGGTTTAAATTCTTTCTTGTTGATCACTGTTAAGTTAGCATTGATCAGTGTAAGTTATAGTTTTTTATGCAATTTTTTTCATAACATAATTAGTCACAATGAGTGCAATGACTGCTAAGTGAACTATTCAAATCATGAGAAATTAGTCACTTACGACTACCTCTCATGGAAATGGTCATACGTGAATGACTTACTTAACGCAGTTGAATCCCGAAAATATCTAATATAATGCACTGCGTAAACCCCCTATACTTAAATTCAAAAAGAGTGAAGGGATCTCTACTTGAATGGTTCATGAGGCACAATACTTGCTAAGGTTTTGCAAATGGGGTAGCAAGCTAAGTGGGCTTGATTATGGGGAAAACTCTACAGTTAAGCGCGCTTGAGCCAGAGGCGATCTGGGATGGGTGACCTCCCGGGAAGTCCTGGTTACCGGGTGCAAGCCCTGGAAGTGATGATTGATGCTATGTGATTTATTTCACCAGTTTCAATCCCACTTCTTCACCCCTGTGAGCATCACCCGATGCAATGAGTGCTAAGTGAACTATTCAAATCATGAGAAATTAGTCACTTACGCCTACCTCTCATGGAAATGGTCATACGTGAATGACTTACTTAACGCAGTTGAATCCCAAAAATATCTAATGACCAAGATACCCTCCAACACTTGTTTAGTGGTGATGCAATGAGTGCTAAGTGAACTATTCAAATCATGAGAAATTAGTCACTTATGACTACCTCTCATGGAAATGGTCATACGTGAATGACTTAGTTAACGCAGTTGAATCCCAAAAATATCTAATGACTAAGATACCCTCCAACACTTGTTTAGTATTGAAGGAATTATGCATCACCTCTATATTGGGAAGCAAAGAATACCTAGGGAAAAGTAAAAAAATTAATTACATTGCTAGGGGTGTCTATTTCATAATAAGTTCTAGAATTTTAATTTAATTACCAATAACTATTAGGTGGATGGAAATTTACCTCTATTGAATATGTTGGATTATTAAGATTTCTTATCGAGTTAGTTGATATTTTCATTAATTTGTATCAAATTAATTAATTAATGAAAATGTCATATAAACATGCGTCATATTGGGTATGTGGTATTCATTAGCCATGATATTGCTCTATGGTATTGTAACAAAATCTTTTTACAAGTTAAGTATTTCCACAATAATTGTATAAATATTTTGTTAATATAAATATTAAGATAATTACTATGTCAATATAAAATAATATTCAAAATATATATATAAAAAGACTAAATTATAAGATTTCAACTACTAATTATAATCCAAAGAATAATGAATGCACTTATTCACTAATTATTCTATTTTGCTATAAGTTAATAATTATTAGACACATTTCATTTAAGACATAACTGATTTTAAAATTTTAGATTTATATATACATTTTTTTAATATCAAGAGAAAAGTGATATCTTATATCTTGATTGGCCTCTAGGCCATCACCATTCAGTTTGTCAAAAAAAAATTAATAACGATAAGATGAAAATTTTAGAAAAAAATAAAATGCTCAAATTTAAATATTTAAAATAATCATATTTGTTATTGATAAAATATTATTATTAGATAGTATATCAATATTTAATAAATAAAATTAATTTTAATTTTATATTAATTGAGAATATTAATATAAAACGTCCTTATGTTATATTGACATTTATATATATATATGGCATTTTTATAAACATATATACATAAACTTAAAATATATGATGGTGGGACTGCCGTCTGTTTAGATTTAACTTGAAAACAAAAAATGAAATTAGAAAGATGACAGTTACATTCCTCTGCTATTAGATCATCACAGTAATAGCAACATTAATATATATCACAATCCCAATTGTGTTTGTGACTTTTAGTAATCACATACATTGTGACGATGAGAATGATACATTTTGAAAAAGAGCATTGGGAAGATGAGACTGATATATTAACGCAATGATAAGTGCACCTCTGTTACTCTAAAACATGATTGACAAATTGAGCCAAAAAGAACACCAATATTAATGTTGTGAGTTCACAACGTAATTGTTTTCATTTTACCAAAAATGAGATATTCAAGATCACGTATATATTATGATATATGCTTTCGCAAGAAAGATAGAAATACTCATTTCTAACATGAGAATGTGAGTAACTTATATAACCTTCTAACTTCATTTTTAAGAAAATATAATTATAAAATATATTAACAATTTTTTTTTTAAACCTACTCATTTCTAACATGAAAATGTGAGTAACTTATATAACTTTCTAACTTCATTTTTGACAAAATAGAATTATAAAATAGATTGGATTTTTTTTTTTTTTTAATTACAAATATCTAAACTCCACATGTATAGAGACATTTAATTAATTATAAATTGGATAAACAAGGTTACTCATTACAGACCTACATGCTTCAAATTTTCTTTCAAAATATAACTTTCAGCATATTACATTTAATTATGTGTATAGAAAAAGGAACAGGATGTATACATATTAGTGTTAGAGTGATATATTAAAAAATACAGTAAAATGCCCCGAGTTCCCTATCAAAATATCTTCATGAACGATGGTTCCAGTTAGATTGACAACTCAGAGTTGTTTAGAGTTAGTTTTTTCTAGTTCATAACTTTTGACTTATAAAAATTTCTACAAACTAATTTTTTAAATTATTTGGGGAAGAAAGAATATAAATATAAACATCTTTAACATAATTCCAAACTACAGATATAATTCTCTAAAAAATTATAATCCACACATCTTATAAATCTAAATACAAATAAATAAATAAAATTATACTCTATTAGATTATATGTTTTTAAATATTTTATTGGCTTCCAAGTCAGTAAACAGATACAAAGTAGTTATATGTGTGTCGAATTTATATGTTTAAAGCTATATGTGTTGAATCTATATGTTTAGTCATAATATATCTCAGGCTCTTATAACCTCTTGGTGAATTATCATAACCGGGCATAGACATGGATATGATGTTTATATTTTTGAATGTGGATTTCCATAGTAATTACTCAATTTCTCAGATTCTTAGTCCTTGTATCCAAAATTGTTTTTGGTTTTAGTATTACTTTCCCTTCTTCATTAATCTATGGTAGAAGAGTTTGGACACGGAACTTATCATCGATGACCTTCTTTAAGCAAGAAACATGGAAGACTAGATGTACATGTGAAAATCATTCTTATTCCTTATTTTCATTCATCTTCATTTCTATTCCTTTGATCTTCTTTTCTATTCCTTCCTTATTTTCATTCATCTTATTTTCCATTTCTCTTTGAAGTTTTTCTTGAGAATCTAATAAATCCACCCTTTTCGACATACTACTATCCATTTCATTAACTTTCATCTTTAATTGAGATAACCTAAATTCTAAGTCTTCACTTTCTTCATGTGTCAAGGATGAGCCTTTACTATATTTAATTAGTGTAGTAACTTTATTTGGAGGCATGTTAGAAAATAATAATAACATTCCTCTCTATTACAACAACAGCAAAAAAAGGGGGATATTATAATGAACATTTAGGTCAATATTAAATTATATATCTTAATTAGAATAATATAATAATGATTGAATCTTTATTGATACGATTTGATATTTGAGGCCTTTTGGATCTAGAAATTTTCTCCATGATACTGTGATATGTAGTTTCTGCAATTCCACCGTTGTTAAATGAATCTAATGTACCAACTGAAAGTTATAGTAGTTTTCCCAAAACTTGTTGATTTGTTTTCCTCTTCTCACAAGCAAAATTGTATAGTGTTCCACATGTCAAATTATTGAAATATAGTTTTGGCACCTATACCTAAGTTATTTTATATGTCTCCTGTAATTCCTAGAGATTTCAAAGTCTAAAAACCTCTAGACAAGATATAGTTAAATACCAAGTTGACCTTTTTAAAATTTATTTCATGGTTGTTCTCAAACTCGGACTTCCATAGGGTATAAATCCCAAAGTATAGTACACCAAAATTTGAAAATGGAATCAAATATTCCCCTAGATTTCTCCTTAATATGGACCAAGTTTCAATTTTTGAAAGCTTACAAAAAAAGAAAAATAGTTATAGAAAAAATGTCAAACTGACACATTTGATACTAAATTCAAGAGCATATAGAAACCCTAACTTCCTTGGAGCATATCTGAAAAATGTAGTGAACCAAGATTTGAAGCTTAGATAAGATGTTCATCACAATTTCTCATCAACTTAGTAGAAGTTTCATGGTCTAAAGTCTCATAGAAAAAATGTTATAGAGAAAATATCAAATTAACCTGTATGAGATAGAATTTAGGAGCATTCAAAACCTTCAACCATGTCTCCATAACTATAGAAAACCAAGATCTAAAACTTGAAGCAAAGATTAATCAATATGTGTTATCAATGTTCTCTAGGTTTCAGCGTCTGAAACCTCCACCTAGAAAAAAATTATAGTGAAAATTCCACGATGAATTTTTTGAAGTAACCAAACCCTAAGATCAAGAGCTCCAATACCAACTGTTATGATCCTTGAAACTTAACAATGATAATAAACCAATAATTACAATCCACTATGAGGAGTAAGCCTCTTTATAAAATAAATACAATGAACAAGACAATATTGGATTGTCCTAAGGCTAGGACTCCTTAGTGTGTGTGTGTGTGTGTATATATATATATATGAGAGACAAAAGACACAATTATAATAAAATGTGACTATGAGGGATCTATATAACAATATATCTAGGGTTTAATAAGGGGTTTTGAGTTAATATAAGGCTTATATAAAGCTTTAAAAATTTTCTATTAATCATTATTAATTTAGAATTGTTGAGTGTAGGTTACAACTTTTTATGCAATTTTTTTCATAACATAATTTCTAATTTGAGTGGCAAAAATTACTAATCTTCCATTCCAACACTTGTTTAGTATGGAAGGAATTACACATCACCTTTATATTGGAATATAAAGAGTACCTAGGAAAAAAATACAAAGTTAATTACATTGCTAGGGGTGTCTATTTCAAAATAGGTCTTCAGAATTTTAATTTAATGATTAGTAACAATTAGGTAGGCGGATGGTAGAGATTTACCTCCATGGCATATGCTTGAATATTCATAGTAATATTCATGGATCAAGATTCATAAATATTGGTATTTAAGATTTATTATCAAATTAGTTACGGTATTTTCATTAATTTGTGTCAAATTGATTCGTTAAAGAAAATGTCCTATAAATATGTATCATATTAGGTATATAGTATTAATAAGCAATAGTGTTGACTTATGGTATTATAACAAAAACTTTTTACAAATTAAAAATTTCCATGATAATTAAATAAATATTTTATTAACAAACATATTAAAATAATTATTATATTGTTATATATAGATAACTATAACTCATGGACTAATATGTGCAAATATTCCCCAATTATTCTATTCCTTATATCTTATATAACGATGAAAATGATACATTTTAATAAAGAACATTAAGAAGATGAGACTGATATATTAACGCAATGCAGAAATGCACCTCTGTTACTCTAAAACACGAATGACAATGAAGAATCGACCTTTAAACAAATTGAGCCAAAAGGGACACCAGCATTACTGTTGTCAGTTCACAACGTAAACGTTTTCATTTTAAGAATAATGAGATATTCAAGATTATACATATATTATGATATATGTTTCACCAGAAAGATAGGAATTATATATATATATATATATATATATATATATATAAAAAGAGTGCAGTTCAAGGTAATACTTTGGAAGAGGTTGGGATTAGATTCTTCTTTACAGCAGACAGGATTGGTTTTCATTATATTTTCTCTTTTCACCAGCTGAGATGTGATCAGTTACAAATCATTTTGTTTCATAGTTACCAAGTTTGAATTCAAATTCGAATTCGATTCGATACGATAAAAATTCGAATGAAAAAAATTCAATTCGCAAAAAATTCAATAATAGACATCATAAAAACTGTTTTTTTTTATTAAATTTTTCTCAATTTATTTTGAATTATGAATATTTTTTATTAATTTTAAATAATATAAATATCTAAAAAATTTACTATTCATCTTTTCTCTCCAAAACATTCTAATATCAATTTTACTTTCTATTTTGTTCTGCCTTTTTAACTTTTTATTTTTCTTCTTTATATATGCCATCTAAACTCTATTTATTTCTATTCATAAAATCTTATAACAAAGAAAGGATAAACTACTTTTACTTATTTTCTGTTTCTTTTCTAAATTGACGATTGAAAAAACAGTTTTTTCCTAATTTCACTGATATTTTCAATTTTTATTTTTTCTATTCGAACAAGGGAAATTAGAAATATTCTCTAATCAGTGGAAATACTACCAATCTCACCCTCCTTAATAATACCAAGTCCACGTCAGTTCTATTATTTGGGAAAAGAAACCAATCACCGAACCAAATTTAACCCTCCTTAATAATACCAAGTCCACGTCAGTTCTATTATTTGGGAGAAAAAACCAATCACCGAACCGAATTTAACCGTATTAATCACCAAACCGAATCGAACTTCTGAATATTCGAATTTTTCAAGCCAATTCGGCCGAATTTGGTAACTATGCTTTGTTTTACTAATGGGCATTAAAGCTAATTCTATTTTTTTGTGAGGGAAATGACGCTCAAATTTACATCTATAGAGACCTTCAATTAATTATAAATTGGATAAACAAATTTACTCGTTATAAACCACATGCTTCAGCTTCTCTTTTAAAACATAAATTTCTGGATATTGCATTTTACACATCTGACGTTTGACCATGTGTATAGAAAAAAGAACTACGAGTATACATATTGTTGTTAGACTGAGATATTTGAAAAATACAGGAAAATGGCCAGAGTACTCCATCAAAATATCATCATGAATAATGATTTTAGTTAGATTAACTACTCACAGTTATTGAATGAGTAGATCAGGTTTTGCATTTAGAGCAGAGACTCCAACGCTATATTGACAACAGCTAGATTTGACTGGTTAATTAAGATAGAAATAGGGATATAACCATTATTTAATTAGAAAAGTAACATTGGTTAATTAAATTCTTATTAGAACAAAAGTAAATGGACCATTTTTATCCACTTATAATTATAAATATATATTAAAAAATAAATTATAACCAAAATTAATATACATTAATAGTTAGTTAGTTATAAAAATTATTAAATATATAAATATACTGAAATATCTAGATTCAAACAAAAGTCAAAAGGGTTGTTCCATATACTAAACTAAATTAATATTAAATAATAGTTATTTAGAGAGGTTCAACAAATATATATAACTAAGGTTATGATAATAGATTAAATTAATGATATTATAAATATATATCTAAATAAATTATAAAATAAATTAATTTAAATTAATAGTAAGTAATTCAAGTTATTAAATCTAAATATTAGAGTAGTTAGTTATAAAAGTTATAAATATTAGGGAAATATATAAATAGTGGGTTATATAATTTTATTAAAATGTAAGATAAAAGGACAGTTTATATATTAAGATAAATTAATTTTAATTCAATAGTCATCTATAAAAGTTAGTTAAATGTATAAATATTAGAATAACTTAAAGGTTATAAAGAAAATGCTAATATTTAAAATTAAAGGTTTATTTAAGGGTTAAAATAATCAAAGATTAATTTCAAGATTATTTTCATTAAGTTATTAGCATAAATAAGAGCTACTACAAGAACTTCAAGGAACAAAGGCCCCAAGAAACAGGAAACTAGGGGAAAAAATCATAAAAGACAACAAGAAAAACAAAACAAAGGGAAGGGAAGGCAGGAAGACCATGACTAGGAGGAGAGGGTTGGGACCCAGCAACTACTGATCCTCCAGCCATCCTCTCTATTGAGATTGTTCGACCTTTTTTCAATCTCAAGCACTTCCCTAAATTTTCGGTGATGGAATTGGGACACTCTAGCAATCACACTAGCCTCCTCGATGCAGACATGATGATTGGTTTTCTCAACATGCTCTGCTAAAGTAGAAGACTTAGCTCTCCTATGCTTAAGGTCAGCTGCATGCTCACTAATCCTTTGATTAATGGAGCGACCAATCTCACCAATATAGGGGGTCTCACATGAACAAGGAATAATATAAACCCCTTTCATGTCCTTGGGGTCGATGGGATCCTTCACAGATCTGAGGGACTTACGAATGGTATTGATAGGTTTAAAGTTCGAGGGGGCATTATGCTTCTTAAGAATCCTCGCAATCCTATCCGTAGTCCCCTGAACAAATAGAAGATGGACACTGGGAATCCTCTCCTTCTTATCTCTTTTAGCTACAGAATTCATAGCTGCTTTGAGGAAATCCTTCTGACCCATGTGCTTATTATAACCGTTCTCAAAAAAACATTAAGGAGATGGGATTTATCCTCCTCGAAGCTCTTTTCATCAGAGATCCTTAAAGCACGAGTAGCAAAGGTGTTGAGAACCCCCAACTTCTGAGCTGGGAAATGGTGGGTACTAGCATGAAGATATTGCTCTTTATGAGTTTTCTTACGAAACACTCGGTGGGAGAGGGAACCATCACTATTCTTCGAGATAAGAATATCAAGGAAAGGGAGGTAGCCATCAAAATATAACTTTCAACATATTACATTTAATTATGCGTATAGAAAAAGGAACCAGGGTGTATACATATTAGTGTTAGAGTGATATATTAAAAAATATACAGGAAAATGCCCCTGGTTCGCTATCAAAATATTTTCATGAACGATGGTTCCAGTTAGATTGACAACTCACAGTTGTTTATAGTTAGTTTTTTCTACTTCATAAATTTTGACTTATAAAAATTTATACAAACTAATTTTTTAAATTATTTGGGGAAGAAAGAATATAAATATAAACATCTTTAACATAATTTCAAGTTGCAAATATAATTCTCAAAAAATTATAATCCACACATCTTATAAATCTAAATACACATAAATAAAAAAATTATACTCTATTAAATTATATGTTTTTAATATTTCATTGGCTTCCAATTCAGTGAACAGATACAAAGTAGCTATATGTGTGTGTCGAATCTATATGTTTAATCATAATATATCTCAGGTTCTTATAACCTCTTGGTGAATTATCATAACTCGGCACAGACATGGATATGATGCTTATATTTTTGAATGTGGATTTCCATACTAATTACTCAATTTCTCAGATTCTTAGTCCTTGTATCCAAAATTGTTTTTGGTTTACTTTCCCTTCTTCATTAATCTATGGTAGAAGAGTTTGGACATGGAACTTATCATCGATGACCTTCTTTAAGCAAGAAACATGGAAGACTAGATGTACATGTGAAAATCATTTTTATTCCTTATTTTCATTCGTCTTCATTTCTATTCCTTTGATCTTATTTTCTATTCCTTCCTTATTTTCATTCATCTTATTTTCCATTTCTCTTTGAAGTTTTCCTTGAGAATCTAATAAATCCACCCTTTTCGACATACTACTATCCATTTCATTAACTTTCATCTTTAATTGAGATAACCTAAATTCTAAGTCTTCACTTTCTTCATGTGTCAAGGATGAGCCTTTAATAGATTTAATTAGTGTAGTAACTTTATTTGGAGGCATGTTAGAAAATAATAATAACATTGCTCTCTAACAACAACAAAAAAAAGAGGGTATCTTCTAATGAACATTTAGGTCAATATTAAATTATATATCTTAATTAGAATAATATAATAATGATTGAATCTTTATTGATACGATATGATATTTGAGGCCTTTTGGATCTAGAAATTTTCTCCATGATACTCTAATATGTAGTTTCTGCAATTCCACCGGTGTTAAATGAATCTAATGTGCCAACTGAAAGTTATAGTAATTTTCCCAAAACTTGTTGATTTGTTTTCCTCTTCTCACAAGCAAAATTGTATAGTGTTCCACATATCAAATTATTGAAATATAGTTTTGGCACCTATACCTAAGTTATTCTATATGTCTCCTATAATTCTTAGAGATTTCAAAGTCTAAAAACCTCTAGACAAGATATAGTTAAATACCAACTTGACCTTTGTAAAATTTGCTTCATGGTTGTTCACAAACTCGGACTTCCATAGGGTATAAATCCCAAAGTATAGCACACCAAAATTTGAAAATGGAATCAAATATTCCCCTAGATTTCTCCTTAATATGGACCAAGTTTCAATTTATGAAAGCTTACAAAAAAAGAAAAATAGTTATAGAAAAATGTCAAACTGACACATTTGATACTAAATTCAAGAGCATATAGAAACCCTAACTTCCTTGGAGCATATCTGAAAAATGTAGTGAACCAAGATTTGAAGCTTAGATATGATGTTCATCACAATTTCTCATCAACTTAGTAGAAGTTTCATGGTCTAAAGTCTTATAGAAAAAATGTTATAGAGAAAATATCGAATTAACCTGTATGAGATAGAATTTAGGACCATTCAAAACCTTCAACCATGTCTCCATAACTATAGAAAACCAAGATCTAAAACTTGAACCAAAGATTAATCAATATGTGTTATCAATGTTCTCTAGGTTTCAGTGTCTGAAACCTCCACCTAGAAAAAAATTATAGGGAAAATTCCACGATGAATTTTTTGAAGTAGCCAAACCCTAAGATCAAGAGCTCCAATACCAACTGTTATGATCCTTGAAACTTAACAATGATAATAAGCCAATAGCTACAATCCACTTTGAGGAGCAAGCCTCTTTATAAAATAAATACAATGAACAAGACAATATTTGATTATCCTAAGGCTAGGACTCCTTTGTGTGTGTGTGAGAGAGAGAGAGAGACAAAAGACACAATTATAATAAAATGTGACTATGAGGGATCTATATAACAATATATCTAGGGTTTAATAAGGGGTTTTGAGATAATATGGGGCTTATATAAAGTTTTGAAAAATTTCTATTGATCATTATTAAATTAGAATTGATGAGTGTAGGTTACAAATCTTTATGCAATTTTTTTCATAACATAATTTCTAATTTGAGTGACAAAAATTACTAATCTTCCATCCAACACTAGTTTAGTATGGAAGGAATTACATATCACTTTTATATTGGAATGTAAAGAATACCTAGGAAAAAAATACAAAGTTAATTACATTGCTAGGGGTGTCTATTTCAAAATAGGTCTTCAGAATTTTAATTTAACGATTAGTAACAATTAGGTGGATGGTAGAGATTTACCTCCATGGCATATGCTCGAATATTCGTAGTAATATTCATGGATCAAGATTCATAAATAGTGGTATTTAAGATTTATTATCAATTTAGTTACGATATTTTCATTAATTTGTGTCAAATTAATTCGTTAAAGAAAATGTCATATAAACATGTGTCATATTAGCTATGTGGTATTGGCTCATGATATTGTAACAAAAAAATTTTACAAATTAAAAATTTCCATAATAATTGTATAAATATTTTGTTAACAAACATATTAAAATAATTACTATATCAATATAAAATAATATTCATATTAATAATATATATATATATAAGCTAATGACCATAAACCATAGACTAATATATGCAAATATTCACCAACTATTCTATTTCTTATATCCTATATACTTTAATAATTTATATAATAATTCTTTATATCCTAAATACATACTTTAATAATTTACACACATTTAATTTAAGGCATAATTAATCCTAAGGTTCTAGATTTTCATATACCATTTTTTTTATATGTTCTATCTTGATTGGTCCATTGAGCTCATCAGCATTGATATTGTAAAAAAAAATTAATAATACAAAACTATAATATTATGGAAATTTTAGAAAAGATTAAGATTTTCAAATCTAAATATTTTAAATAATAATCATTTTATTATTAATAAAATGTTGTCATTAAATAATACATTAATATTCCATAAATAAATTTAATTTTAATTTTAATATTTATATAATTGAAAAATGAAAATTTAAATATGAAAACGTTCTTATGTTACATAGACATTTCCATTGACACTTAAAGTATATGTTGACTTAAAGATACATGCTGGTATGTCTGATAATGTAATAGGGGTAATATTTATTTAAAAGGGAAATTTAATCAAGGTAATGTTGATTGGAAAGGTAAATATTTTTGTTGATGAAGACTGGCAAATTGTATATTACCTTTTTATTGATTTGAAACATGCCAATTGAATAGTCAAATCGGAATTTGAACCAAAACTCTGTGGTATCCAATTCCTAACTGTACTTCAGTATTGGGAGGTCCGATGCGACCGAATTGAACTTCAGTTTGGACACACTGTTTCAAGCAAAGGAAAACTATATTATTCAGAGGGGAAGAAGTATTTTGGTTGTATATTACTAATATAATACTACTTATTATTATTAACATTTTATTGGTGTGATTGACGTCTATTTAGATTGAAAAGAAAAATACAAAGATGACATTACATTCCTCTACCATTGGTTCACACAATAGCCACATTAATATATATCGCAGTCCCAATTCTGTTTGTGACTTTAATCACATTCAATGTAAGATGAAAATGATACATTTTAATAAAGAACATTAAGAAGATGAGACTGATATATTAACGCAAGGCACAGATGCACCTCTGTTACTCTAAAACACCAATGACAGTGAAGAAATCGACATTTAAACAAATTCAGCCAAAAAGGGACACCAACATTACTGTTGTCAGTTCACAACGTAAACGTTTTCATTTTAAGAATAATGAGATATTCAAGATTAGGTATATATTATGATATATGTTTCACCAGAAAGATAGAAATAATGTATATATAAAGAGTGCAGTTCAAGGTAATATTTTTGGAAGAGGTTGGGATTAGATTCTTCTTTACAGCAGCCAGGATTGGTTTCCACTGTATTTTCTCTTTTCACCAGCTGAGATGCGATCAGTTACAAATCACTTTGTTTTACTAATGGCATTAAAGCTAATTCTATTTTTTGTCAGGGAAATGACACTCAAATTTACATCTATAGAGACATTCAATTAATTATAAATTGGATAAACAAATTTACTCGTTATAAACCACATGCTTCAGCTTCTCTTTTAAAACATAAATTTCTGCATATTGCATTTTACTCATCTGACGTTTGACCATGTGTATAGAAAAAAACCTATGGAGTATACATATTGTTGTAAGACGGAGATATTTGACAAATATAGGAAAATGGCTAGAGTACCCCATGGAACAATGGTTCCAGCTAGATTGACTACTCACAGTTGTTGAATTGAGGCTTCTGTGATCATATTAATTTTATGAGAGATTTCAGAACAAGTTGAATAAGGGATCACGCTTTGCATGTTAAATAGATAGAGCACAGACTGCAACTGGCTAAATTTGACTCGTTAGTTAAGATAGGAATAGGGATATAACCATTATTTAATTAAAAAAGTAACATTGGTTAGTTAAATTCTTATTAGAACAAAAGTAAATGGACCATTTTTATCCACTTATAATTATAAATATATATTAAAAAATAAATTATAACCAAAATTAATATACATTAATAGTTAGTTAGTTATAAAAATTATTAAATATATGAATATACTGAAATATCTAGATTCAAACAAAAGTCAAATAGGTTGTTCCATATACTAATATATAAATAAATATTAAATTAAATTATAAACTAAATTAATATTAAATAATAGTTATTTATAGAATTTTAATAAATATATATAACTAATAGGCTAATATAAGGTTATCATAATAGAGTAAATTAATGATATTATAAATATATATATAAATAAATTAATCTAAATTAATAGTAAGTAATCCAAGTTATTAAATCTAAATATTAGAGTAGTTAGTTATAAAAGTTATAAATATTAGGGTAATATATAAATAGTGAGTTATATAATTTTATTAAAATGTAAGATAAAGGGGTAGTTTATACACTTATAATTCAAAAAATATATTAAGATAAATTAATTAATAATAAATTAATTTTGATTCAATAGTCATCTATAAAAGTTAGTTAAATATATAAATATTAGAGTAATTTAAGGGTTATAAAGAAAATGCTAATATTTAAAATTAGAGGTTTATTTAGGGGTTAAAATAATCAAAGATTAATTCCAAGCTTATTTTCTTTAAGTTATTAGCATAAATAAGAGCTACTACAAGAACTTCAAGGAACAAGGCCCCAAGAAACAGAAAACTAGGGGAAACAATCATAAAAGACAATAAGAAAAACAAAATGATGCATGAGCATATGGTTAACAGGGCAGTGGTTTCCGAAAAGGACAGAGGACACAGTTTGTTGGATGGGCAGTAGAACTGTCTTTGTTTTTTTTTTTCTTTTATTGTTATTATTATTAACTATGTTAATGTACTCTTTAAATTGCCAGAAACAAGGAAAAACAATATTGTTATAGTTTTTACTTTTAATTAGGAACAGTAGTGATTAGGTAGCATTTCTGTGCTTTACAAACAACCATATTACGGTTGGAAAATACAAAGAAAGAAAGAATGTATCAATTAACTATAGGCAACCGCAAAAGGAACAACTGTTGAGATTAACGATATAACTAACAACAGTTACCAAATGAAAAACTATTTTTTTTGTAGACAGAATTACAAAAAGGGTGGAACGAACCATTGTCAGGGTTCGACTTCGTGTAAACAAACAAAGCAGAGACAATAAAGAAATAAACATTCTGTGCATATATTTACATTGTGTTCAAAGCTGCGTATTCATGCAAACAAGAATAATAAGCAAGACTGTTAAGTAAAGTGTGCTACAGGTGTCGTATTCAGGAGAGTAATAACGCACTAGAGGAAGAACTGTAGCCGAGTTCATACAACCAGAACCACAGGTATGTGAAAACATAACACAGGCCTTGTCGTTTTACAAATCAACAATTCATATAAATAAACCGCATAGCCGGACAAGCATTTATATATACAAACCCCTGTTACAAGTTTTCATTACATACTGTCTGCAATAGAAAATCAATTTAGGACCACAGACAAGTCGCTAACCTACTGTGAACAAGAACCAACCCGCACCGAGGTTCAATATTACAACTACAACCAGAAAACAACGAAAGGCCGACATATGAGAAGAACAGTCTAAAGCCAGCACGCAAGTCCAACATTGGAAGTCGAAACAACCTAAGAGCAGTTACCAAACACCAAGGGGAAAGAGCTACCCGTGTTTGCGGACTGTCTAGAACATGATAACGGTGGCCATGAACAGCCCCACCTGCAAGAAAATGTCCAGAGAAGATTAGTCAGGGCGACACCATAACCTAGTGAAAGAAAGACAAGAGAAAAACTACAAGAAGGGAAAAGCAAACGAGACCGAAACTGAACTTACTTGTTCACAGAACCAAAACCTCCAGCCGACCCAGAAGGATTTCCTGCTCACGAAGGAGCCGTGACATTAATAACAGAAAAAGAAGAATACAAAAGACTCCGGCATAGAACTCAGAACATACCCTGGTTGCATGTGGAGCTTCCAGCTAAGAACGCCGCCATCGAACCACTAAGGACGGAGAAGAGGAATCGAACCAGTATCGGAAGTCCAGAATAGTTCCGGGAGTACCCATTGCCAACAGAGAGAAAAAAAAACTGAATCATACACAGGGCACCAATAATTTATGCAGAGACAGAACCCTAAGGAGTTGAAATGACGAAAGCTCAAACCAGAACAACATCTGATAAGCAAACCGAGAAGCAACGCCTTCAAACCTTACCAGCACAAGCATAAGACGCCGGAAGAACAGGCTGTGTCAGGCACATAGCCACGACCAGAATTGAAGGGGCAACCGGGCATCGGAACAGTGGACCGAATAGCCAAGCGACGGAGAAAAATCACACCCAAAGGCATCGACCGTAGGTCACAGAGCTCGCAGAGCAAAGGAGAAACAACACCAACTGTAAACGGCAAAAGTGAGGAGGGCGCGAAGGGTCGAGAACCCTAAACCCCAAAACAATCTTGCGGATTTTCCGAGGCGGACAGCTGTTAAGCGGATGGAGGGTTGAGGTACTGCCTCATTAAACCGAATCTACATGGTACCAATTCCGAATTAAACCACACAGATAAACAACAGGCCCAATACATTATTACATTCACCGCAGATTGTTACACCTCAGCTTACCAACAGCGGGACCACGTGGGCTGGCCTCATCAAGTGGTATCAGAGCTACCTTTTGGAAAAAATGGAAGCGCCAAGACGTGGACGTGGGAGAGGTGTACGCTGAGGAGCAGATGAAGGATTGAGAGAACACATCAGAGTTCTTACAGCTCGTTTGGAAGCAGTGGAGGCGGGCAGGCGAAGAGACCCGGAACTTGGAGATGACAGTGAGGAGGAAGCAGTAACTGCTACAGACGGGTCAGACGAAGAAGCCCCGGAGTTGAGGCTGCTGCGATCAGTTTTATTAGCCAGCAGCAAACCCAAAACAGAGATTTCCAACTACGATGGCAGTCTGTCTGCAGATGTCCTGCTGGACTGGATAAGCGAATTAGATAAGTATTTTGAAAATGAGGAAGTCAGTGAGGATAAAAGAGTTAGATTCGCTGCAACTAAATTAAAAGGGCACGCCCTCTTATGGTGGGATAGTGTCCAAGCGGACAGAGAACGAATGAACAAACTGCCGATATGAAAATGGCCAAGGATGGTGGCAAAACTGAAGGGCAGATTCCTGCCGAAAGACTACCAGGTTGAACTTTATCAGCGAGTACAGAATCTGAGGCAGAAAGGTATGACTGTCAAAGAATACACAGAAGAGTTTTACCAAGTAAATCTACGTTCTGGTTATACAGATGACACTCCAGAAAAAACAGCGAGGTATGTGAATGGTTTGAGGATGGAAATATTGGACGAAATCAGTATTCTCTCTCCCCAGAATATTGAAGAAGCCTTTCAGAGTGCTGTAAAGGCTGAAGAGAAAATCAACAGAAAACAGAACAATAGGAGAGGGAGAGGAGATGGCAGAGGACGAGGACAGTCCTATGGCAGAGGGAGAACTGCCGCGAACAGCAAGGAAGGCAGCAGTTCAAGAGCTTAAGGGGTAGCAGAGAAAGGAGAAAGCACCAGAGGAGGTCAGTCATATCAGCGAGGGGAGGAAATGGCCGCGGAAGAGGGACTAATGTCCAGTGCTAAAGGTGCCATAAGTGGGGGCACAGATCCTTCGAATGCCCGGAGATGGAACAGACTGGCCAGAGGGGAACACTTGTTGCGTAGCCTGAAGAAGCTGAAGCACAACCCCGGGAAGTAGAAAACATGGCAGAAACAGGGGAAGCTTTGATTTTAAATAAAGTACTGTTGAAACCAGCCAAGGAGGTGGCTGAACAAACCCAGCAAAAAGCACTGTTCCGGACAGTTTGTAAATCCCATGGGAAGTGCTGTAATTGATAATAGACAGCGGAAGTACAGACAATTTGGTTTCCACCGAAATGGTGGAAAAGCTGGGACTGAAGCGACTCAAACACCCTACACTATACAGGGTGTCGTGGCTGCAGAAAGGCCACCAGCTATTGGTAGATGAACAGTGTGAAGTTGAATTTCGCATTGGCAAATACCACGACACGGTGGTCTATGATATTATGCCAATGGACGTGTGCCATATACTGCTAGGAAGGCCATGGCAATATGATCGGAAAGTGAAACACGATGGAAAGACAAATTACCATAAATTTACAAAGGATGGGATCAAACACACGCTTGTACCCATCAAAGAGGAGGATACAGTGGAACCGAGCGGAACAAAGGCATTATTAATTGGAGGAAAACAGTTTGTGAAGTAGGTTGAGGAAAATGAGGTCAATTATGCAGTTGTGAGGAGGATGAAGCTGGTGTTGCTGAACATAGAAAAGTTAGAACAGCCTAAAGAAATTCAGGAGCTCTTGGAAGAATTCCAAGATATTGTGGTTGATGAGTTACCTGATAAATTGCCTCCCAAAAGGAGTATCAGCCATCACATTGATTTTATACCAGGAGCAAGCTTGCCAAACAAGGCAGCGTACAGGATGAGTCCAAAGGACAATGAAGAAGTACGCAAACAAGTGTAGGAGTTGCTGGATAAGGGACTGATCAGAGAAAGCTTGAGCCCTTGTGCAGTGCCAACAGTACTTGCACCTAAGACGGGTGGAGAATGGCGAATGTGTACAGATTCGCGGGCCATTAACAAAATCATGATTCGATACAGATTTCCCTTACCCAGGATGGACGACATGATGGATTGTCTTAGTGGAGCAGCTTATTTTACAAAGATCGATCTGAAGAGTGGTTATCATCAGATCAGAATTAGGGAAGGAGATGAATGGAAAATAGCCTTCAAGACCAATGAAGGGCTGTATGAATGGTTGGTCATGCCATTTGGGTTGAGTAATGCTCCCAATACTTTTATGAGGCTGATGAAAGAGATGTTAAAAGAATTTATTGGTAAGTTTGTGATAGTTTATCTGGACGATATTTTAATTTTTAGCAGAACGAAAGGAGAGCATCTTCAGCATATTCTAAAAGTGTTCGAGAAGTTGCAGCAGAACAAGCTGCTAATAAATTTGAAGAAATGCACTTTCCTGCAGAAGGAGCTGGTCTATCTGGGATTTGTAGTTGCAGAAAATGAATTGAAGATGGACCCAGAAAAGATTGCAGCAATTATAAGTTGGCCGTCACCGAAGAGTTTATTTGAGGTACGTAGTTTTCACGGTCTAGCAAGTTTTTATCGAAAATTTATTAAAAATTTCAGCGAAATCTGCGCACCAATGTTAGAGACCATCAAAAAGGCCAGCCAACCTTTTTGTTGGACCAAGGCAGCAGAAAACAACTTTCAACTTTTGAAACGGAAGATAACGGAGAGGCCGATCTTGAGGCTGCCCGATTTTAATAAACCTTTTCAGGTTCGATGTGATGCAAGTGGAACAACTATTGGCGCTGTGCTCAGCCAAGAGGACAGGCCAGTGGCATTTTTTAGTGAAAAACTAAATGAGAGTCGACAGAAGTATTCCTCATATGATAAGGAATTTTATGCAGTGGTCCAAGCTTTAAAACATTGGAGACACTAGCTACTAGGCAATGAGTTCGTCTTGTTTTCCGATAATTCAGCATTACAATATGTAATGCAGCAGCACAAGTTAAACCATAAGCATGCCAAGTGGGTGGAATACTTGCAGAGTTTTACTTTTGTGCTAAAACACATAAGTGGGCAAGCCAACAAAGTGGCAGATGCTTTAAGCCGAAGAGCCTTTCTCTTACAGGAAAGTAGCATACAAGTGATGGGATTCGAATATCTAAAGGATTTGTACCAGATGGACACGGATTTCAAGGAAGCTTTTGAAGCTTGCCAAAATCCCGTATTGAGGAACACAAGCCCATGGCTAGATTATAATTTACAGGAAGGATTATTGTTTCGAGGTTGGCAGTTATGTATTCCGGACTGTTCGATGAGGGAAAATCTAGTAAGAGAAAAACATAGTGGTGGACTAGCGGGACATTTTGGCATCAACAAAACTTTGGAGCAGCTCGGGCATTTTTATTATTGGCCTAAAATGAGCCAGGACGTGCAGAGATATGTAACCAGGTGTAAAGTCTGCCAACTGTCGAAAGGACACAGCCAAAATACTGGACTTTACACACCCCTACCTGTTCCAAGCAGGCCGTGGGATTCAGTCAGCATTGACTTTGTCCTAGGATTGCCTAGAACGCAGCGGGGATATGATTCAGTGATGGTGGTGGTAGACAAATTTTCAAAGATGGCTCATTTCATTCCTTGCCTAAAAACTAGTGATGCCACGTACGTGGCACACCTGTTTTTCACAGAAGTTGTTAGATTACATGGCTTACCCAGGACTATTGTTTCAGACAGGGATGTGAAGTTCACAGGACATTTTTGGCGCACCCTGTGGAAAAAGTTGGGCACGCAATTGAATTTCAGCTCTGCGTATCATCCGCAGACTGATGGACAAACGGAAGTGGTGAACAGGAGCTTGGGAAATTTATTACGAAGTTTGACTGGCGAAAATTCACGATTATGGGATCGAGCTCTTGCCCAGGCAGAATTCGCTTATAACGATTCGCCCAATCGTAGCACCGGATTTAGCCCATTTCAGATTTTGTATGGTATGCATCCTCGGGGAATACATGAACTGTGAGATTTGGGAAGTCTGGAGCGGAGAAGCGTGGATGGGGAAGATTTTGCTGAAGCAATGAGCGAGCTTCATGAAAAAGTCAAATTGAGATTGCAGGACAGCACACAGAAATACAAACAGCAAGCAGACACAAAGCGACGAGAGGTGCATTTTGATGTTGGAGACGAGGTCCTTGCACACCTGCGCCGGGAACGGTTTCCTAAGGGCACATATAACAAGTTGAAATACAAGAAAATCGGTCCATGCAAGATTCTGCGAAAGTTTTCAGCCAACGCTTATGAAATTCAGCTGCCACCTGACATAGGCATATCACCTATATTCAACGTGGCAGACCTGTTCCCATATCATGCCCAGGCGGAAGATGATAGTACGGTACAGCCAGAACGGGACACCCAGTTAGAGAGCAGTCCTTGGAAGAAGCAGTTACCTTCGGCCCAGACCCATGAAATTGAAGGAATCCTCAGCACCCAGGTAGCCAAGAAAACGCGCAGGAAGGAATATCTGCGTTACCTCGTCAAGTGGAGAGACCGTCCAATGGAGGACAGCTCGTGGCTCGACGCAACGCAGATACAAAAGGTTGGCTATTCGGTGGAGGAACTCATGGAACAGAGCCATGAACTTCTTTTACCCTGGGAGCCTGATGCAGGAGCATCTGGTTAACAGGGCAGTGGTTTCCGAAAAGGACAGAGGACACGGTTTGTTGGATGGGCAGTAGAACTGTCTTTATTTTTTTTTTCTTTTATTGTTATTATTATTAACTATGTTAATGTACTCTTTAAATTTCCAGAAACAAGGAAAAACAATACTGTTATAGTTTTTACTTTTAATTAGGAACAATAGTGATTAGGTAGCATTTGTGTGCTTTACAAACAACCATATTACGGTTGGAAAATAAAAAGAAAGACAGAATGTATCAATTAACTGTAGGCAACCACAAAAGGAACAACTGTTGAGATTAACGATATAACTAACAACAGTTACCAAATGAAAAACTGTTTTTTTTTGTAGACAGAATTACAAAAAGGGTGGAACGAACCATTGTCAGGGTTCGACTTCGTGTAAACAAACAGAGCAGAGACAATAAAGAAATAAACATTATGTGCATATATTTACATTGTGTTCAAAGCTGCATATTCGTGCAAACAAGAATAATAAGCAAGACTGTTAAGTAAAGTGTGCTACAGGTGTCGTATTCAGGAGAGTAATAACGCACTAGAGGAAGAACTGTAGCCGAGTTCATACAACCAGAACCACAGGTATGTGAAAACATAACACAGGCCTTGTCGTTTTACAAATCAACAATTCATATAAATAAACCGCATAGTCGGACAAGCATTTATATATACAAACCCCTGTTACAAGTTTTCATTACATACTGTCTGCAATAGAAAATCAATTTAGGACCACAGACAAGTCGCTAACCTACTGTGAACAAGAACCAACCCACACCGAGGTTCAATATTACAATTACAACCAGAAAACAACAAAAGGCCAACATATGTGAAGAACAGTCTAAATCCAGCACGCAAGTCCAACATTGGAAGTCAAAACAACCTAAGAGCAGTTACCAAACACCAAGGGGAAAGAGCTACCCGTGTTTGCGGACTGTCGAGAGCATGATAACGGTGGCCATGAATAGCCCCACCTGCAAGAAAATGTGCAGAGAAGATTAGTCAGGGCGGCACCATAACCCAGTGAAAGAAAGACAAGAGAAAAACTACAAGAAGGGAAAAGCAAACGAGACCGAAACTAAACTTACCTGTTCACGGAACCAGAACCTCCAGCCAACCCAGAAGGATTTCCTGCTCACGAAGGAGCCGTGACATTAATAACAGAAAAAGAAGAATACAAAAGACTCCGGCATAGAACTCAGAACTTACCCTGGTTGCATGCGGAGCTTCCAGCTGAGAACGTCGCCATCGAACCACTGAGGACGGAGAAGAGGAATCGAACCAGTATCAGAAGTCCACAATAGTTCCAGGAGTACCCATTTCCAACAGAGAGAAAACAAAACCGAATCATACACAGGGCACCAATAATTTATGCAAAGACAGAACCCTAAGGAGTTGAAACGACAAAAGCTCAAACCAGAACAAACATCTGATAAGCAAACCGAGAAGAAACGCCT
The DNA here is from genome assembly GCA_031772625.1 of Pinus tabuliformis. NCBI lineage: Eukaryota > Viridiplantae > Streptophyta > Pinopsida > Pinales > Pinaceae > Pinus > Pinus tabuliformis. The sequence goes on from CM062806.1 coordinate 854,939,724, forward strand.
TCAAACCTTACCAGCACAAGCATAAGACGTCGGAAGAACAGGTTGTGTCAGGCACATAGCCACAACTAGAATTGAAGGGGCAATCGGGCATCGTAATAGTGGACCGAATAGCCAAGCGACAGAGAAAAATCGCACCCAAAGGCATCGACCATAGGTCACAGAGCTCGCAGAGCAAAGGAGAAACAACACCAACTGTAAACGGAAAAAGTGAGGAGGGCGCAAAGGGTCGAGAACCCTAAACCCCAAAACAATATTGCGGATTTTCCGAGGCGGACAGCTGTTAAGCGGATGGAGGGTTGAGGTACTGCAATCTACATGGTACCAATTCCGAATTAAACCACACAGATAAACAACAGGCCCAATACATTATTACATTCACCGCAGATTGTTACACCTCATCTTACCAACAGCGGGACCACGTGGGCTGGCCTCATCACAAAAAAAGGAAAGGGAAGGCAGGAAGACCATGACTAGGAGGAGAGGGCTGGGACCCAGCAACTACTGATCCTCCAGCCATCCTCTCTATTGAGATTGTTTGGCCTTTTTTCAATCTCAAGTGCTCCCCTAAATTTTCGGTGATGGAATTGGGACACTCTAGCAATCACACTATCCTCGTCGATGTAGACAGATGATTGGTTTTTTCAACATGCTCTGCTAAAGCAGAAGACTTAGCTCTCCTATGCTTAAGGTCAGCTGTGTGCTCACTAATCCTTTGATTAATGGAGCAACCGGTCTCACCAATATAGGGGGTCCCACGCGAACAAGGAATAATATAAGCCCCTTTCATGTCCTTGGGGTCAATGGGATCCTTCACAGATCTGAGAGACTTACGAATGGTATTGAGAGGTTTAAAGGTCGAGGGGACATTATGCTTCTTAAGAATCCTCGCAATCTTGTCTGTAGTCCCCTGAACAAATGGAAGATGGACACCAGGAATCCTCTCCTTCTTATCTCTTTTAGCTACAGAATTCATAGCTACTTTGAGGAAAGTCTTCTGACCCAAGTGCCTACTATAACCATTCTCAACAAAAACATTAAGGAGATGGGATTTCTCCTCCTCGAAGCTCTTTTCATCAGAGATCCTTAAGGCACAAGTAGCAAGGGTGTTGAGAACCCCCAACTTCTGAGCTGGGAAATGGTGGGAACTAGCATGAAGATATTGCTCCGTATGAGTTTTCTTACGAAACACTCGGTAGGAGAGGGAAAACCATCATTATTCTTCGAGATAATAATATCAAGGAAAGGGAGGCAGCCATGAACTTCCTGCTCCTTAGTGAACTTAATGGCCAAGGATTGACTATTGAGATGATCAAAGAAGAGGTCTAACTCCTTTTGGCCATGAGACCAGATGACATTAGTGTCATCTACATATCTTTTCCAAAGCTTCAGCAGGAGGCGGGCAGAGTTAAGAGCCTTGGATTCAAAATCCTCCATAAAAAGATTCGCAACAATAGGGGAAAGGGGTGAGCCCATGGAAACCCCATAGGTTTGCTCAAAGAACTCACCTTCAAAACAGAAAAAGGTCGAAGTGAGGCAGATCTCAACCAACCGAGCAGTATTAGGATCGATTTCATAAGGAAGGAGCTCCCCTTAGGCCCATAGTCAACACCATTAGGGGTCCTACCTATCTTCTGGCAAAGTTCCTTGCCTTGAAGCTTAAACCCTTAGTTGGTCGTACATGGTCGTTCGTTAAAGACTCTGCTTCTTTTATCGAAGAGCTGAAAGACATTAAGCTGGACTCTGGGGACATTCTGGTCAGTTTTGATGTGGTTTCTTTGTACACTTGCATCCCTATAAATGAGGCCATGGAAGTAATCTACTGTCTAACCGATCCTGATACCACTCGGTTGATTGAGATCTGCCTCACTTTGACCTTTTTCTGTTTTGAAGGTGAGTTCTTTGAGCAAACCTGTGGGGTTGCCATGGGCTCACCCCTTTCCCCTCTTGTTGCGAATCTTTTTATGGAGGATTTTGAATCCAAGGCTCTTAACCCTGGCTGCCTCCTACTGAAGCTTTGGAAAAGATATGTAGATGACACTAATGTCATCTGGTCTCATGGCAGTTAGACCTCTTCTTTAATCATCTCAATAGTCAATCCTCGGCCATTAAGTTCACTAAGGAGCAGGAAGTCGATGGCTGCCTCCCTTTCCTTGATATTCTTATCTTGAAGAATAGTGATGGTTCCCTCTCCCACCGAGTGTTTTGTAAGAAAACTCATACGGAGCAATATCTTCATGCCAGTTCCCACCATTTCCCGGCTCAGAAGTTGGGGGTTCTCAACACCCTCGCTACTTGTACCTTAAGGATCTCTGATGAAAAGAGCTTTGAGGAGGAGCAATGCCATCTCCTTAATGTTTTTGTTGAGAATGGTTATAGTAGGCACTTGGGTCAGAAGGCTTTTCTCAAAGCAGTTATGAATTCTGTAGCTAAAAGAGATAAGAATGAGAGGATTCCTGATGTCCATCTTCCACTTGTTTAGGGGACTACGGACAGGATTGCGAGGATTCTTAAGAAGCATAATGTCCCCTCAACCTTTAGACATCTCAATACCATTCGTAAGTCCCTCAGATCTGTGAAGGATCCCATCGACCGCATGGACATGAAAGGGGTTTATATTATTCCTTGTTCATGTGGGACCCCCTATATTCGTGAGACCGGTCACTCCATTAATCAAAGCATTAGTAAGCACGCAGCTGACCTTAAGCATAAGAGAGCTAAGTCTTCTGCTTTAGCAGAGCATGTTGAGAAAACCAATCATCATGTATGCATCGAGGAGGCTAGTGTGATTGCTAGAGTGTCCCAATTCCATCACCGAAAATTTAGGGAAGCGCTTGAGATTGAAAAAATGTCGAACAATCTCAATAGAGAGGATGGCTGGAGGATCAATAGTTGTTGGGTCCCAGCCCTCTCCTCCTAGTCATGGTCTTCCTGCCTTCCCTTCCCTTTGTTTTGTTTTTCTTATTGTCTTTTATGATTTTTTCCCCTGGTTTCCTGTTTCTTGGGGCCTTTGTTCCTTGAAGTTCTTGTAGTAGCTCTTATTTATGCTAATAACTTAAAGAAAATAAGCTTGAAATTAATCTTTGATTATTTTAACCCTTAAATAAACCTTTAATTTTAAATATTAGCATTTTCTTTCTAACCCTTAAATTACTCTAATATTTATATATTTAACTAACTTTTATAGATGACTATTGAATTAAAATTAATTTATTTTTAATTAATTTATCTTAATATATTTTTAGAATTATAAGTGTATAAACTGTCCCTTTATCTTACATTTTAATAAAATTATATAACTCACTATTTATATATTACCCTATTAGTTATATATATTTGCTGAACTTCTATAAATAACTATTATTTAATATTAATTTAGTTTATAATTAATTTAATATTTATTTATATATTAGTATATGGAACAACCCCTTTGACTTTTGTTTGAATCTAGATATTTAGGTATATTTATATATTTAATAATTTTTATAATTAACTAACTATTAATGTATATTAATTTTGGTTATAATTTATTTTTTAATATATATTTATAATTATAAATGGATAAAAATGGTCCATTTACTTTTGTTCTAATAAGAATTTAACCAACCAATGTTACTTTTTTAATTAAATAATGGTTATACCCTTAATCCTATCCTAAATAACCAGTGAAATCTAGCCATTGTCAGTATAGCCGTTATACAGCCATTGGAGTCTCTGCTCTATCTATTTAACATGCAAAGCTTGATCTGTTCATTCAACTTGTCCTGACGATGAACCACACTAGTTGGTTCGAAACTCGTTGACAGATGAAATATCTTGTCATTTATGTCGAAAAATATCTCATACTCACAGTTGTTTAGAGTTATTTTTGCTACTACATAAATTTTGACTTGCACAAATTTCTACAAGGGAGAGGTTTTAGATGATGTTCTCTCTTGATATACATATTCATATCTTAATTGATTTCTTTCTATGTGGCACACAGACTCTCATATCCCTTTATTGGCAAACTTTATGCCAGATCTGAATGCTAATAGCATTTACAAATGCAATTTTATTAAAATTGTTGAATTATTAGGGGAAGAAAGAATATAAATATAAATATCTTTAACATAATTTTAAAGTCTAAATATAATTTTTTTAAATTGTAATCCATGTATTTTATAAATCTAAATACACTTAAATAAAAATATAATATTTTATTAAATTTTAGGTTTTTTAATATTTTATTAGCTTCAAATTCAACAAACAGATACAAATTAGTAGCATTAGTAGCTATACATGTGTTGAATCTATATGTTTAATCATAATATATCTCAAATTAGTAACTATAAAGGTGTTGAATCTATATGTTTAATCATAATATATCTGATGTTCTTATAACGTCTTGTTGAAATTGTAATTCATACATCTTATAAACCTAAATACACCTAAATAAAAATATAATATTCTATTAAATTCTATGTTTTTTAATATTTCATTGGCGTCAAATTCACTAAATAGATAAAAATTAGTAGCGCATGGGAAGGGGATTTTGAAAACAAGTATGACTGCGGACAGAGGACGCAGACGAAGAGCTAGAGTTGCAGGTTTCTGAGCTCCATGGAGACACGCAAAGGGGGGAGCTCCACTCCCTCCTACAGGCAGGCAGTGGCCAGTCAAGGTAAGAAACCAATAGAATCTATCAGAGGTTCTTCAAGAGAAGGGAAAAGGAACATGGAAGAGGATCAAGATTTAACCAAACCAAGGGAGGAAAATAGCACAAAAGAGAATGAGGAAGAAGACAAGAAACGGGAGCAGAAAACAAGGCACAAAAGGGGCCACGTAAACCCAAGGCTGAGGTTACTCCCAAAGTAGTTTTAAATGATCCTGCTCTGCAGGCACACAGGGACCACATGTGGACCTATGCTATCATTTGCAAATTCATGGGATTATGGCCCACTGAAAAGGCATTACAAGCGTGGATTAAATACCACTGGAAACCAGAAGGAAGCATAGACCTACATCTTGGGTCAAAGGGTTTCTTCACTGTGGTCTTTACAAATATTGAGGACAAAGATAGAGTGTTTGAAGGTGGACCCTACTTCTACACTGCAGCAGGCCTCTACATGTGGCCGTGGATGATGAATTTTGTCCCGGGGCGAGAGACTTTCACTTCGGTCCTGGTCTAGGTAAGACTCTACTCCCTACCTCTTGATTACTGGAAAACGGAATCATTATCTGCCATAGGAAATAAACTAGGGAGTTTTGTTAAAGCCTCTGAGGCCACCAGAAGGGGAAAATTCACTTCCTTTGTACGAATATGTGTGGAGATGGATCTCTCTGGAGCTCTACCGGATAAGGTCATCTTGGAATTTTTTTGATGAACAATGGGTGCACACAATAAATTATGAACATATTCCCTTCAGATGTCGTAGGTGCCATGAGCATGGGCACCTATTTAGAGACTGCCCTCTCAGTAAAACAGAGAACAGAAGTAAAGCAACCACAATGAAAGATACTGAAAACTTTCACAAAGTGGGATATAGAGGAAAAGGGGGCAAAAGGGGGCAAAAGCAACAGCAAACAGGAGGGCAACAGGCCAGTCTAAACAGGTTCCAAGTTCTCAAAGAAGAGGAAGAGATAACAAAAATAGATCAAGTAAAGGAAGGAAGCCCAGGGGAGAAGGAGAAAGAAGAAGATAGGGAACAAACACAGGATAGTAATAAACATAAAGAGCCTATGCTGAGCGATGGAGAACTTGAGATGGACCAAGAAATGATACAAAGTGAGATGGATACTGAGGATCATGAACTGCAGGAGATTATTGATAGAGAACACCTAGATCTAGAAGGGTTCCTGAAACAGGGAACCATGGGAAGGGTAGACTCATTACCTCAATAAGAGTTCAACAGAGTACAACAGCTGTTCCTATGGAAAACACAGGCTAAAGGGTTGGAAGGGAAAAGAAACAATGAAAGGCAGAGCAACGAAGGTGTGAAAACAATGAAAGCCACACCAGGGTTAGCTCCTAGAAACCTAGGACAGAAAAGAGGCAGACAAAATCAGAATGAGTTATTGATGGAATGTGGAAAGCTAATGATAGATTCAGGTAAGATGAAAGACCTAACCAGTTACTCTTTTACAAATCTTTAATAATGAAATTCACATCTTGGAATATCAGAGGTCTAGGTAGTAAAAGAAAACAAAGAATACTTAGCAATAGAATGAAGCAAGAAGCTCTGAATATGATCTTTATCTAGGAAACTAAATGTTCTATTCAAAAAATAAAAGAAATTCACAGAAAATGGTTCAATAGATTTGAGTTTCTACAACTTAAATCAAATAATACAGCAGGAGGCATACTCACTCTTTGGAACCCCCAAAAGCTTGGCATAATAGATGTTGAGGCATTTAGGAATTATTTATCAATGGTTATTCAACCTGTGGGAGATATGGAGACTTATTTTGTCACAAATGTTTATGGCCCTCAAAGAATGGATGATAAACTCATGTTTCTAAACTCTCTTGTGGATTTAAGAGATATACATGTAGAAGTACCATGGATCATAGGTGGGGACTTCAACATGATCAAATCACTTTCGGAGAAAAAAGGAGGAACCAGAACTTTAAGCAATGACTCCATTGAATTTCAAACTTTTATAGATAATATGAAGCTAGTTGACACTGATATGAGTAATGGCCTCTTTACTTGGAACAATAAAATAGGAGGAGAGTCTAAAGTAGCCTCAAAGTTAGATAGATTCATAATCTCGGAGGACCTTATGCTAACCGACAAGGAAATGATAGCGATAATTCTCCCCTTTGGAGGCTCGGACCATTGGCCTGTACAACTTGAGGTTCAGGGCTTTGGTACCCCCAAGAACAGACCTTTTAGATTTGAGAACATATGGCTCACCCACCCAAATTTCATCAGCAACATTGCAAAATGGTGGACAGAAGATCTGCATATTTAGGGTACAAGAATGTTTCTTTTACACAAAAGACTAAAGCACATCAAGCTCAGACTTAAAGGCTGGAACAAGAATGAATTTGGAAATATTTTTGAAGCGAAAAACGTTGTTGCAAACAAAATGCAGGAACTCAATCAAGCCCTTTCACAGATGGCCTTGACAAAGTCAGGAATGATAAGGTTACCAAACATCATCAAGACTGGGAGAATTTATGTAAACAAGAGGAAATATTTTGGAGACAAAAATATAGAGTTCAATGGCTAAAAGAAGGGGAGTGAAACACTCGATTTTTCCATAGATCCACCATGGAAAACAGATCTCATAATAGGATCTCTTCGATCAAGGACGAGGGAGGTCATATACTTAATTCCCATGAAGATATAGAAGCTGCGTTAGTCCAGCACTTTCGAAGTATAGCAAAGGAAACCATTTCAGACAAAGATCATTCTATCAAGACTTAACAAGGCATATACCTAGGCTTGTAACAAGAGAGGATAACTTCAATCTTAATAGGCCAGTGGCTGAAGAGGAGGTTAGTGAGGTCATCAAAGAAATGCAGAATGGTAAAGCACCAGGCCCAGATGGTTTCAATGTGGATTTCTTTAAAGCTTGTTGGAGCATTGTTAAACAAGACATTCTGAATTTGGTGGAGGATTCCAGAATGAATAGAGCCATTTTGAAGGTGCTCAATACTTCCTTCATCTCCTTGATCCCAAACAGGACAATGCTCAGACTCCAGACAGGTGTAGACCCATATCTTTATGTAATGTGGTGTACAAGATAATATCCAAGGTTGTTTCCAATAGACTCAAACCACTTCTTCCTACTCTAGTTTCTATGGAGCAATCTGGTTATGTGGAGGGCAGACAAATTCTCAATAACATCGTTCAAGCACATCAGGTGGTGCACCCATTGTTAAGCAACAGGAAAGCTGGCATGATCATGCAATTGGACCTAGCCAAAGCTTACAATAAGTTGAATTGGACCTATATCAGGAAGGCCCTTATAGCTTTTGGGTTTGAGCATAACTGGGTAAGATGGATCATAGCCCTGGTGACTTCTTCTAGCTTTTCAATTCTGGTTAATGGTTCTCCTTCCAAGACTTTTACTCCTTCAAGAGGCCTCAGGTAGGGAGATCCGCTCTCTCCATTTCTCCTTATCCTCATGATGGAAGGACTTGGTCAGGCAATCAAGCATGTGAAATAAGTTGGCAACATCAAGGGGCTCCAACTGTCTGAGACTGGACAGGCTTTGACCCATCAACAATTTGTTGATGACACCATGCTGCAGGGAATCCCCACTATCAAAGAAGCTCTATCTTATAAACAAATCCTGTGTGACTTTGCCATGGCTACAGGAATGGAAGTTAATCTCTCCAAGTCTAAGATTTTTTTCTTTAATACCAATATTGCTATTTAGAGAAATATCTCCAGAATTCTGGGCTTTCAAAGGGATGTCCTTCCCTCCAAATACTTGGGAGTTCCTCTAACTGACAAACCTTTGCACAAGAGAATTTGGGAGCCAATGATTAATAAGATGCAGGATAAAATCAGGAAATTGACTATTAGATCTTTAAACTTGGTGGGTCGGTTAGTGCTTACAAAAGTTGTTCTTCAATCTATCCCCGTCTGCATGCTATCAGCCCTTCCAACACCAAAAGGAGTTTTGCAACATCTTAGAACCATTCAAAGAGACTTTCTTTGGGGTAAGGGGGAGCAAAGAAATAAATGGGCCTTGGTAGCCTGGGATAAGATTTGCAAACCTAAAAACCATGGGGGTCTTGGATTGGATGATCTGGAGGCACTAAGAAATGTTTTAGGGGCCAAATTATGGTGGCGTTGGGTAAAAGATCCAAAAGCTCAGTGGGCTAGTATCTGGAAAGAAAAATATGCCAGCACTTGGCAAGATAATGATCACATAAGGATGAATGGCATCATAAAAGGCTCACACATCTGGAATAAGGCCTAGGAGAATAGAGGCGTAGTACAAAAAAATAGCTTTTGGGAAATCAGAGAGGGAGATCTTGTTTTGTTTTGGGAGGATAAATGGAAAAAAGGACCTACACTGCTAAGAGAGGACTTTCTGGACCTCAAGAAAGAAACTGATGCCAAAGGGTTATTTAGGGTAAAAGATTTTTGGGACCAAACCAATAGTGAAGGAAAATGGAGAACCCGGAAGAATATAGGTTACCGGGATGATAGCCCCTTGAAAGAAAAAGTTGAGGCACTTCTGAAAATGTTGGACCAAAGGAAAATTTTAGTGAAAGGGGGGCATGACCAACTTAGATGGGGTAACAATAATGAAGGTACCTTCAATTTTAAGGAGGAAAAAAGCAAACTCCTTGAATTGGACTCCAATGTACCGGACAAGGTTTGGCAGAACCTATGGAGGCATCAAGGATGGATGAAAATCAAACTCTTCATGTGGTTGGTTCATCATAAGAAAATTCTGACTTGGGAAAACATTCCAGAAAGGGGTGTTTTGGGTCCTTCAAGATGCCAGCTTTGTGAGGCCTAGGAGGAAACAATGGAGCACCTTCTCAATAGTTGTATTTTCACCTCCAGTTTGTGGGATGTTTTTTCCACTATTTTTTGATAGACAGACAGGGACAAAGGGATCATTATCAACACCCTAAATAATTGGAGACGAAACTTCTCTGATTATGAATTTCTTTGCTCAGCTTGGTCTTTAATGCCAAGCTTCATAATATGGAATGTCTGGAAAGAACAGAACAACAGAATCTTCAAAAACGTAAAAATCTCCTCCCAACGCATTTTTGAGCAAATCTTAAGATATCTTAAGGAGACAGTAGGTACTATTGTGGAACTTCCCCAAAGAATCCACCTTCAGAAGCTAAAATTCAAATACTTCTTCATTTGGGTATGTAGGGGCTTATACCACAGGGCTTGGATGGGAAGGTAATGACACAGGACACTAAGCAGGATTACTGGCATCCCCCCCAGAGGGTTTTTTGAAATACAACATTGATGGGTCTCAAAGGGCAACGTGGGTATTGTTGGCTTTGGAGGGGCGTTAAGGGATGAAAATGGTTGCATCCCTTTTATTTTCCACTGCCATTTGGGAAGAGACATGAATAATATGGTGGAATTAACAACTCTTGAGTATTGTTTAGAATTCCTGAAGAAGAATAATCTCCAGAATATAATTGTTGAAGTTGATTATGAGTTAATCATTAACTCGATCAAGAGAATCAGTTATGGCAAGGAGCCTGAAAAAGTCTCAAAACACTAGAGGTTGCTACAGGTCTTTCAACGGATTCAGTTTCACCTCCTGGGCTTACGTACTATGAGTTTTACCCACATGCTAAGGACAACAAATAAATTGGTAGACATCCTGGCCAATCAAGGGGTGTTCTGCACAAAAAGCAGGGTTGAGCTAAGTTGGCAAGAGATGCCTTAGAATAGATTAAAGGCGATATGTCAAGATCAAGCAGATGAGGATAGAATGGTGTTTCAAAACAAAGCCACAAAGACGGGGTCTAATTGATTTGGTCTATTGATGAAGTGTTTTGGTTTATTTATGAAGTGTTATTTACGAAGTGAGGTTATTTTTGGGATGCAGGTCACTGTCGGCCTCATCAACCCTGGCAAGAACAATCATAGAAGGCGTTGGGGGAGTTTGCTAGGGAGACGTTGTTTCTTGGATAGACGGCAGAACGGAGGAATTTTCAGCTTCCTTTGGTTCAGTCACCCGAGGAGATGGGTTGGGGCGAGGGGCCGGATTTCTAGTATTCTCGCCAGCCTCAAAACCCCAGTTTTTCTTTTTGTGGTGGCAAACCACTCGCTGGGTGCTTTTTGGATCATCGCAGGACCTTCAAGCTGAAAGTGGTTTTTCAGAGTTGGGAGCAATTCCACTCACAAAGCAACACATGGCCAAGGTACTCGAAGGAATACCGCCCTCATCGCGCGGTAATTCTCGGTGCTTTTGGCGCGTGCGATATGTTCCACAGCCGTTGGATCAAGCTCGACGACTCTACGGTCAAGATTAAGCAAGCATGTTGGTGGGTCCAGGGCATTTATCGCGCAGACTCAAAAACCCCTGTTTCTCTTTCTGTGGTGGCAATACCGCTCGCAGGGTGGTTTCGGGTTTATCGTAGGGCCTTCAAGCTGAAAGTGGTTTTTTGGAGTTGGGAGCAATTCCACTCACAAAGAAACACGTGGCCAAGGGACAGGAAGGAATACCATCCTCATCGTGCAGTAATGCTCGGCGTGTCTGATATGTTCCACAGCCGTTGGATCAAGCACGAAGATTCCACGGTCAAGATTAAGCGAGCATGTTGGTGGGTCCAGGGCATTTATCGCGTGGTCATTCTCCATGCTTTTTGGTCTTGCGATATCATCCTCTACCGTTGGATCTAGCGAGGCGATTCGACGATCAAGGAAAAGTATGCAGGTCCGGGTGAGCGTTATCTTCTGTGCTTGTTGCGCTTCATGATGGGAATCGGTGGTTTTTGGGCGAACGACATGCTCGAGGGTTATCCCCCCATTCAGACGCGAAATCCTTTTAGAATGGTCCCTATTTCCTCATCGGGTCCGAATCTTTTTTAAAGTGGATGCATGTTCTCGCCTCGATTTGAGCCTCGACCATCAGATCTCTAAGGGGGGATCGAATGGTCTAGGTTCTTGTTTGTTTTTTGTGGGTTTTGTAGTTTTGTTTGTGGGACCTTGGCTCGGCTTTTAAGCCTTGAGCTCGGTGACCTTGGCCTTTAGTGGTTTGATATTTCTTTGGCCCACAGTTCCTTTGGGACTATTGTATTTTATGTATTTTGTTTTCCGTTTTAATGAAATAGAAGGTAAGACTCTTGCTTTAGCAAAAAAAAACAAATTAGTAACTATGTGTATATTAAATCTATATATTTAATCATAATATATCTCACCTCTCCGTGAATTATCACAACCAGGTAGAGACATAGAATTAAAAATTGTAATCCATACATCTTATAAATCTAAATACACCTAAATAAAAATATAATACTGTATTAAATTCTATGTTTTTTAATATTTCATTGGCTTCAAATTCACGTAACAGATACATGTGTGCTGAATCTATATGTTTAATCATAATATATCTCAGGTTCTTATAACTTTTTGGTCAATTATCAGAACCAGATATAAATAAAATTAAAAAACTGCAATCCATATATCTTATAAATCTAAATACGCTTAAATAAAAAAATATAATACTCTATTAAATTCTATGTATTTTAATATTTTATTGGCTTCAAATTCACTAAACAAATACAAATTAATATTTATGTGTACTGAATCTATATATTTAATCATAATATATCTCAATTTCTTATAACCTCTTCGTAACGTGAATTATCCTAACCATGTATAGAAATGCTATGTTGCTTATATTTTAGAATGTCTATTTCTGTAGTTATAATTCATACTGAGAAGAAAATGTTTCTTGTTAAATTTTTTGAAAGATTGTTAACACATTTTTTCTAAAAACATTTTATTCGCATTATGATTATGACGATGCTTATATTTCTCTGTTCCATAACATCATAGGAGGACTGAAACACACTTTCTCCGAACCAAAATTGGAAGCATGCTGTACTCCAACTTCAATGGAGCCCATTTCCGGTTTTGTCCTAGTTGACAGCATTGCCTGGCCCTCGGGACAGTCTTCGCTGCCATAATTAAAACCCACGTTACAGTGAGCACTACCTTTAAAGTTAAAGTCATTTTCATCTGCATGAATAAATTTAAGAGGATCCTGCAACACTTGCCTGCTCCGATCAATTTCCCATGGAGAAGAAAAATGAGGTCGAAAATTGCTGAAAATTGGAGGGACGAATCCCCCTGCATTACTATTATAGATGCAGTAGCAACTATTATCATTATACCCGACTCCTGGAGGAGGGGAGAAAGGAGAATAAATGGTCTGTGGAGCAATAAGTTGTGGCTGTGATCGACAGATTGCCGATGGTGGAGGAGGTGGATAACTCCAATGGGGAAGAGGGCATCCAACGAGAAGGGTCTGCAACAAAGGCCCCGCCCTCACAACTGCTTCAACGAACTTTCCTCTCTCTGGTAGACATTTCAAATTTTCCTGTGCTTTACTGTGATCTCCTGTACTCAGACTATTGATGCAAGCAACCATTGATTGATGGTGGGTAATATCAAATTTATATGTTTCATTTTTTCTTGTCATTGATTCTGCATTCATATAATGCGCAGCTAGCTGGTTGGTGAGGTTGACACATTGCTCTCTTGTTTCGTCTCTTTCTCTCCTGACTCTCTCCAAAAGCTCTTCTAGATGCTCAATCAGAGTTTCATGGGCTTGCCTTTGAGATTGTGCTGATGCCCTTATGGACTCCATTTCTATTGCTGCGTATAATAGGAGTTGCTTCAGCTCTGCATCATTGTATTTAATCTGCACATTGAAACAAACCCTAATCAAACTCTCGATGATATTAACAATTGGTAAGAATTTGTGTGTATATATCCACAGGTGGTATTTATGTTGATTAACGGTGTGTCTTAAGTTTCGAATGTTCTCATCACTCATCATCAGGAATAATGAAACAAACCCTAATCAAACTCTCGATGATAAAGAGATGATATTAATAATTGGTAAGAATTTGTGTGTATATTTTCACGGCTTGTATTTCTATTGATTAACGGTGTATTTTAAGTTTCGAATGGTCTCACAAGTTTTTTTTGAATGATCTCAGCACTCATCATTAAAAAAAGAAAAGCATAATAACTTTGAAAAATATACCTGACTGATTATAAAGAAAAAATAAACCAGTGAACGTTAAAATCCGTAAAAAATTCTAAAAGCTTACCCAGCAAGAGGGGGAGTTTAATTTCTAAAAGCTTACCCAGCAGGAGGGGGAGTTTAATTTAATAGCAGAGACTGAATTGAATGTGTCGTCCATATCATTCCTCATGGAATCCATTAACTCGTTCTTGTTATTGTTATGACCTGCAACACAACCCTCATAAACTAGCTGGATCAACTGGGCAATATCAACTTGTGTGCCGTGCAGGAGGAGTCACTGAACTTTAAGGAATATGCAATGAATGGAAAGGATCAGGAAGTCTAGGAAAAGAAAGAATTCAACTACTTCTAAAATTACCAGCAGCCGCTCCCTGATTTCCGCTGACATAAGGTTCACAGGTACTAATCCTACGGCTAGACGTCTGAGAGTAAGTGTTAAATGTGATGTATAACATGGATTATTTCTAAGGCAAGGACCATTTTTTATGGAACAAATGGTGCGATCCACCATTATAATTATTATAATTATATATGAATCACTCAAAATAACGTTTTAAGCATACTTTTTTATTTAAATTCAACCAAACCGAGTATGTTGGAAATCATTTAGCATATTCTTTTCTGTCTTATACTAAAGTTCTCGACTTGCAGAGTTGTTTGTTTGGGTGTCAGAAATGAAAGTTCGAAATCTTGACCCTGTACACACATGGAGCAGGATGGAATTATGGGAATGATTTGGAGCAGATGGAATTATGAGGGTGATTTGTTTATTAAATATAGTTTAAAATTTTGTAAAATGTCAGAGGGTGATTTGTTTATTAAATATAGTTTAGAATTTTGTAAAATGTCAGAGGGTGATTTGTTTATTAAATATAGTTTAAAATTTTGTAAAATGTCAAGATTTTTTCTGAAATTGTGAAAAAAAAATTTCTGAAATTGTGAAAAAAAATAAAGAAAGTATGAAATCAGTTAAATTTGAGAAATGAGTTTATTTTGAAATTTCAATTTTATTTGAAAAACATATTAAAGATAGAAGTGAGTTTATTTTGAAATTCCAATTTTATTTGAAAAACAGATTAAAAAGATATAAAAACAGTTAAATTTAACAAATAAGTCTATTTTGAAATTCTAACCAGGTATGGAAGAACCTAGGGACTCCCTCTTGGTAACGTAGGAATTGCTTTTTCACTCACACTTCAATGGCCTGTTTGGCTTCACAATATCGAACACAGGTAAGACTACTGCAAATCAATTCCAAACACCAAAACTCCAAGATCGAAGTTAATGATAAGACTTGCTTTCATATTGCTTGTATCCTCCTACACTAAAAACTTATAAAAATGTTTAATATAAATTTTTCTCGGCCACTAAAACTAAAACTCAGTACAAAAATAAAATTGATAAAATGTCAAAATTAGTAAAATAGCTATACACTGTAAACGTGGTCACCCTATTCTTTTTATATCAAAATATAAGAAATTTCATCCCTCCGTGAGATTGTTTAGACAAGCTTTGCTCTTACCTACAAGAAGCAGCAAACGCAACAATACGTAACGTGGTGTTATAATGAGAAAACCACACCAATGTAGTTTACTATGTACAATGAGAAAACTACACATACCTTTTTCTGCACATAAAAAACTGCTCTTGCATTCTCCTGTTTGCTTACTTTTTTTTTTAATTAGTAATATTCATTTTTAATTGCATTTTTTATATTTAATTTAGATTTCGTAAGTTATTTTTATTTATCTTGAATCCATGATTTATTTATTTTTATGTGAGAGAACACATTGTCTTTAAATTATATTAATTATTTACAAGTTTATACATTATTTTATGTTATTATTTATTAATTTATACATCATATCAGATTTATTAAAATAATTAATATGTGTTATTGATAAAAAATTAGTTATAAATTTGTTGAAAAAGAAAATTTTCATTTTGTACTTATGGTAATGTGGATGGAGAGATTAGTTTAAGGGGTAGCTCAACTAGCAATGATTGTGTAAATGAAGTTATGTGTGACAAGGTCTCTATTTAAGTTCACCTTTTCACCTTGTGGGTAAGGGGATGACTTATGTTTAGTGGTAGCAGTTAGAATCGAATCCACTTGGTTTGTGAGTACGAGATTCACTAATTCCTCTAGTTCACACAAAAAAAAAAATCCTCTCATCCTCCAATCTAAGGCAATTATATGCAAATTTAATGGTTTCTGTTCAAAACCTGAAGCTTTATTCCAATGGGTTTACTCCTTCTCGACTCCAACTCGACTCCAAACATTGACATTTCTTGTGCTGAAATGGATTTTTTATTTTCCATTTTGAAACACAAAAGTATTTGGATTTTGTTTTAAATTGAGGGCCCTGGTTTTGGGGTTGAATTATTAATTACTCCATGGTTCCCCAAGTTTGAGGCTACAATCATAATGGTTTCTACTATGTCGGATTGGGTGAGGCTCTCTAACCTCCCTCTTCCTTTTTGGCACCACAAAGTTTTTGGAGGGAATCATAAACATTTTTGGCAAATCAAAAAAGTGGACCTAGAGAGAACGAATAATATTCTCTTCACATTTTCTAGAATATGTGTGGAGATTGACCTCAACAAAGGGCTTCCAAATCATATCGTACTGAAACACAAGAACCTCCACTAGTCTCAAGTTTTAGACTATCTAAACACTAGATTTCGATGATGTGTATGTTTCCAAATAGGACACTTAAGTTGATGTCCTCAGGAAAAGAAGATCCATAAGAAGAAGAAAGGATAGTCAAAGAGACCAAAAGGATGGAAATTCCCATTGCATCCATTTCGGAGGATGAAACTAAAGAAATTAAGGAAATTCAACTTAATAAAAAATAAGAGTCAGACCTCGAACAACACAAAGTCTTTCTGGTTGGAGACACTTTGGCTCAAATGGCCCCTTCATCTTTGATTAGGCGGTATATTCAAACAAAACAGGTTTCTCTCCTGTAGACATATAATTCTCGGATGGGCTTAGGGGCTCCAAAAGAGCCCATGTTTCGAAGAGTTATGACTCTCATAAAGAACCAACCTTGGTGGGCTCAGATGGAGAATTGGGTTTGGTTACAATTGAATCAGATTTAGATGGTTAGCTCAAAGTGGGACAAGAATATTATTATTATTATTTTACTAGTGAGATTTGATGATAAGTCTAGTAAGGCATAAATGCTCTAACCCCTTCTAGTTTTCAACCTATGACCTCTTAGGAGGAAACACATGCTCTTCACCATTAGGCCCACTTAAGCTGTATTACAAATTACATCAAATTAACATTTTCAAATATTACAACTTTGACGTGGAAATATCTATGTCTTTAAAGATTTTAACATATCCATAGGATATAGTTTTTCTTTTTAAAGATTCATTTTACAAATATTTAATTAAAAGAAATATTAAAAGATTCTAGAGCAGGATTTTCGACTCGATGTGTTGAATTGTATTGTAGTTTTTTATCTCTACAATTACTTTCATTTTTATTTTGGACGGGCATTAGTTTTTTTATTTTTATTATTATTTTATTGGAGGCGTGGAAATTAATTATAAAGTGGATAGTAGAGATTTAACCTCCATAGAATATGTCTAAATATTCTTAGTAGTATTCACAATTCAAGGGTTAATATTTATCTCCAACTTAGTTATGCTTTTAATTAATTTATCTCAAATTAATTAATTAAAGAAAACGTCATATCAACATATGTCATATTGGACATGTGGTATTGATAATTCATGGTATTGGCCCATGGTATTGTAACAAGATTTATTTACTAGTGCAACCCTATAGATAAATAATAGTGTCCATAGTCATTAATCTATAATGAACATCAAAACATTTACTTCATGATATTTCTCAAATTGCTAAAATTCAAAAAATAATAAAAACTAACTAAATTATAAATCTATAATAATTATTATTACTATATAAGTTCAATGTATATACATTTAAAAAAACATAAAACAAGATTATTAATCATAGAAATTTAGTCACTATTTTTAATTTGTAAATAGACTTTGATATATATATATATATAGATATATATATATATAATTTAATTAACTTTTATAATTTTTTTTTAAATCTTGACAATGTGAGTCGTTGATGGAAATGATAAGTGTATTTAATGGGGGGAAAACGGTGGCCATGCCTGCCACCCTCTAGGTCCTTTGAGCATTTATGGAGGTGGGCAACTGCCTCTTTTGGCATGCATGAGGGTGATTTCATTCGAGGGTGATAAGGTAGCAGTCGATTTCATTCGAGGGTGATAAGGTAGCAATCGAGGAGCATATCACATCCTCTTGGTTATGTGTAAGGCTTTCTTCTAGGTGTTTCAACCTTGTCGGTCGGTGGGGAGGTTTCTAATTGGTAATCCAGTGAGTGTAAATGTTGGTGTGAGTAAAGGGAAAGGATCTGAATTTTGGGCTCAAGTTCCTGTAGGGTCACTTGTGGATTGCTTTGCTCAAAGGTTAAGGGTGGCAATTAACCATTTTCAACGAGAAAATTCTCAGGTGATCTTCAAGTCAGACTTGGCTTTTGTCTTTTGGGTTTTTTTGTGGTTGGTTTGGAATATTGTATTTCTAAGTAGTTGGTTTTCGATAACTCATGGGCGGGACTTGCAGCTCGAGTTATTTAGTTTTATCTCTCTCATGTCTCTATTAGAGGTCAAAGAGTTAGGTTTAAATTGGAATTGGTAAATGTTTGTCGAGTTTTTATGCTTTGTGGGGTCTTGTTCAATCCTTGGGTGATAAAATTTGGGGATTCTAATATTGTGTGTTTGTCTCGTGCTCTAAGATATTGTAAAGTCCTCGTCTTGGGTTGGGTTGTGTTGTTTGAAGTTCAATAATTAGTGGCATCAAGTCTAGTGAAGATTTAATAGCTCCTCCTCATCAATTTCAAAGTCTATTCTTGAGTCAAGTTCAATTTATTGGAGTTATTGTGATGACTTAATTTGTTGTTTCTCTAGTTGTGTTGGTTTTAGATCTAGTATGGTTTTTTGTTTCTTTGTGGGTAGAGACTTACATAAAAAGTGTTGGGAAACTGACTTTACTTCTGCCATGGAGTACAGAAAAAGGATTAAGAGTAGGAGGGAAGTTCGTTAATGCATTGTAATTTTAATGCATTGTCCTAGCCTAAATGGTTAATGCATTGTAATTTTAGGTAACCAAATATTTATCATAGTTGATCGAGTGCTTGGTTTGCGCACTTTCACTTTGAGTACAAGGTGAATGTGTAATTTTTTTAATGTGTTTTTAAAAAATAGAAATAAAATATTTTTTAAATAAAAATTAATGTTCATCATAATTTAAAAATAAAAATGAAGATATATGTTTGGTTAGTGATTAGTTTTAATTAAAAGTATTATAAAATTTTAGTGATTTTATTTTTATACAACTCAAAAGATGTAAGAATATTTTACTATCACTCTCAACCATAAATAATGTTTATTTGAAATAATATCATTTTATGATGACTTTAAAATTAATAAAAGTGTTTAATTATATATATATATATATATATATATATAGTGAAGAGGCCAAGGGTATTATGAGGAAGATGAGTATTAAGTTGACACATGTCCATTTTAAAATAAACATAAAATATTTTCTAAATAAAAAACTAATATCTACTTATAATTGAAAACAAAAATAAATATATCTATTTGGTTAGTTTTAATTTAAAACATTATAGAATATCAATGATCATATTTTCATTGTGTTCATTTAGTTTGTTGTTGACATTACAACTCAGAAGATGTTGTAAAAATATTTCTCTCTCAAACATAAATAAAACATTTAAATGTTAATGTAAAAGAACATAATTTTATATCAGCTTTAAAAAATAAAGTAATTAAAAATACTTGAAAAATTATATTTAAATTTTGTGTGTGGGAAAGATTTATAATTTTTATTATTTTTAAAAATATTTCAATATAAGTAAACTATTTAAATATCCATTCTAACTAATTTATTTTTGTATCTAACTCTATCTAGGAAGGAAAGAAAGAATATATATATATATATATATATATATATATATATATATATATAATTGGTTAAATTCTTAATCTATAGAATTTAAAAATTATTAAGAATAAATAAATAAAAATGAGTTATAAGTAAAATATTTCAGTAAAAAAAATATTAAAAATGTTTCTTAGAATTGCAAGTTTAAGTTGTGTATTCTACACAATCCAAGTCTTCAAAGAGGTTTTGAAGGGTTGCATCTATTTATATGTTAAAAAATGCGATTTAAACAATGAAAATCTTATATTGCACTTTAAAATAAATTCGCACCTCACCAATTTTAATCCCTCACGTGCCTTAATAAATACATGGTTAAAATGAATTTACATAGGTGAATATTGAAACCATTTTATTTTATTATGGGGAATATATTAACTATTTTCTATATTTCCTGTCAAATCCATGAAAAACATTGATATTTAAATATGTACATATATTATTCATTATCTTAAATAGAAAAAAATAATACACTAAGTTTAATAAGTTATATATATATATAACTTTTCTGGTTGAAAAGGTAATAAATAATAATTATTATTATTTAATTTTAAAGTCATAGCAACCCTATTAGTGTCCTAATTGGGGATGCTTAGAAACTGAGGATGTCTTGCCTCTATGTGGAATATGGTTGCTCCTATAATGCTTTGCATTATAGATGTGTGTCTCAAGGCCTTGCTAGTGTGTATGGCATGAAAATAAGGTCCTTAGCTCCTAGGTGAACCTTCTAGGAACTAAGAGACACAAGCAAGACCTCAAACCACACAACATGCCTTGTTTACTATATCATCATTCCTAAAGTGGGATAGGGACATTGATATGACTTTTTTTCACTAGGGATGACTATGAGGCGATGGTCGATGATGAAGTTGAGGTATTTTTATGATAACTTAAGTTGCTTGAGCTAATGGGTCATGATCAAGGCCATGGCCATGACATAGACACTTAAAGTGGAAATTTGTCATACAAGGTGGATATGGATATGGATACAAAAAATTTACACAATGGGGATGTGGCTATTGGGACCTTAACCAAAATTAAGGTAAGAAAATAAGGGACTTATACCATAAATGAATCTCTAAGGCTCATTGGCAATGAACATGACCTAAAATCATAATATAGACCCTTTATAAATGATATTGGCCTCATAGTGGAATGTGGGTAACTTTATGATGTCTTGTATCCTAAGATGGTTGTCTCAATGCATTGGTCAAGGTCAAGGGAGGTAATTAGGGTGCTTAGGTCCTTGATGAAGGCTTAAAGGGTTAAGGGCCATTAAAAATGTTATAAACCATATAACATTTACTCTAGGGTTGGGGGTGGCATAAAGAGTGTATCGAAGGAATCAACATTAGTAAATGGAGGGTTGTGCTTAATATATGGTAATGGAATTTGAGAATTAAAGCATGCATTGAACAAGTTGATATAGTAGATGGATTGATGTTAAGCTCAGAGTGAGCATTCATGAAAACTAGGGGAGGAATGAAGGAAAAGGGTTTGATAGCTAGGACCCTAGTTGTTGATGCCCTCCTTTTTATGTTGTCTTCTCCCACTGCCATGAATGGGTCGTCATATCTCTTGCCTCCCCGTCTAGGTGTAGCTCATTCTATTTGTTTTTTCACCATTTTCTGGGTTTTTTGTCGTGTTTCATTATGATGTTTGAGTTTTTGTCGTGTGTCATTATGATGTTTGAGGTTTGACATTTTTTTGGGGTATTGGTGGGTTTCTACCCCCTTTTCTCTATTGTGGTGTATCTGCAGGTTGTTTCACTATTGACGATCATTTATCATCATTTTCGCCTGTGCTATTGGCATTTTTACTGTTGTAGGCTATGTTGCTATTGCAACATTAATGTTATTTTTTTTGGTGTTCGTCACCCTACTCATGTAATGTTTTGTTGCCTAGTTTTGGGCTTGTGTATGGACTCTCTGGGTCATTTTTTTTTTTTTTTTTTTATATTGTTCTCGGTTCTATTTTATTTATGCCTTTAGATCTTGTAGTTTCTACGTAGCAAAATTTTCTTATCTGGGCCCTAGGATTTTTTTCTTGTTCAGAACCTAGGGTTTAAATGTTTTTATGAAATATGTAGTAAAATTCCTTCTAGAATGGTCTTTATGCTTGCCCTTATAGTTTTTTATTTTTTGGATGGTTGATAGCTTTTTTCTCATCCTGTATCTATGGAATGCATTTTCGCATATGCAAAATGTAACTTCATTAATCTTTGATGAATAAAATTAAGTTTATTTTTCTACAAAAAACAAAAGCACTGATGAAGACTACTTCTCCCATCCTATGTCAACTAAGCTCATGCTTTTATGCCAATCTAGTAAATGTTTTCAACACTAACAATACGTTTGGAATGGTGGATAGTTATTGTGCCATGACACTTAATCCTACATAATCAACTCTTTCTTGTATCATCCTCAACCTTCATCATTGTCACTCCCTCCATCTATAGAGCTACCTATGATAAAAGGTGGTGATTTTCTCAAAGGGAGACTTTATTCATAGAAATAGAGGGAGGAATATAACATGGGTGATGCCTTATTGTACATTGTTTCCATATTAAAATGTTGAATTTGAAGAAGTTCATTATGATATATGTAAAGCTATTACAACGCATTTAAGGTTGTTTCCACATGAGAAAAATCTTAGGTTAGCCTATCTAGAATTGTTCATAAGATATAGACATAAAGGAACATGATGAAAGTCATGTTGATAAGAGGAAGGAAACATTACCGTGGAAAAAAACAAAGTGTGGATGCGACAACATGCTATTATTAGCCATTAAAACAAAAAAGAAGAATAAATAATAAACTAAAAAAATAAATATAAAATAGATGAAAAAAAAAAAAAGTCTACCTAAAAGGAGAGGCCCTCATCCAAAAATACACTTAAAAAATAAAGTAACAAAGTAAATACACCAAAAATCTCTAAGATAAATATCATAAGCCTTTATATATGACCCTGATAGAAGAATGCATTTAAAAAAAATAAAAATTAAGAAAGTTACATGAAGCAAATGTACCAAAGAAAAAATCTAAGGTAAAGGTTATAAATCTTCAATATGAACAATCACAATTGAAAACAAAAACAATCATGAGGATAAGAAAAATGCCACATTGACATGGAAAAGAAGAAATTGTGGCTATGACTATCGACCATCTTGTCACTCTCAGGATCATTGCCGAGCAATGTCCCAATAGTAAAGTTGATCTCTTTTGTTGCTTTATGGACTTAATTAGAAAAGCCTTTTCCACTGTTCCTTGGGATAAGCTTTGGAAAATATTTGATGAGATAGTGATTCCTCTTGAGTTGCAACTTGTTGTGATTCGC
Source organism: Pinus tabuliformis (assembly GCA_031772625.1). NCBI lineage: Eukaryota > Viridiplantae > Streptophyta > Pinopsida > Pinales > Pinaceae > Pinus > Pinus tabuliformis. The sequence continues at coordinate 854,962,802 of CM062806.1, forward strand.
CTCTACGAGATGGTCGTTTCCAAGATTAAGACCAACGAATGGTGGTATAAAGATATTAAATGCATTATCAGACTTAAGAAAGGGTGTCCCCTTTCCCCTGCCCTTTTTGGTGTTTAAATCGATAAGCTAGAGGAGTGTTTGGAAATCGTGGGGTGCAAGGGGATCGAGCTTGTTGGTATTATTATTACTCTTCTCTTCTACGTTGATGATATTGTTCTTCTTGCTAGAAGGCATGAGGACCTAGACAAGCAACTTAAGGTTCTTCATGACTATTTCTCTAATATGGGTATGATGGTTAATACCGACAAGGCTAAAATCATGATAATTAAATCCAAAAATATCACCCATGGAATTTTGTTTATGACAACAATTGCTTGGAACGGGTCTCTTCTTAAAAGTATTTGGGTATTGACATTCCTTATCACCTCAAGTGGAATTACAGCATTGAGAAAAGGATTATTGGAGTCTGGAAAGCTTATTATGAGCTTGAAAAAATTTGTAAGGATGTCGCTTTGGAGTAAAATAAGGTTCCTCTTTCAGACCCTCATCACCCCTGTTGTCCTATACAATTGTGAAGTATGGTGTTGTAGTATATCCAAAGAGTCGTAGAGAATTATTGAGATGATTTAAAAGCAATTCATAACCTGCAATCTCAAGATCAAGGGAAATACCCCCTACCCTATCCTCCTGATCGAAGCTAGGCTCTCCCCTATTGAAAACAAGGCTATCTTTAAGTTTCTCATGTATACAAAGAAGCTTTACAACATGGAATCTAGGAGGCTTCCTAAAATTGCTTCTAACTTTAGTCAAAACCCCCACCTTCACCTAAAGCGTCGGTGGCATAAGGATGCCTAGCCTTGGCTCAACCATTGGGGGATAAATGATGAGATCATCCTCGGAAGCAAAGATAGTGTCAAAGATGTTATCACCTTCAAATTCAAATATAAGATATGGGATGCTAAGGAGCTAGAGGGTAAAAGGAAGTTAAGATATTATAAAGACGTGACCAACCTCACCCTTGAGAACCATAATTATCTTTCTATTTTGACCAACTTGAAGAAAAATATGAACATCGCTAAGATTAGAACTAATTCTCATGAGCTTCGAAGTGAAAACAATCGTTTGTCTACTCCCAAGACTCCCTGGGATGATAGAATTTGTCAGCTTTGCGATACTAAGAAGGTGGAGGATGAAAAGCACTTTCTTTTAGATTGTCTGACCCTTATTCACATACGCTCTCATTTCCCTAACATCTATCACACTTCCAATATTCTTGACTTTTTAAGTCAACCCAACTATAGTGATCTTGGCACGTTTATTTCCCTTCTTTTTTAGCATAGAAATAAGAGGTCCCATAGACCACATTGGTCTTAGTGGACGTTAATCATCATTATCATCATCATCATCATAAAGAAAATCTACCTAAAAAGAATAGAGGCCCTTATCCAAGAATATACTAAAAAAATAATAAATAACAAAGAAAGTAACAAAGCACATGAAAATATTCTAAGCCTCTTATAATCCTAATCCAAGAATACACTAAAAAATAAATGAAAATTTAAGAAAGTAACAAAGTAAATGTACCAAAAAAATCTAAAATCAGATATATATATATATATATATATATATATATATATATATATATAATTTGAGAACATAAACAACTTCATGTGGATAAAAAGACAACAATAACATGGAAGACAAAAAAGAAAATGTTCACTATAACATTGTTATTATAGCCATTAAATTAAAATATAAAGTAAAGAAAAAAATCTATTTAAAACAAGCAAAGGTCATCATTCAAAAATAAATTAAAAACTAAATAAAGAAACAAAAAAAGGTAATGCACCATGTCCATGGGGCTTTATATGGACCATGTATGGTGCACTATTAAATATTATTTATCACAAGTTACATATTGATATTTTTAGTAGATAAAACAATTAAAAATAAATACACCTAATAAAATTAAAATAAATTCCTTATTTTTTCATATCTTTAAACAAAAACTTATAAATAACAAAGTAAATGTATCAACATATATATGCCAAAAGCTTAAAATATATAAATAATTGAAAAAAAAAAACTTTCATAAAAGTATTAAATTATACACTCTCATATATATATATATATATATATATATATATATATATATATATATATATATATATATATATATATATAACTTTATTATATAGAAAGAAAAATGAAAATAGATGAGATTGACTAAATTTATTATATTTCACATATATCTAAGGCATTAGAGAGACATCATTGTACATTACAGGTTTGGAACATAAAACACAATAAATTAACGTCTTGGAATTTAAATACAATCAATTAAAAAATCCAAAAAATTTTAATAGAAAGATGTGAAATGAGAACAATTATATTAGTTGTAATTTCATGATGTTAATTGTACTCTCATGTGCTTGCAAATTCCAATAAATAGGGCATTTTGATTATTAGATGAATTTATCAAAATAATTTAAATATAAAATATAGATAATATGTAAATTAGGAATTGCTTTTTTTTGAGGTGATATTTTGGTAATTTAAGTTAATAATTAAAATATTTGCAACAAAGTTGATGACTTTCAGGTTTTTGGGGATAATTATATCGAAATTTAATCGAGCCGCCGAAGACTGAAGACCTAGCCGCCGACTGCCTCTGGCCGCAGGCCAGCCTCGGCCTCCCTCGCTGCAAGAGAGGAGCTTTGACTCCCTGTACTGGCCTTCACGTTGAAACAGAGGTCATTGCAACTGGAATATTGGTAAAATCTGCAGGTTTGAAAGATTGGAAAGACTGGGTTGTTGGGGGCAAGCCAGCGCGGCCCCGCGGATGCAGAGGACCCCATGGAATCCAGCGGGGGCTCTGCCCCTCCTCTCAACCCACCTCCGGAGATTTCTGCATTCAAAGCATTAATAGCCGCAAGCTTGAAACGCCCTCCCACGGCTAGCCAGCAGAAGTTCGTCAAGAAACTTGGATCGATCCCTACGGTTGCCCTTCCTGAAGAAGAAACATGCAAGGCAGCACTGAACCTTGCGGAAAGAGGATTAATAGGCCAGTTTACAGGCCTCTGGCCTTCTCCAAAATCGGTCGAGAACTGGACCCAAAGAAACTGGTCTCCTCTGATTAAAGACGGAGTCAAGAGCTATTTTGTTGGCAAAGGGTTCTTCGTATTTGTCTTTGAGAACCCGAAAGATAGAAGTCTCATCTTCAGAAATGGCCCTTACTTCATGGGACCACAAGGCCTGTATTTAAACAAATGGTCTCCGGAATTTGACCCCTCTCAGGATGTCCCCTTCACCGTCCCGGTGTGGGTGAGACTCCCCCATCTGCCCCTACACTGTTGGAATCAAAAAACCTTCCAAATCATTGGTAATTCACTCAGAAAATACATAGATCAGGCAGCAAGGAAAGACCAGTACACATGCGCCCGAATCTGTGTAGAGGTTGATCTAGAAGAGGGTTTCCCTGAAGCAATAAGGCTCTCTGTCGCTGGGTGGACTCACATCCAAGAACTGGATTACGAACAACTCCCTTTCAAATGCAGACACTGCCACGAGCACGGCCATTTTGCGAAACATTGCAAGAAAAAAGCAGAAGACCAAACAGACAAAACAAATGAGGACCAATGGACGGTAGTTTGAAAGACTGCTCATCAAAAAAAAGGAAATGGAAAAGGGCATAACTCCGGAGATCCAGGCAGCTCCAAGAGCAACCAAGAAAGGGATGCAACCCCGAATGACATTGAAAAAGACCAGACCGACAATCAAGAAATGGATGCAACCCTGAACGACACTGAAAAAGATCAGACCGTCATAGCAGGTACGACACAGGAAAAAAAGGCAAATACAGAAGATCCACCATTAAACCAAGAAGGGGGAGAAGCTACACAGGCTGAGGTATTGCAAGGTAGCCCCTCTAATCCATCTTATGCAGAAGTAACAAGAAAAAAACCAGTAGATAGTGCGGGTTCTTCAGAGGATGAAGCCTTTGAATGCCCCTCTAGAAGAGTAGGAAGGAAATCCCGCAAAGAAATAAGGGAAGAGGAAGCTGAGAGACTCAAAGTCCAAGGCAGCCAGGCCACCATAGAAATGTCCATTGGAAGAAACACCAGACCAAGGCCTTCAAAGGGAGGCCCTACTCCCCCTCTCAAGTAAATCATGAAGCTCGTCTCTTGGAACTGTAGAGGATTGGGGAACGCCTCCAAAGCTGAAGCAGTCATGGATCTCCTGAAAATAGAACCCACAGATATTCTCATGCTCCAAGAGACGAAGATAGAAGCCCGAGCGCTTCTAGACATCAGCAAGTCAAAGTGGAAGAAAAGTGCAGGCAAAGCAGTAAACTCAAGGGGCTCCTCCGGAGGGCTGGCAACCCTCTGGTCAGAAGACTCTTTTTTACTCAAAAAATCTCATGAAACTCAGCACTGGATATTCACGGAGCTAACACAATGTGCAAGTAAGTTGTCTTTCTCGCTATTTAATCTTTATGTTCCTGTTACTTATACTGAAAAAAGAGAATGCTGGACCTCTCTCTCAGCATTTTTAGACCAGCATACCCCAAGCAACATAATTCTAGCAGGTGACCTCAATATAGTACTGAAATCAAAAGAGAAAAGGGGCGGCTCCAACAACAGAGACCCTATGCTGGCCTTTGTGGAAGAGCTAGCGCAGCAATGGGACCTATTAGACTTCAAGCCCATTCGCGGTCTTTATACCTGGTCCAACAACAGATCTAGGACAGAACATATCTCTGCTCGATTGGACCGATTTTTGGTACAAGGTTCCCTGATTATGGATAAAAAGATAATCAAAACAAAAATTTTACCCAAGTTAGCTTCTGACCACAAGCCGATCCAGCTGCTCCTTGAAGATGAAGAAGATCTAGGTCCTCTACCATTCCGCTTCAGCCCTTTATGGATTGAGAGAGAAGGATTTTTTGAAACTGTTAAAGAAGCCTGGGCCAAGTCATTCTCAGGGTCCCTAAGCTTTGTTTGGGAACAAAAACTGAAAGCCACAAAACAAGCGTTGAAGGAGTGGATAAGGAAACCAATCCCTACTCCAATCAGCATAAGGAAAGAGGTAGTATACACATTGGAGACTTTACAAACAGAATTGGACGGCAAAGAGATCACAACTGAACTCCTGGAACAAGAAATTAAGGCTCAAGCTGCTACATATCGATCATTCAGAAAAGAAGAAGAATACTGGCGAATCAAATCCAGGAGCTTGTGGTTAAAGGCAGGCGACCGGAACACCTCCTTCTTCCACAGACAATATAGAGCTCAGCTGAATAGGAATCACATCTATGAAATAAGGACAGCGGAGGGCCATGTCAGCGAAGGCTTTACCCAAGTCAAAGCTGCTGCAGACAGACATTTTAAAAATCTTTTTATTGATGGAGCACAGGCTTCCGATGGGGAAATAGCAGAATTCCTCTCCAATATCCCTCATCTAATCAGTCCAGAAGAAAACGCAGCCCTCACCAGAGAAGTAATAGAGGAGGAAATTATAAAAATTATATGGTCCATGGAATCAGATAAGGTGTCGAGCCCAGACGGATTTATGATACACTTCTACAAAGTTTGCTAGAACATCATCAAAATAGATCTCCAAAAAATGATAAAGGGCTTCATGAGAAAAGCTAAAATCGGTGGAGGAACCAACTCTACGTATCTAGCATTAATCCCCAAAGAATCTAATCCATAAACTTTCTCCAGATTCAGACCCATATCTCTATGTAATGCATCTTATAAAATTCTGGCAAAATTGTTAGCAAGCAAGATCAAGCTCTTGCTTAAGAAGCTGATCTCTAGTCCTCAAGGCGGCTTCGTGGAGGGCAAACACATTCTCGACAATGTCATCCAAGTCCAAGAGACAATCCACACTCGCATGAAGCGAAATGAGAAAGGTATGTTGATTAAATTAGACATGGCAAATGCATTTGATAGAGTCAATCTCCCTTTTCTCATTAAGGTACTCCTCACCTTTGGTTTTTCACCTCATTTTTTTCAGCTTATTAATGCTTGCATAAATAACCCCTAGATTTCCCCCCTGGTCAATGGCCACCCCTCCAATTTCTTCCAAGCCCAGAGAGGCATCAGGCAGGGATGCCCCCTTTCCCCTTTCCTGTACATTTTAATGGCAGATACCCTCAGCAGAAAACTCACAGCTGAAAGAATTCTTGGCACTCTCCCTGGTCTCAAATCCTCCTCAGATGCAGTACCCCTGAACCATGCTCTCTTTGCTGATGACTCACTTCTCCTCGGAGGTGCGTCCCCCAGAATCGCCAAAGGCTTCGATTCAGTCTTGAAAAGCTATTGCAGGGTCACAGGTGCTCTCATCAACGAAAGAAAGAGTGAAATTTATAGTTGGAACACAGGTCAACAAGAGACCAACAGCATCGCGGCAGTTCTGGGATTTAGAGGTCATGCCAACTGGGATCGAATTAAATATCTTGGCCTTCCAATTATCAATGGTGCCAACAGGAGAACGCTCTGGACAGAGATAATATGCAAAATTAAATCAAAGATAGAAGCGATGGGAGGCTATTGGCTAACCAAAGGAGGAAAAACTATCCTAATTAAGACCCAGCTATCTGCGCTCCCAATCTATCAAGCCGCCTTCTTGCTGGCCCCCAGGAATGTCACGGAGCAGATTTCAAAACTGTTAAGGGATTTCTTATGGCAAGGCGGGAGAGGGAATGAAAACAAAATGCACTTAGTAAGCTGGGAACTGGTCAGACGGCCGACAGCAGAGGGGGGTCTTCAAATCCGAGATCCCTCCCTTGTAAATCTGGCTATGGGTGGGAAACTACTCTGGAAAATGGTCCATGAACCCAATCATCAGACCAGCATCACGTTGATGTCCAAATACGCCCAAAATTCTACATACAGAAGCGTGCAATTCGATTCCTCTGCTAATAGCACGCAGGTATGGAAGCTTTGCTGTAAAAGCAGCAAATTCTTTAACCAAAACCTGTACAGAGTGCCTGGAAACGGCAAACGAATCAATATGTGGCATGATAGAATAATGGGGAACGACCCATTGGAAGAAAATGAAGATATAGTGGATGTTAGAGAGTGGTTGTTGCATGCAGGAAAAACGAGACTCTATGATATTTCGAATTGGGACAGTAGAGGTGAATGGGTCAGCTGGGATCTCAATGGCATCCCTGAATGGCTAATACCACAAAAAAACCGTCTTATCGATTTGCTGGAAGGATCCTCTCTTGAACATCGCCACACAAGAGACAGCTGGGCTTGGGGAACGACTGGAACATATACCACAGCAGCAGGATATAAAGCACTCCAGAGTTCAAGGAACAGCAGTCACGCACCGGCCTTCTGGAAGTCAGTTTGGGACAACCTAGCCCTTCCCAAAGTGAACTTCTTCTTCTGGACGCTGGTGCACAACAAACTACTCACTGGAGACAATCTAGAGAAAAGGAATATTGCAGGACCTCATAGGTGCGAGTTATGCAAAAGCTACTCTGAAACAGCCCAGCACTTATTCCTTGAGTGCAAATTTGCCAAGGAAGTATGGGAGCACGCTCTTTTGGACCTGCAGATTCCAGCCTTCCCCCAGAATACAGTAGCGGAACTGTTTGCCTCCTGGAACAATATCTACCCCCACAGCATCCCCACCAAATCCTTTTGGAAAAAAATTTGGACAGCAATTCCAAAATTCGTTTGTTGGCAGATATGGTTGGCTCGTAATGATCAAATTTTCAATGGAAATAGATACACTCCTCTACAAGTTGCAGCCAAAGCTAAAGCATTACTCTTGGAAGCAGCCCAACAACAGTTTCATAAAGAAGATCCACTGCTCCTTCCTGAAGAAAGGAGATGGCTTCGCCCGCTTGAGCCTTCTCCTCGTAAGCTTCATCTTGCCCCTCAAACAGTTAATCCGAAGTGGAGAATAAGAGAAACTGAGGAAAGTTTCACAAATTGGTGGAAATCCAGAAAACTCACCACCATCTTTTTCGACGAAGCCTCCAAAGGAAATCCTAGGAATGCTGGTGCTGGTGGGGTCATTTACTCTTCGGATGGCACCTCAAGAGACAACATCTATTGGGGACTAGGCCAGAAATCCAATAATCAGGCAGAGATCTATGGACTCCTCAAAGCTTGTCAAATAGCAAGAGAAAAGGGAGTTAAAGACCTCCAAGTTTTCGGTGATTCAGAGATCCTTATCAAAAAATTAAATGTTGAAGATCTTTTCAACAATGCAAGCCTCAATAAACTGCTGGGAAGACTGAAAAGAATCCTCCAAGACTTCACCTCCTATAAATTCTATCACATCCTTAGAAACCTGAATGGCGAAGCGGATCAATTGGCGAACAAAGGATGCCCGCTCATGAAAGGACAATTGTTTATCAATGATGAAAACTTCTACCAAATTCCCTGAAAAGTCTGTAACTCACAAGCAGAATATGTTGGCTGCTTTCTTTGTAAACGGGGCTGCCTCAGCAAAGACCCCATCTCTCTCATTCAAATAAATAAAATCTTACACCCGTTTCAGTTTATATATATATATATATATATATATATATATATATATATATATATATATATATATATATATATATATATATATATTTGCAACAAAGTTAATAATTTAAATATACAATATAGTTAATCGGTTAATAATCTAAATATACAATATAGTTAATATGTAAATTAGGAATTTCTCTTTTTGTTTTTTTATTTTTTATTTTGAGGTGATATATTGGTAATTTAAGTTAATAATTAATATATTTGCAGCAAAGAGATTGGGTCGAGAGATATAATAGAAATATTTGATTAATTTCAAATATAAGTGTTGTTTATGAAAAAAAAAAAACACAAAAGATATGTTCAAATTAAAAAAAAAAAAAAAAAAATTGATCATAATTAATAATGTGAAAATTGGATATTATGGGAAGAGTATTTTCAAGTGAATTCAATTTTTAAGCAATACTCAAGTAGTAAAATTAATTAGTGGAAATGAAATATTCAATTTAAATCTATTCTTTTTGATAAATAAATTGATAATTAGTAGAAATGAAATATTCAATTTAAATCTATTGATTTTTATAAATAAATTCCCTCCATTTTCCCTTAATCAAATTATAACCTTAATATAACACCCCTTAATCAAATTATACCCTTAATGTAACACTTAGTGATCGATGACATTTATTTTTACCAAGTTTTATTATTTATTGTCGAGATTTTATTCTTTATTATGTTGTAACTTGAATTATTAAAAAATTAAGCTGAAAGGCTAGAACTAATTTTGGTAATTGTTAATTAAAAGAAATTTGATCAGTTGTAAAAAGAACTATAAAAAGAAATGAAGAAACAATTTAATAACTTAACTTCCAAAACAGTTACATGCAGTTGCCCATATCATCCTTTAAAAAGGAAATGACAGAACCCTAGAAGGGGTTAAACAGAGAATGAATAAGGGCTACTGTGGAAAAGCTTCCTTGAGCTGGATAAATTAACCAATGGGAAGTTGTGGATAATAGTCAAATGTACAGGACTTGAGGCTGGGAAGAGCTCGGGGGATTCTGGACAGCATTGCCAGAGCCATGTTTGGTAATTGCATATTCATATTTACAACAGTAAAAACAGATAATTACTTTTAGTAAGAGAGATTAAAATGTGTTTGCATAATAAAGTAGAAAAATAGCATGCAAATCAATTGCAGCAAGATTGTTATTAATAGTTAACTAGGCATGTACTTCTTTCTCTCATATTTCTAGCGTGACCTCTTTCTCTCATATTTCTAGCATGACTAAAATACTGCAAGCACTGATGCATGATTAAAGAAAAACTATAGAAAATTTGTACTCACCACACAAGTACAGAGAAAATGCTCTAGCCATTTAAATAATAGTATATGAAAGAAGTACAGAAGATTAAATCATATTTCTATACACTCTTTGTATACAAATTATGTTGAAAAATTCACCAAATACCGAAACTAGGATAGACACTTATCAATTCCTAAAAATATTATAAGTATATTTCCATTCTAATAGTTAGACAAATGCAAAGTATTTAGCAGAGAACTTATAATTACCTGCAACAGGGAGAAGAATGAAAGAAATTAATTACTGTGAAGGGAAAGGGCTCTCGACTGGGACCTGAGAGAATCCCTTGCAAACCCTTTACTACCATAGGTCACAAAGCACCACCATGAAACACTAATTTTATACACAGGGTTCGCTACCAAGAACGGTGGTCTAAAGAATAGAAATAAAACACCTTTCTATATCAAACCCAAAAATATAAGTTAATACTCAAGAAACAGCGAATACCCACAAAATAAACATAGTATTAGAGTGGCCAACCCAGCTCTGCAACCTATTTTACCTGCGAGCTGAGGGCACATCGGATTAGATAAGGAAATCGGCACATAATGAACGAACTAACAGCAAATTCCAGAAAAAGAACGACTTTCTTATAAAGGGTTTTCGAGCAGGAAGATGCACCAAGTACTTGACAGAACCAGAGCTTCCATTCGGGTTTCCTCAGAACATATTAAACCAATAAGTTCAGTATAGCAGCTGGATGGTTTACCTCTGGTCGAAAACAGAACCCACACCTCCTTCTGTCGCAGAAACTCCAGCCATCAGCAGCAACTGTCCATACTTGAAGCGAGAGGGACGAAATCTGCTATATCAGAGATGGAACTTAACAGAATAATAGAAAAATGTATAGAGGAGTCTAGGTAACCCTTACCTGCAAGTTTGTCGATGCAGTCTGCGTTACAACCTTCCAATTGCCCTCTGTCGTAGAGCCAAAACCAACAATGACATTGCAGCAACAAATGACCCTTACCTCATCGCAGAAAGCATTAACCGCCGAAGTATTCACCGATACATCAAGACCGTGGATCCCTCCGATCCCATGATTAAAATGGTGCCAACTACCGGAATTCGGGATTGTTCCATCCATTTCCCTCTGTATTCCATTAATGTTGCAGGTTAGCATACAGACCTCGAGTTACCTCCGCGTTAATGGCGAGGTGATCCCAGAGGCATGCCAGCACCGGAGCAGTAAATGCTAAATGTCAGCGCTTTAATTTAAACCGCTAGCTAAACAACCTTACGTGCACTCTGTTATGGTTAATAAAGGGTTTTTTTTTTTTTTTAATTGTAAAGTTTATATGGTTAATATGTGACACTTTATCAAATTATAACATATCTAAATAACTACCCGTTGAAATGAAATATTCAAATTAAATCTATTCTTTTTTATAAATGAATTTTCTCTCCATTTTCTCTGAATCAAATTATGAGCCACTATCTGATGTTTTGCAGGTCCAGTTGTATTCTCGAAGGTAATGTCACATGCAATGAATCCATTTCCCTTCACAGTTGGGTTCTAGATGTAATCTTCTGCAGCTAGGTCAGGCGGCTATGTTCTAGATCTAATCATCTGTGACCAGAACTAGATCTAATCTTATCTTCTGTCTTATTTCTTTGCGGTTGGGTTCTACGGGTAACTAAAATATGGCTCCCAGTTTTGCAAAAATAGCTGTTGGCTCATCTGCTTCTGGAGGGAAAGCGCCTGCCCATATCGTCAGTGAAGCCCCAGCACCCACTATCCAGGTGGTTCAAGCCTCACTCAATAAGACTTTGAAGTTTTCCGAAAGTGCCCTAATTTGTTGATTCAATGGATTTTGGCTGCGGCTGACAGCTCTCCACAATTGGATCTCGAAAGTATGGAACCCTGTCATTTCTGATGAAATTAATATCTACCTCTGTGCTAGGGGTTTTTTTATAGTAGAATTTGAAAATCCTGAAAGCAAACAATGTATTCTAGATTCCAGCCTTTGGTTTTGGGAAAAATTAGGCCTATTCATGAAGCCATGGAACCCATCATTCGATCCCTCTATAGCAGTCATAACCTCAAAACCAGTTTGGGTGAGATTGCCAAGCCTACCCTTGCATCTCTAGAATCTCTCCTCGCTAAAAGCCATCAAAAATGCAATTGGGAAATTTTACTTCTGGTGCCCAAAAACAAAGGAATATGCCAGAACCACCTATGCACGCATCTGTGTGGAAATGGAGTTCAGCATCAGATTTCCAGCGAAAATAAACCTAACAAGTAAAGATTGTGTGGAACCAGAAACTCGATTATGAAAGTGTCCTCTTCAGATGTCGATCCTGCTTTGAGACAGGTCATCTAGCCAAAAATTGCCCAATAGCCTCCGAGAAAAATTTTGCTAGAAAAAACCACCACAGATCTACATGGTGGGAAGGAGCACAAAAAGAACACTACACTGTCATCAAATAATAATACTCTAGAGAAAACTCTAAATCACAAGAAATCGGGCAAAAAAGAAACAACTCTCAAGACAAGCAAGGAGAAAGCCTCGCCCAACAAATCAATAGTTATGAGGATTCGAATACCACACAAAATAAATCTTCATCTTCATTTAACAGCAAAGCAGATCTCCTAGACCAAACTTCTTCTCTGACTATCTTCAAAAGGATGAACACAATAGATCGTGAAGCTAAGACACCAATGTCCCAAGAACCAGAATAAATGAAAGAGATGCAAGATAAAGGAATTTGGAAGACTGTAGAGAAAAAAAAGAAAGTTACAACACCAATCTCACCAAGAAAGACGACGAGCCAGATAATTAAAAACTAAGAAAATTATAGGTCCTGTTATCACCCCAAGAAACACTCCTAGGTTGTATATCAGAGATGCTCGGGAACATTACAAACTCAACAAAAATGTTGGAAAATGGTGGATGAATGAGAGAAATGATGCATATTGAAGCCAGAGAACCACTTCTACTATGCTTAACCCCAGACATGGGTGAACACCCCCAGACTACAAGGCTTTAGACCACCAATTACTCACAGTTTTAAGGAAAATGTGATGATGGAGAATACTGATGACACCAGTAGATGCACAGGACCCTGTAATGGCCAGCTGCAACCAGTAAGGAGGTCTGCAAATCTATTTCTTAATGCACAGACAGGATGACAGCTCTCTGGCATTAAACCAATAGAAACCTGCATACAAATTCAATGATACTAACTAGATTCTAACACAGAAGTGGGATGACAACCCCTCTAATGCTAAACATCAACAACACATGAATAAATGCATAACAGGCACAGTCTGGAACAAAGAAGAAGAAGTGGAAAGTGAGCAATTAACAACAAAAGAAGCTTGCATTAGCTGAAAATGAAGACCAAAAGCTGCAGGTATCACAGTAGTTACAGTCTCCAGAAGTTGAAGCTTACATCAAAATAACATTCATCAACCTCATTGCATATTATTTGTGGGTATATATGCAGGTTGGATACAAAAAATCTTTGCTAACCTATGCGTGGAGGGGTCATAATTGACAACCAACCACATTTACAATCAGATATGGTCTTTGATACAATTTGATTGTTTTAATGGATCAATTTGACATTTGTTGGTACTTTGTTGTCCTTCCTGAATAGGTAAAGTATTATTTGAATGAATTTCAATAACTGTTGCAGTCATTGAACTGCTCGAGGATCGTCCTTCTCGTCTTTGGTCGTGCCGTTCTTTGAATATGGTAGCTGAGGATTTAATGCCCAGAGTACTGGTGGGAAGTTGAACACTACTATCCTTCATCCCTTGGAAGTATGGCAGAGGCAGTGGATGCAGGCGGCATGGAGGAAGATCCACCGTTCGATAGCGTAGATCGACGATGGGAAGCGCTTTGCATTAGCTATCGGGAAGAAGCGGGGATCAAATGTGGGCCGTTGGATGAAACAAGTGGACGACGGAGATCAATCTACAGAGGAGATCGGAAGAAAGGGAAGTGGGAGATCACTGGCTGTTGGATCTCAGGTGCGGAGATTCAACGGTTGATGGGCATGAAAGTTGCATGAAACTTAACGAGCGGGAGACCATACGCAGGGGCGGTAAGCGGTTTCCCTGCACCGCTCACGAGAGATGGGCGGTTTTCGTACGCGGAGGAGTGATGGAGTAGGAATGAGACACGTGGCTGATGGGACGGTGGGGAAACCACTTTCCCCGCGGGCTATCAGTGCGCAGGTTGGCGGGGCGGGAGCTACGAATGCCGTCGGATCTTGTGGCAGATGATCAAATGGCTAGGCTCTAACGCACATGTTTGAGTGATGTGATAGGTGAGGGCGCCGACGAGTTATATGATTTGGGAAAGGCACATAGTTATATGTGTTAAAGCCTTAGTGCCTAGGGCTAAGAAAAATTGAGTTTATTCGGGGTTTAAGCGGGTTATCGGGGTTTTATAGGGTTTAAACAAAAAGCCCGGGAGCCGAGAAAAAGGTTTAGGTGGGGTTTACAAAGGACTATAGAGAAACATGGAAATAATGGGTTAGGGGAGAAATAGGAGAACGGAAGAGGAGGTGGAAACAGAGGTGGCGAGAGTTATAAGGGAATAATGCAAATGAAGGGGAAGGATAAAATACACTGTTGCGAGCTCCTTTGCAACCAAAATCAACATTACCCAATCTTTTTTATCCATCAAGAGTTGAAGAACATAACAGAGCTAACACTGGCTCCTTCTGGAGATGAGATCCTCCTTGTGAGGTCTCAAGAACCTGCAGATCAGTGCCTTCCTGATGAAAACAAATTAGCCAAAATTCCTAGTGTTCCATTGGGCATGGAGTCTACTTTGCCTGCACAAAATTGATAAAAACAAAATATTTACAGCCTTTAAGGCCAAAATACCTTAAACAACGTAATTTTTCAGAAAACGCCCATTAATTGGGCCATCTAAAATTGTCTCTCCTCCCATACTTTTCAGTATGAAGGTGTTGCTCCCTTGAACCTGTGAAATAATGAAAGGCCCTGTCCAGAAAGCATCAAATTTCCCATGATTGCCTTTCTTTTCTTTTAACGCATCCCACTTCAAAACCAAGTCACCAACCTGAAAATTATTTGTTTTTGCCTTCTTGTCAAAGGCTTCCTTGATTTTTCTCTGATGTGTTGTAGCCTTTTCAACCAGCTACTCTCTAATCTGATGTACTTCTGCTAAATCAGTGATCCTCTCCGCCATATCTTCTTCCTCATCCTGCGCTTCTTGAAGGAATTTTTCCACAGGGAGAGTTAGCTGAATTGGAAATACAGCCTCAGTGCCATATACAAACTTGAAAGGAGAATTCCTTGTGGATTTCTTAATGGTCACTTTGTCGGCCCACAATGCATACTTGAGCTTTGAATCCCAATTCTTTTTGTTGTCCTCTAACAGCTTCTTAATTATCCTTATCACGATTTTATTAGAGGATTCTGCCAGACAATTTCCTTGTGGATAATAGGAGGTAGAATGAACCAGTTTAATTCCCATTGAATCACACATTTCCACCAATTATTTTTCCCTAAAGGCTGCTGCATTATCTGTGACTAGTCTGTGTGGACAACCAAATCTACTGAAGATGTTTTCTGCCAAAAACTTCATGACCACATTATGATCAGCCGTCCTGGTAGGAATTGCTTCAATCCACTTAGTGAAATAATCAGTGGCTACTAATATCCATTTGTGCTGGCCACTGGAATGTGGATTGATTTTTCCAATGAAATCCAAGCCCCACTGCTGAAAAGGCCCCTTTGCATGAATTGGTTTCAAGGGCAGGGACTTCAACTGCTGTTTTCCTTCAAATCTTTGGCACCTGTCACAAGATTTAACAAAAGCAAATACATCAAAAAATAAAGTGGGCCAATAGTACCCATCTCTGAGAATTTTATGGGTTGTGGTTTTCCAGACACCTTAAAAATATTCCAGATGGATCCCTCCAATAGAGCAGTTTCTCAATAATGCAATATTTAGCTTCCCTAAGCTTTATGGTTCTGGCTTGACTTTGAGAAAAGCTTGAAGGAATTTCTAGCTTCATCAAGAAATTAATTATTTCAGCGTACCAATTACAAGAAGCTAGATTCTCGTCCACCGATTGCTTTCTCTCTGTTTCAGCTACTTCCTCTTCTTCTACCTGACTATTTTCTACAATTGTGCACAAGAAATTAATATCTAAAGACCAGCAATTTTCTTCAGCGAATAACTTGGCAAGCCCCTAACCTCTGACCAGCTTGGTGGGCTTCAGCTCTATATTAAATTCTATCATTTTTGCAATCCATTTTTCCCTTCTTCCATCAGCATCAGGTTGTGTTAAGACATCTTTTATTGCAACAGGGGGTACATATGGAATTATCTTTGAATGCAAGATATAAAATCTGAAAGCTTTCAAGGATTTGATAAGAGCATATGCTGGTTTTTCAATAATATCATACCTCAGTTCAGCATCCCTCAAGTTCTTGCTGAAAAATGCTACTGGATGCTCTGAACCTTCTTCATATGCCTGCAATAAAACTGCTGCAATAGTATCTTCAGAGGCAAATGAAAATACATGGAACTCCTTGCTATAATCTGGACTTATTAATATGGGAGCCTCCATAATGGCCTTTTTAATAGACTCAAATGATTTTCTTGCTGCATCAGTCCATCTTACCTCTGATCCTTTCTTCAACATTGAGGTCACATGCTTAACCAATTCTGCAAAATTTGGAATAAACCTCCTAACAAAATTAATTTTGCCTAGAAAGGATTGGATATCCTTCTTTGATCTAGGGACAGACAAAGTTTGTATTGCTTTTACTCTTTCTGGGTCAATCCGGACACCTGCAGCAGACACAACATGTCCTAACAGCTTGCCTTCTTCTAAAGCAAATTGTGACTTTTTGGGATTCACTGAAATTCCAAACCTCCTGCACTTCAAAAACACTTTTTTCAGATGCTGCAAATGATTTTAATGGCTACTGGAGTAAACTATTATGTCATCAAGGTAAATAAGGACAAATTTATCCTTCTCTCCTACAAATGCTATATCCACAGCTCTCTGAAAGGTGGCTCTAACATTCATCAATCCAGAAGGCATCTTAGCATACATAAAAGTGCCCCAAGGAGTGGTAAATGCAGTCTTCTCTTGTTCATCTGGGTGCACAACAATATGATTAAAGCCGGAAAATCCTTCCAAAAAAGACATTACTTTGCCTCATGAGACTTTCTGCAGCAAATGCTCCATCTTGGGCAGAGGATAGTTGTCTTTCTTGGAGCATTTGTTTAAATTTCTGAAATCAACACAGAGTCTGATTTCTCCACTCTTTGTATTCTAGATACATTTCCAAACCTCAAAACGCTTTGTATTCTACATGTTAATAAGGTATATCTAATGAGTTTGATCAAGGACAGGGTTTCCCAAATAGGTTCCTTGAAATATGATACAAATTTGAGAGGACTAGGCACTATGCATATATTATAGAAGACAACTTTTGATGTTTGTTTCTATGGTGTTCAGGTAGCATATCTGTATTTGATAGATTTGGTTCAAAGCATAGAGTTTTTGGAAGGTTCTATAAAAATTCCCTATTCTTTGCTTAAATATGCCTACCATAAATCTGAAAATGGGTTCGTTGAAGGGCATCCTATGTTTTTTTTTTTCTCGGTAAAAACTAGCTAAACTTTTATATTATATGTACAAGATAACTTTACACACAGAAAGACATGCCTTCCAGGGCCTGCAGTAGCACCCTGGGAATCTTGACTATAGACCGAAAAGCTCCCTCGCAGGGGCAGAATCGCCAAAACAACCCAGAACTTTCCATGACAACAAAAGCTCCCACACAGGGGCAGCACTGGACCAAATTCTCAAAACAATAGCAAAATCTATCAGAATCCCTGAGTAGCAACATTGTATAGACCAGACACATGACTACCCACGCAGGGGCTTACTGCTAAGATTGACTGACCCATATACCGGACAGATTTAAGCATGACAGAGTCACGAGTGTCAGCTGTCAGCTTAGACCACCCAGAATTGAGACTTAACCATAGACTCGACAGATTTAAACAAGGCAGAGATACAAGTATCAATTGCCAGCAAACATAACCGAATAACAAAATCAAAATACCCGCAGCTGCATTAGTCCTGGAGACGGGCTGAAGATGGAGGGAGGGCCGCGAGATGTGCATCCGCCTCTTCGCAGAGGCTCTTGTCTTCGACCACGAACGCCCAACCGTCACCTTCTTCACGTCCTTCCCACATTTTCTTCCATTTCTCCTCGTCAACGCCTGGAGGGGCTGGCCCCAATGGAGGAAAGAGGTCTTGCGTGCTTTTTTCCCCCATGCTTCCAGCTTCAGACGTTGGAAGCACCGTAGCAATGACCTTTTCCGCAGCCGCTTCTTCTCCAGTCTCAATTTCCTTTCCAGAGCCTTCCAGTGGCATCTCCAGCGTGCCCTGAGGATTTTCATCCTCAATTCCTTCCGGAATTTTGGTGAATAGGACTGAAATGTGGGCATTAACTCCTGCATTGTCCTCAGAGCTTCGCAGGGTGAATACCACAGAACCGAAGGAAGGAAGCGCCGGCTTCCCTTCGCTGGAACTCCCGACCTCCACGAATTGTCTAATGGGGAGCTGGGTCGCCCGGGCTCGCCTATGACAATAGCAGCAGCAGCAGTGGTGATGCTCATCTGCTGCAGGGGTTCGTGAGGAGGACCCTCTCGATGGACCCCTTCTGCTGGGCTGTCGCTCCCGTACTTTAACCATGGTGTATCTGATGCCTCCTTTGTATGCCTGAGGGTAAGCTTGAAATCGGTAGCAATGCCAATTCCTTCCCAATTCGCTCTCTGGTGCACAGCACTCAGCTTGAATTCCTCCACTTGGTGCCAGACTATTCCATTTCCCGAATTGTCGCTGCGAATTTGCCAATTGCCCTCTCCTTCCAGACCAGCGGCAAGGATGGCAATAGAGACAGGCTTCCACTGAGCCGCGGGGTGGTGAAAACTTCCTCGGCCTAAACTCTCTGTGCTTCCGCACCCACCAACTCTCAGCAAACCAGTATTCCTTGCCCGACCCATCGAGCTTGTCATATGCTGCTTCATTCCCTCGTTGCAGGCGCTCAATAACTGCACTCTGCTCCTCCATCTACCTCTCCTCTCAGCCATCAATTGCATTAACTGTGGCTTTGTGCGGAAGGGGGCTTACTTACCATATGACGGCTTTCTCCGGGGAGCCGTGGAGTTAACACGGGGCAGCCCATGCTGGGCATGTGGCTCGCCCGTCCTCGTCATTCCGACACCCGCATCCGGGGGAAGGGCATCCTATGTTATCATCGCTTGAAAGAATAATTAAATCATATTTCTTGCCTCATAGTGATCATGAGGTCTTCGTTGTGTCTAGAAAAAGTGCATTTTTTCCTCTACACAAGAAAATATCTATAACAGGTTTTAAGCTTCATGACCTTGATTGGGATCAGGGAGAAAATTTGGACAAGTTTAATCATGCAATTTTGGACACATTGTGGCTACCTGATAGTATCACACAAGTAAGTGAAATATTCCTATACTTGAAAGTATGATATGAAGTACTTTAAAGTTGAGAGTGATCAGTATTCGGTTTAACCCATGCTAGGCACATGCACAAAGCATAGCTCATTATCAGAGTGGTTACAGATTATCCGAGTGGATACAGATTTCTTCAACTTCAACAAAATGTTCGTCTTGAGCAGATGGCAGCCGAATAATCAGAGACATTCACGGCTTAGCATTTACTATCTCAATTTTTTCCTTGTAGAATGCCTTTTCCGGCCTTAAATTGTTTTCGAAAAAAGGAGGGATTGAATTATCCTCTTATATAGCTTCTTCAACCCGTTTGTTTTCATTTGAACATTCATATGTGCTTACTGTTCCCATGTTCTCTTCTAGAGAATGCACTTGAAAATATATGTGACTAGTAGGATGTTCATGCCCAGTCCTATCATTAAGATCTTTAATCTTCCAATGATCCTCCTTAACTGATATTGTTGATTTCTTGTTCATTGCACAGATCCCTATGCAACATGTTATGTGGGATCCCATCTTTCAGCTTGTCAAGTATTGCCAAATTCTGCATGTGAACTGATTCTATGTATGGTTCCTTGACCTCCTCAAATGCTTGAGTTCTATCTTCTTCCATTGAACTTACAGAACTGTTGAAGGACCTATTCATGAGGCTGGCCTCTTAAGTGGGTCACCTTTTTCTTCAGAAATAGTTTCTCCTTCACAGTTGGAATCGTAAATCCCTGTAGCTATTCACAATGGACAGTGCAGACCATTGTCACTATGAAGCTCTGACAAGCTGTATAGTTCATACAGCTGGGTAGTACTTCAAGCAGAAACATTTAAATTGTTAATACTTGCAAAAAAAATATTCAACAGGATTCCAGAAAATTGGAATCTAATAAAATAGACTAGAAACCGCCCTAAAAAAAATCCATTCACCAGGAATCTAATCAAAGTTTGATAAATCAAAACATAATTAATATTTCTGTAGCTCTAATATATCATACACCATAAAATTTTCCATGTTTAATGTGCTTCGGCCATACTGTGCATCAAGATATGTACAGCTGAGATTCTTGAGGGATTTTACGTGACTTAAATAGTCTCTACCTTTTTTAAATTGTTTTTCAGTAGTTGTATGCTTGAATGAAAACAATGTGTTTTTTTATTTCGCTCTCTTAATTCCCTTGGTGTTGCTTTTTAAGCATAATTATTGAGAAAACTGTATAAACTAGTTAGTGAGCCTTATGAAAAGTAACAACGCTGAACCATAGAAGCCCGCTTGGTCATATATGAGAGTTGCATTACCCAAATTGAATTTGAAGTTTGCTTGATGCAATATCTATAGGAGTCATGAGTTTCGTCATTTAGTAAATTACTATAAGTAAGAAGAGTTATAATTGTAGAAGCATATGTTTGCGTAAAAGTTAACCAACACCCAAATTGAAAATGAAATTGAGATTTTAATTAATATATATATATATTAATTAATAAAATATTTTAGATTGTACATCTTATATGGTTTCTAACATTCATTATTTTCTATTTTTAATATTTTTTGAAAAATACTTGTACTTTTTAATATATATATATATATATATATATATATATATATATATATATATATATATATATATATATATATATATATATATATATATATATATATATATCTATATATATATATATATATATAGATAGATAGATATTAATAAAATATTTTAGACTGTACATCTTATATGTTTTCCAACATTGATTATTTCTATTTTTTATAAAAATACTTGTACTTTTAATCTTTTATAAAATTCAACAATTCTAATTTCATAAGTCTATCGGCCTCTCTTTGTACCTTTTGGGACAATTGCTAGTTTTATGATGTTTGCCTCTGCGTAGCCCACCTGCACTGGTTATTTTGGGAAGAGGTCAGAGTAGTTGAAAAGATGATACGAAATAAGGTAATTTATAAATGAAAAGCTTTTACCACCTTTTTCCTGGGGTGTGGTGGGCAAGATCTTTCATTTAAATTTGTTAGGAATTTGATTTTTATTTTAAATTAAATTTGTTATAAATATTATGATAATGAATTTTAGCTATTTAAAATATGTTTATGAGTACATAAATGGATTTAATAAACATGTGAACTTTATATAATGGATTTAATAAACATTTGAATTTTATTTAATAGATTTAATAAATATTTGAACTTTATAATTCCTCTAAGGTTCTTTATTCCTACGAGTCTAGTGTTTAATAGCATAAACCCCTAATGAATCTCCATGCCTTGCTTCTCAAAAGATAACGAACAATGCTTTCTCCACAACAAAGCCTAGAATTACAACTCCCTTTATATCCACAGCCTAATATTGACTGGCACTTGACTTGAAAACAGATGTAAACACTGCTTTTTGGCCAATATATTTTACTCAAATGCCAACCACCATAACTTATATAGCCAGATGTTATGTCTTCTATAAAGGCACACTATTACAACGTTTTGTTTCTATCTGTTTTCCCTGTTGCCATGGAGGGTCCAATGCCCAAAACAAACAATGAAAATAACGATGAACACGACTGACCCCTAAAACAAGGGAAACGAATAGATCAAGTTAGCCATAGGGAATTTAATGCCCCTATGGCGACCCTTTCACATTACAATAGTATCAATTCACAGGCCATTCCTAACTAACATTACTAAAGAATCTCAGACCCTAAGGTACTAAATGAGACCCATGTGCTTTAGATCTAGGAATTTCCATGAAGAGATGCTTTGAAACAAAAGTTCCCATGCAAATTTGAAATGATGAATATCGAGCAGATATACTATATAATTAATTATTCATTTGATACGGCACTAGGTAACAATATTTTGAAAGGAAATTGTTAGGCCATCAAGATGGCAATAATTAATCACTGCTTGAAATCCCCTAGAATATATAGATGCACTAAAAACTAAAAAAATAGAATTGGGACCTAGAATGGCTATGTTCTTCATTTCCTATTCCTTCATTCCTTCATTCCTGTGATATTGGTTGTTCCTTATGCTTGGCCTTCAAACTTTTCATTCCATTTAAATTCTTTTCTTTTTTCATTTTATGGTCATACTAAATTTCATTTGCACTTCTATGCTTGCACTTGTGCTTGTGCTTTTATGGAAGAAATTACATTTATAGATTACCATTGAAACTCTATTTTCCTTTAGGTGCACCTTTATTTTATTTTTTATCTTCTTCCCTTTCTCCTTCAAATATTCTTGTTTATTTCCATGTTTCATCTTTGTTTTCCTGTTCTCTTGTCCGTGTTTTTACAATATCTGGGTCATATTGTATCTCATGAAGGTGTTAAGGTAGACCCTAGCAACAATTAAGACCCTAGGAATATTACAACTTTTATCCATTCCAACCCAACATTGGGAGGAGGTTTCAATGGATTTTATCACAGGTTTACCCAAGTCCAAAGGAAAGAGTGTTATCATGGTGGTTATTGACAGACTTACCAAGTATGCACACTTTTGTGCATTATCTCATCCATTTAAAGCGATTACAGTTTCTACTGCATTTATGTAAACAATTCAAAAGCTATATGGAAACCCAAAGATTATTGTAAGTGATAGAGATCTCATTTTCACTGGAAATTTTTGGACATAACTATTTTCTTGTCTTGGTACTTAGTTAGCTCATAGTTCTTCTTATCATCCTCAATCTGATGGGCAAACTGAGATAGTAAACAAATGTTTGGAAAGATATCTTTGTTTCTTTGTATCTCATAAATAGACACAATGGGTCAAATGGTTGCCTCTGGCTTAATGGTGGTATAACACACACTTCCATACTACAACAAAAATGACCCCATTTATGGCACTTTATGGATATCATCCACCATCCATTACACCATATTTAAGAGAAAATTCTAAGGTTCAAGCAACGAAATATCACATCGAGCATCAGCAACAAGTTCTCCAAATCTTAAAGGATAACCTCACCTTAGCGCAGAATAGAATGAAACAACAGGCAGATCAACATCGCAGCGAAAGAAGTTTTGATGTAGGTGATTGGGTATTCCTACGGCTACAACCATATAAACAAATGTCCCTCAAGCAAGCTACTTGAAGGATGATAAATTATTACCAAAGTATTATTGTTTGTACAAGGTGTTGCAAAAGATAGGTACTATGGCATATAAATTGGAGCTTCCTACATCTTCCCAAGTGCATCCGGTTTTCCATGTTTCACGCTTAAAGAAGGTTATAGGTGACAAGCTTCCAGTTCAAACGATATTGCCAGAACTCGATGAGGAAGGAAAATTCATATTGAAACTTGAAAAAGTCAAAGAAACAAGAACTCGACAGCTACGAAATCAATCAATTTCAGAGTATCTCATCAAGTGGAAGAACTTACCCGTTGAAGATTCCACATGGGGGGATGAGAATTTTATACAGAATCATCCAGAACTACTCAAGCATTGAGGACAACACTTTTTTCAAGGAGAGGGGCATGTTAGGTACCTATAATACTAGTGATTCCCCCATTACTATTGTCGTTATATCTCTTATTGTTATTGTTGTGCCCCTGTTGTTCCCATATTGTTATTATTGTGCCCCATAGAATCCCTCTATTGTTATTTTTGTGCCTTTATATTATTATTGTTAGGCCGGCTTGGTTATATTGTGACCCTTTAGACTCCTAAATATAGAAAGGAGGTTTTTTCATTTGAATCATCCAAGAATTGTTCATTTGTGTAATGTAAAGGAGGTTGCCCCCTCGAAGAGGCTTATTTCTAAGGCGTTGATCTATCTTTTCTATCTTTTTGTGAGCTGGTTTCATAACAGATCTAGTGGTTGGAGTAATCTCAAATGTACATATAGCTGCCAAAGATGATATAGAAGCATTTTTTATTTCATTGGAAAACATTGATCAACATCAGTATATGCCCCCTTATGTGTATACATTATTGTTATAATTTTTCTTGGGACTCTCATAGCATGGTTCTTTCACTAAAGAAATTGTTAATGTATTCTTTTTCCATTTTAATGTGTATGTAATTTTCATTAGTGAAGAACCTTTTAATGTACTATTTGTAATATTATTCACTTTAAATGTCTATTCATGTTATATGTTTTAATAAATTTTACCAAATTTGTTATTGATGAATGCAATTATGGATTTTATGAATGCAATTAGGGCTTTTATGCTACATGCTCTGCTATGGGGTGCACGTGCCACCAAGGTTGCCCTATCTAAAACGCCATCTGAGTATGATCTAAGACAGGGGTTTTAAAAATCATATTTGTTGGAAAGAGGTTTATTATTTTGTAATGAATTTCTAACACCACAAATCTGCCCAAACTCTAACAGGGATCACATGTTATCAGTATAGTTTGTAATAGGGCCAAATATAATGGTTAATAAGAAGCAACAATAGTCCAAAGTTAGACATTTACAACGAGAAAGTTGTCATTTTTTGGGCATGGAATCCCCCCACGACATGTTTTGGGGGCTTAAAGCTCAAGTTTTGAGTAATATTGTTGTAAAGACTCCGCGAATTGTATGTTAGAGTCATAGGGTTGTCTTCCCTAAGTGTTGAATCTAGTGTTAGCCTACCCATGGTCCACAGACCATGGGATTATATAAATAGAGCGAGGCTCTAAGTTGTAAAGTAGCGAAGAAAGTAATAAAATGAATGAATAGAGTATGATAGCGAGGCATAGAGCAAGATTCTAAGTGTCTTGGGTCGTAGTAGTAGGAAGAGGCTCTGCAGCTAAGTGTGCAAAGACCTAGTAGAGTTCGCAGCTGAGTGCACAGACCCCTGAAGCTGAGTGCGCAGGGTAGGGTAGAGTCTGTAACAGAAGGAAGACAATAATAAAGAGAAGTTTTATCTGAATCATGTGTATTTGTTCTGAATTATTACATGTTTGATATTACTTGCAATTATATTGTTTATTTACTGCACACACTTATATGAATTATGAACATCGTTAAGTATAACTAAAAGTTCATAAAGAAGTTCAGTTAATTACTTAATATCAGGCTACAAGTAAGGACTTGGGTAATAACACTTTTCGGTCCCCAAGTAGGGCTACGCGAAGGCAGCATCTTAGGCTGTGAGGTACGGGTAAGCACGCGTAGCGACGTGCACGTAGGGTCGAACCGCGGGCCACTTGATGCCATCAGAAATCTCTAGGGTGCGGAAACCTGGTTCTAGCACCCTCCCATACTACTTCGGGTGAGACCTCAGTCTACGAGCCGTGGACTATTGCCGAAAAGGGCAGTAGTATCGGGATTTGTTTGGCTAAATCACCTATGAACCTGGGTCAAGCCCCAACAAGCCAACAAATGGTTCTGTTACCGAGACCAAGATCTGCATAAGGGATGTCTGATGTTGTGTCACTAGAATCCAACAAAGAAAGAAATTGAAGGGTGGTTGAACAGGAAGATTAATGAGTTCACGGTGCCGGAAAATAGGAATTCGCGAGTATCAAAGGAACAGTGGTTAGCGCACTACTTATATATGGAAATCCATGAAATTTTCTTTGCATCCTTCCCCTCTGAGCTGTACGAGTGGATCGTGAAGCTGGCAGACAGTTAGGGAAGGTGTAGGCTCGACAAACCGATTGTGTGGACTCTGGAATTGGTGTGCAGACTAGAAGCATCAAAAGATAATATCGCGCACACTGTGGACCATTGGCTCAATCGAATTATAGGGGAATTTATCACCGAGTTTGCGGTAGATACGACCATCAGCTACAGCGAGGCGGAACATCGCTTCCTCAAGGGACTGCGAGGTAAGTACATTAAATCATTGAACACTTGGATCAAAATGCCATTGTGTGAAAAGCGGGTTATGCGAATAAATTGATGTTTGGGACTATGCGAAGTGGGTGGATCTATAGAAATGATGGTAGCGCAGAGATAGAAAATAGACCCTTGATTTCACCGTGACGGGAAAGTGAGGAAGAGCTCGCGAAAGTTTCTTCGAGAAGCGCAATCAGTCTGATAAGGCGGCGAATTCCACACATACCACCTACACCACCATCGTCACCCCCATCTCCACCCACACCACCTCCGCCACCAACACAGTTCAATATGGCAAGTGCGATCAAATTGCTCGTATCCAAAGGAGTAGGGAACGAAGATCCAAACCAATTATGGTTCGTAGTAAAGGCTGTATGGGAACTACAAGGAGTCACAGATGATAATATAAAGAAGGCAACGTTGGTAAGCGCATTATAGGATCGTGCACTAATGTGGTACATTATGCATTCTAATGACCATCTGAACGCAGGGATCAGAGATATCCAGGCCACGCTGAACATAGAATTTAGCAGGCCAAAATCAAAGACAATCAATTATCAGGTTTAAGGAAATCGCGATGCTTCCAGGAGAGTCCCCATGGGATTTGGACTAGAGACTGAAGAGTATAATTTGCAAAGCCAACATGACCTTGGCAGATGAACAACATCGCGCATGGTTTGTAGTGTCACTAACACCGCATTAGGGACGGCGTTGTCGCAACAAAAGCTATCCACCCAAGTCGAAGCTTTGGAGATTAAAATGAGATTGCACGAGACCCCTATACAAGATCCTTGTCTAGGAGTCCAACAAATCCACGCGTAGCTGCAAAGTTTGTGTTTGGAAATTCAGAGTTTGAAACAGGACATGACAACTTGGCCAGAGGCATGCGAAGAGGTATGGTGCATAAAATGCAAAGGCCAGGGGCATGACAAGGACCACTGTCTAGTTTTCGCAAATTACTTAGCAGGAAGAGGGTCAATGCTATTATGACCAGAGGCACAAATAGGACCGAGCGCGGTGCCTATATTATGGTGCACAATTTGTCAGATAGGAGGAAAACACGCTACAGATAATTGTCAACTATTATAAAAGTATACGCAGACGTCCCAACAATTGTTCTGTAATTTCTGCAGGTTAGTAGTCCATGATGAACGCACTTGTAGAAGTTACGAGCTAATGATGGATCAAAATCCTGCCTATAGATTGCATACCGAAGCACGAGCCATCGATCCAAATGCAATGATGGTGCGTGCTGGTTTTCAGGGGCGCAGATGAGGTCGAGGTGGAATGGGACCAGGAAGGGGTCGCGGACAACTAATTTGTTACAATTGCGGAGGGCCAGGGCACTATGCCTGCGATTGTACAAATCTGACGTGAGCATCATGTTTATATTGTACCCAATTTGATCATGATAAGGAGGACTGCCCTACACTGATAGCGAGGTTGCGCGATAAAGGAGTACCCCAGCTTCCCTCGACTCAGAACCTACAAATGATGAGGTCTGAGCTGCGCGAAGAGGACCTGAATGTAAACATAATAATTCGAAGCGGTATCACAACCGGGGATGACAAAGGTAAGCAGCCATAAGAAAGTGCGTGGGTTCGCAAGGCTCCTACGAAGGAACCTGAATTTGATTTGGCATGCACGAAGGAGACATTCATGGAAGCTAAGAAGAGCTTCACAAAGGCCTCCACTTCAGGTAGTAAGGATCAACTAGAACCAGGGATGGATCCTTCAATGCTCACTACCTTTCTAGAGACATGCATGAAATTGCTGCGCAATAGCAAGGCTGTAAAAGGACTGCAAGAACTTATCACCAGGTGTGCTAGGTCAGGAGAACTGTATGTAGTTCGGAAACTTGGAAAGCGTGCATTACAAATAGGAAGGGAAATGAGATTGACTGCACAAATCAGAGAGTACGAAATGGATCAAGTAATTCTAGATCTCGAATCGGATGTGAATGTACTTCTAAAACAAACATGGGGATGCATGGGCAGACCCGCGCTACAATGGTCTCCTACTCAATTGCGAATGGCGAACCAGCAAAAGATACTACCGATGGGAAGATTGCAGGGGATAACAGTATATTGAAGGTGTTAGCACGCTGGAAGATTTTGAAGTGATAGAGATTGTCAATGATAGTAATCCCTATCCCGTGCTACTGGGAATAGATTGGGCCACTGATATTAATGGAGTAATAAATCTAAAGAAGTGCAAAATGATTTTTGAGAAGAAGTCACTATGCATAGTGGTACCTTTAGACCCTTCGGAAGGAGCGTGCTACACAGAATTGGTGTGCGACGATGATAGTGATGATGATATCGACTTTGTCTACAAGATAACCGCTTGAGAGCAAGATTCGGTGAATCCAACAGTAGATGGTAGGATTTCGTGGGAGCGCGAGAGCTCATGCACTTCGAATTCGGACGAAGAAATAGAACAATGGCAGAATCGGTTACACAAGGTAACCATGCTCAATTGCAACATGATGGTAAGATCACTGCGCTGTGTGACAACAGAGATAAGGGATCTGCCTAGGTACGATGGGTTGACAGCGGTGGATGAATTTCTGAACAAATTTGAGAGCGAAGTGCCGGAACAGCAGCGTTTTGACGCTCTGAAATGGGCACTGCGCGCTACATCCGCAAGGTGGTGGGGTACGCACCAGCAGAGTTTCGGGATTGGCGCAAATGCAGAAGGGGGATGCTTATACGATTTAGAAAACCTCAGCTACAAATGAGAGTCAGTTATGAGGGGTGAAACAGCTTGTGCGCCCACCTTTCCAGATGGGTACAAATGTATGGCATGCAACCCACACAAATGCACACGATTCCCATGATAGAGAACAGGAACAAAATTCAACAGTAGGAGATATGAAGCACACCAAAGATTATCCATGGGGAAGCATTTGACAAGGTGTACGAAGTGCTGAACAGGGTCCATCGTGTGAAACACACTGACTGGGACCTGTGCGTGCTAACGATTCGATGGGCCTATAGGACCATGTGAAAAACCCTGACCGCGAGAGCAATTCCAAAGCTACGGGATGAAGCAGGGACTGTCATCTCTGAGGAGAATGCAATGCCAAATCTGCATGTAACAGCACCTATAGATACGATAATGCACGAAGCCCGAAATGAAGAAATCACGCAGCTGTGAGAAACAAAACATATGAGACTTCAGGAAGAAATTTTATGAGGAAACTTTAGACTTCGTGAACTCAAAAAAGCGCAGGTACGGCTAAGGGAGAAAAGTGCCTTAATGGACGCCGAGGTCAAAAGGCTGGAAAATGAAATAAAGGAAGCATTTCTCGTCGATAAACCAAGGATGGCAAGGCAAGGTGCATACGATCATATTGACGAATTGGAGGACTATCACCGAGAATTGGTTAGTCTACTGCCATGGCTGGGACCGCATATCGCCAAACGCAGTAACTAGGGTAGTGCATTGCAAATAGTAGAGTGCATGGTTCCAATCACAACAATGGCAAATGAGGATTCTCTGCGAACCGCGAAAAAGGATGGGATGGAGCCCCGCATAGGTGGTGTGACCACCTGACTAGCCGTAGTAAGGATAGTATTAAGGATCCAGGCAATTGAAAGGGAGCGTGGGACTATAAATTATTCTGCCTGGGAGCTGCGCGCTCTGGGAGATGTGTGTAGAATTAGAACGTCACAGGGTTTGCGACCGCGCATGGAGGGCTGTGCTGCCACGCGGGTTGGCTGGGAAGTGACTATTGGTGTCACTATTCATGACAGGATGTCTGATTTGAGGCCAAATGGAGTGGGAGACGGGCATTTAAGATGTGATTTATGTGCAAGATTTTGGAAAATATGCCGCCAAGAAAGCATTGATGGCCCGAAATTGGGGGGAACAGTCGAATTTAAATTCGAAAGGGGCTATAAAAATCAAAGGGCTAGCCAGCAAACAACACTTTGTCATTTGAGCACTGAGCGTTTAAGCAGAGCATTGAGCGTTGAGAGCCGAGCGATAAGTAAGGCCCTAAGTTCGCGAGAAACAAAATACGATATATAGATGATGGGTTGAGAGTTGAAGAGGGAACCGTCGACAAGGCCGCGTAGACCCCCAAGGTACATGATGTTCCCGAGGCTGCTGGGGTGGTCACAGAAATCCCCAAATCACCACGGACGTCGCACTGAAGAAGGATAAACAGGCAATGGGTCCAGTACACATGTCCTCGAGGAATCCGTAGCACAACAAATTATCAATGGAAGAAAATGGGAAGGTAGTCAAAATTGAAATAGATGAGGAAGAAGAAGACTTGCAGGCCCTGATCACCACCACAGAAGAAGAAGACGTGGAGGAGGATATCCAACCATTGCGCTCTGCAGTAAAACTGTCCACGTATGTCCCTCTACGGAAAGGGAAGACCAAAGTACCAAAGGATCTGGATGCAACGAAGAGTTCACTCCAGACCCCGCTCCTCCCCGATGGTATCGTATTTGAGGGCATGCACCTAGGCCGCGTGCCAACCATGAAATTCAAAGATTGGGATCTCGCTGACAACGAGAAGTTTCCACACCTTAAAACGACAAATCTGATGAAGCAGAATACTGAGGGGTCGGTGATCGTGTTAGAGCCGCAAAAATGGCTACATGGAGTGGAAAAGGCCGGGTTTTTGCACTTGTTATGGATACCACATTTCCACCGCACACCCATGATGCATGAGTCCCAGACATATAACCATACTTAGCCAAACTGATGCCAGGGTTACCCAGCATATACCCACAGTATGCATTAATATGCATAAATATCTCTGTCCTAGATAATTGACTCTCAAAGGAGTCAAACCTTCAAACCATGAATGGTTAAGGCCCTCTATAACACAGTTCCTTCGTATCAGAACTAATCACCCCACTTAAAACCTCCTATCGGGACTATACCAACACTCAAGCCTTTGTTTATGACTATCATTAAAGTCATTCATTGAACCCTTTCTATCGGGACTTTGAAACCCTCATAATCTTAGTTTAAGCATTTCATTAACCCATCGGCTACATATACATAACCTTCCCCTTTATATGCATTGGTTACATATACGTTTAATCCATAAAGGTCTTATCGCGCTATTTCATTTTATAATTCATTTACAAAGGAAATATGCACATAAACATAACTTCTCCCTTCGTACAGTCTTTGCACTCATTCCGAGACACCACCTTTATCGCTGATCGTTATCGGGTGTCGCTCCCTTTGGAGTTCATACATACATGCCTCACCACCTTCAACTAAACACTTTATAAAATTCAAAAGGATTACATTAAAACTTCGCTCCACCCTTTATTCGGATTTCAAATATTATATGCCGCATTCATTAACTCATCATGTCCGCTCCTCCATATCAACTCTTCTGTTGCTGCGATTTCTAACCTCCGATTCAATCTCTGGCATCCATCTCATTCACTGATCCAAAGGCTATCAGCGCATCATTGATAGGCCTATCGGCGTTCCACTGCCTCTGCGCTTGACCTCTGCGACTACTTCGATATGCGATTAGCACTTTAGATCTGGACCATCGATCTGGATCTTGATCTGATGGTCCTCATTTAATCGCATGATCACGATCGCTCAACTCAAAGGCTCGTTCCAATGACTTAAAAAGGGATTCTGCTGCTGCGATTTGATCTCAACCGTTGATCTATGAGATCTAACGGCTGTTGTGCATCACTTTACACTTCTTCGCAATTCCTTTTACTTAGAAATTTTACGTTGTTTTAGTGGTTTTTCTATGGTTTCTTTGTTTTATTCAGGGCTTCGACTTCCACCTTTCCACTGCTTAAACACTCTGAGCTTAACTCCTCATTTAATCTTCACTCCACTCCTTTTCTCCAGAGCTTCACCTTGCTTCCTCAATTGGATTCAAAGACCTATTTTATGATTCCTCTGAACCATTTTACGCCTTTGCGTATCCTTCAGAACTCTGCCTGCAATCCTCTATCACAGAACCTACGAGTTCACAGTTTATATGCAATTCAGTCATTCAATATGCATTCACACACTTGCACAGTTCCGAATGAACCTCTGTATATATAAAAATAAACAATTAATTACATATCTAAGACTCTCTGTCTCGCACAGGCCTAATCTTCAATTATCAGTGGCCTCTTCCCCTCTACTTTTCCCGTAGGCTTACATTTAAGCCCAGAATGGTTCAGTTGAACTATTCCTGGGTTGACTCCTAAATCTAGTGAACTGACTCCTAGATACACTCTGTCCACTTCTACTCTAATTAATTCCTAAAAGCCCTCTCTTGTTCCTTGAATCATGGAACTATTTAAGAGTCCTAATTGACTTTAGACTCTTTTGTCATTATTCCCACTCATGTTCTCATTTATTTGAGAGCATTTACATATTCTCCCATTATCTAATTAAATCACTTAAAAGCCTAAATATTACATTGACTTGAGACTTAGGAAACTAATTTCCCTAAAACACATGACCCCCTATGTCTACTAATTACAATGATTTTCTCTTGGGTTGAATGCTCCTGTTGTTGGGTGTTGAGACTGATCATCTTCTGTATTCAAAGGTTTCAGCTGGATGTATACCCCAGGAAGACTATACACCCCTCCACACAAGGGGGGTGCGGGGGGGGACTTGTCCCCCCTGCGGGGGTTCGGAGGGGCTAATCCCCCGTGGTTGGGGGGTCCGGAGGGGCTAATCCCCCGTGACTGGGGGGTCCAAGGGTAGTGCCCCCAAAGCTAAAAATAGATGTAAAATTTCCTTGTAAAAGTCTAGTAATTTCTAGTCAATCTGGGTTGTTCATTAGGCAGATGATCTGACGGTAGAAGTTATGTTTAATTTAGGGTTTTTTGCCCTAGAAGGCAACCCCTCACTATATATGAGGGAATTGTATTACGTCTATGCACATCTGTATTCTAAGTGAGGAAGAGAGAGGAGATTGAGATCGAAGAGGGTGTTACAGCGGATCTGTTGTAGGTTGTATCTCTTTAGTTTTGTTGGATAATATAATAAAGAAGGACTGGTTGTTTCTCCATGGATGTAGCCCAAACTGGGTGAACCACGTATATCTATGTCTCTCTTGTTTTATGCATTTTCTGTGTTTATATTTCTGCAATATTTTATGTGTTCCATTGCTTTGTAATAAATAATTTTCTAACAACTGGTATCGGAGCCGAAGGTCTATTTGGCTGATAAACTCGCAGGAGAGAAGGGTTCATGGTTCGAGTGGGAGCAATGGCGGAAGATGGTAGGTTTAGGGTCGAAAAATTCAATGGCCAAAACTACCAGCTATGGAAGATGCAGATGTAAGATTATCTGTATCAGAGAGATCTGTACCTACCATTGAGCGGAAAGACAAAGAAGCTGACGAGTATGACAGACACAAAATGGGATATTCTAGACAGAAAGGCACTTGGAACAGTACGGCTGTGTCTAGCAGCATCGATAGCATTTAATATTTCAAAGGAAATGACAACACAGGGTTTAATTTCGGGATTGGCCAAACTGTATGAAAAACCCTTGGCCTCAAACAAGGTATTTCTTATGAAGCGTTTATTTAATATGAAGATGTCAGAAGGTGGATATGTTGCAGATCATTTAAATTATTTTAATACAGTTACAAGTGAGTTAAGTTCTGTAGGGGTAGATTTTGATGATGAAGTTAGGGCTCTATTATTTCTGTGCTCATTGCCAGAAAGTTGGAATGGTTTAGTTATGGCCATTAGTAACTCTATCTCTGGATCTAGTACTTTAAAGTTTGATGATGTTGTTGGTGCAATCCTTAGCGAGGAAATGCGACAGAAAAGCTCCGGTGAGACATCAAGTAATGCTTTGACTGCAGAGACTAGGGGAAGAAAAATGGAAAGAGGAAAGAGCCCAGGATATCGTAGTAAGTCAAGAAAAGGCAGATCCAAGTCCAGATCAGGGATAGTGTGCTGGAAATGCGGGAAGAAAGGACACCTGAAGAAAGACTGCAAGTCTCAGAAGGGAAAAGAAGGAGATGCGCAACAAGAAACTAATCATGAAGCGAATGTAACAGGTGATGTGTTGCAAGATGCTTTGATTATTTCATTAGAAAATATTATTGGTTCCTGGGTGATAGATTCAGGGGCCTCATTCCATGCCACACCTGATAAGAAACATTTTCATGATTATGTTCAAGGATATTTCGGACAAGTTTGATTGGGTGATGATAAACCATGTAAAATCGTTGGAATGGGTACAGTTTTCATAAAACAACAAAATGGAAATCAATGGCTATTGAAGAAGGTAAGGCATGTTCCAGATCTGAAGAAAAATATGATTTCAACAGGGTAGTTGGGAGGTGAAGGTTGCGTAACTACTTTCACAGATAAAACCTGGGAGGTCACTAAAGGATCCCTGGTAATAGCGAAAGGAGAAAAGGTTGGTACAATGTATTTATGCAATGGTATTTCTAATTCCGTTAATGCGTTAACCTCTACAGGAGAAGATACGACATTGTGGCATCATAGGCTCGGGCACATGAGTGAGAAGGCGATGCAGATTGTTCACTCAAGAAATTTGTTACCAGATTTGAAGCATGTTGATTTAAAATTATGTGAGAATTGTGTTTATGGAAAACAGAAGAGAGTCAGATTCCTTACAGTTGGGAAAGAAAAGAAGAGTGAAAAATTAGAGCTTGTGCATACAAATGTATGGGGACCTGCTCAGGTATCATCTCTTGGTGGCTCTCGTTATTATGTTACTTTTATTGATGATGCAACCAGAAAAAACATGGATTTATTGTATTCGAAATAAATCTGATGTATTTGATACTTTCAAGAAATGGAAAGCTTTGGTTGAAAATGAGACAGGGAAAAGGTTGAAGTGTCTCAGATCAGATAATGGAGTTGAATATTGCAGCAAAGAGTTTGATAGGTACTGTTCAGAGAATGGAATTCACAGAGAGAAGACAATTCCAAGAACACCACAAGAAAATTGTGTGTCAGAAAGGATGAACAGGACAATCATGGAGCGTGCAAGGTGCATGAGATTGCATGCAGGATTGCCTTTACAATTTTGGGCAGATGTTGTAGATACTGTTGTTTATCTAATAAACAAAGGGCCTTCAAGTTCCTTGGATGGTGGTATTCCAGAGGAGGCATGGACAGGTAAAAAGGTAAACTACTCATTTTTAAAGACTTTTGGTCGTGAAGCCTTTGTCCACATTAATAAAGAAAATAGAACAAAGCTTGAGGCAAAATCAAAGAAATGTACCTTTATTAGATATGGTGTTAATTTTTTTGGTTATTGCTTATATGATTATGAAAATCACAAAATGATTACGAGCATAGATGTAATATTCAATGAAAAGGTCTTGTATAAGAATCATTTGTAGGAAAAGATACAAGAAAAAGAAAACAGAGAATACACAGTGCTTGACGATATCACAGGAAAAGTGATGGTGCCTGAAAATCATAATGATCAATAGCCAGAACAACAACCACAACAACATCAAGCACTTCAAACACCTAAAAGTGGTGTTAGAAGATCTACCAGGATAAGTAGACCCCCTGAATGATACTCTCCTTCATTATATTATGTATTGTTGACTGATTCTGGTGAACCAGAATGTTATGAAGAAGCAGTGTAGACAAAAACCAGGAAGAAGTGGGAGCAAGCCATGAAAGAAGAGATGGACTCCTTAGCACATAACCAGACTTGGAACTTAGTCAGGTTGCCTGCACGAAAAACAACATTGCAAAATAAATGGGTTTACAGGCTGAAGGAATAAGATGGAGGAAAACAGAGGTACAAATCTAGACTTTTGGTGAAGGGGTTTGCACAGAAGAAAGGTATTATTTTTTATGAAATATTTTCTCCTGTTGTTAAAATGACTTCAATCAGAACTATTTTAAGTCTAGTAGCAGTTGAAGATTTTCACCTTGAGCAGTTAGATGTAAAGAAAACTTTTCTCCATGGGGATTTGGAGGAAGAGATATATATGCAGCAGCCACAAGGATATGAGGTAAAAGGGAAGGAGAAACTAGTGTGCAGGTTCAAGAAGACCTTGTATGGCTTAAAACGGGCTCCAAGGCAGTGGTATCTAAAATTTGACAAGTTTATGTCTAAACAAGGTTATACTAGATGTCACTCTGATCATTTTGTTTATCTCAAAAGGAAAAATTATGGCAGCTATATTATATTGTTATTGTATGTAGATGACATGCTTGTTGCAGGTTCTAACATGCAAGAAATAAATGTGCTCAAAAGGAAATTGGCAAACTCATTTGCAATGAAGGATTTGGGTGCTGCAAAACAAATCCTTGGTATGAGAATAACTAGAGACAGGAAGAATCACAAATTAACATTGTCTCAAAGTGAGTACATAGAAAAGGTGTTGAAAAGGTTTAATATGCAGAATGCAAAACTAGTTAGTATACCTTTGGCTAGTCATTTCAAATTAAGTAAGGAGGCGTGTCCCAAGACTCAAGAAGAAATGGCTCATATGTCTAAAGTTCCATATGCATCAGCAGTTGGAAGCTTAATGTATGCATTGGTCTTCATAAGCCCTGATATTGCACATGTAGTGGGAGTTGTAAGCAGGTACATGAACAATCCAGGAAAAGAACATTGGATGGTAGTGAAGTGGATTCTCAGGTATTTGAGAGGTACCACAAATCAAGCATTATACTTTGGTGGTTCAAACATTGCTTTACAAGGATATGTTGATGCAGATATGGCAGGTGATAGAGATAACAGGAGGAGCACAATAGGGTATGTGTTTACTGTAGGTGGAACAGCTATCAGTTGGGTTTCAAAAATCCAAAGTGTTGTTTCACTTTCAACAACAGAAGCAGAGTATGTTGCTGCTACAGAGGCTAGTAAAGAAATGATTTGGTTACAAAGGTTTCTGGATGAATTGGGCAAGAAGCAAGAGTCGGGCAGGTTATACAGTGACAGCGAGAGTGCCATACATCTTGCAAAGAAATCTGCATTTCATTCAGACTAAACATATACAACTCAAGTACCATTTCATACGGTCAGCATTGGAAGATGGACAATTGAAGCTGGAAAAGATACACACTAGCAAGAATCCTACAGATATGTTAACAAAAGTTGTAACCAGGGAGAAACTAAGAATCTGCTCAGTTTCAATTGGTCTTCAAGTATGATGAAGAAGATGAGAAACAACCAGGTCCAAAGTGGAGTTATTATCTAGCAAATGAAGTAGCAGTAGAGTTGCTATAATCAGTCTCCAAGTGGGAGAATGTTGGGGTGTGGAGCCTGATCATCTTCTATATTTAAAGTTTTCAATCGGATGTATACCCCAGGAAGATTGTACACCCCTCCACTCACTTGTGTGGGGGGGGGGGGGGGGGGGGGGGGGGGTGCGGGGGTTCTGGGGTTAGCGGTCCCTCGGCGGGGGTTCGGGGGCAGTGCCCCCAAAGCTAAAAATAGATGTAAAATTGCCTTGTAAAAGTCTAGTAATTTCTAGTCAATTTGGGCCGTTCATTAGGCAGATGATCTGACGGTAGATGTTATGTTTAATTTAAGGTTTTTTGCCCTAGAAGGAAACCCCTCACTATATGTGAGGGAATTGTATTGCGTCTATGCACATCTGTATTCTGAGTGAGGAAGAGAGAGGAGATTGAGAGCGAAGAGGGTGTTACAGTGGATCTGTTGTAGGTTGTATCTCTTCAATTTGCTGGATAATATAATAAAGAAGGACTAGCTGTTTCTCCGTGGATGTAGCCCAAACTGGGTGAACCACGTATATCTGTGTCTCTCTTGTTTTATGCGTTTTCTATGTTTATATTTCTACAATATTCTATGTGTTCCATTGTGTTTAAATATATAATTTTCTAACACCTGCATCAACCCATCACCATTTTGCATCATCTAGCAGCTGTTCTACCTAGTGCATGATGGGTATATATGGCTGGAGGAGCCTATTCCCATCACGGCAGACGAATTTCTCGGCTTCCTTTTAAGGGAAAGGACCCTGCGACAATAGCCAGAAAAGTAGCAATTTGGCTCTCGCAGAGGCCATGAAGGCAAAGTATAAGCTGGAGAAGAAAAAGAGGGGCTACGCCATCACCAACATCAAGGACAAAGGGTTGTGCATATCCACCCAACTCCTGGCCGACAAAGTGATGAGGAAGTGTCATGTCGATGAGGTACTGGCACTAGTGATCGCTCTAGCTGAGCAGTGTGTGAAGGGGGTCCAGTTCAACTGGACCGAATTCATCTGCGAGGAATTTTTGTTGAACTATTGCGAATCCCAGGAGTAGGGTAAGACCTTCCATTATGCTTGGTTTCTCTTATGCATCTTGCTGGTAGTGGGAGAATTACTGGAGGATAGTCAGTTTCCCAACATTGACCGAGACTTACCAGAGGCTGTGAAGTACACTTCACTCTGGGCCACCAAGGACGTGAAATAGATTCGTGACACAAAAATTTTCTGGGTGCTCATGGAGGTGAGCATCCGAATGTGGATCAACAGGAGGCTGCGCCTGTCACCTACGGTGCACAATAGTCTGCAGAGTTTTGCAGACTTCAAGGCGGATATGCACAACATCTATATCAGGGTGCAAAAGGATCCGGTGAAGCATTGGATGA
The DNA here is from genome assembly GCA_031772625.1 of Pinus tabuliformis. NCBI lineage: Eukaryota > Viridiplantae > Streptophyta > Pinopsida > Pinales > Pinaceae > Pinus > Pinus tabuliformis. The sequence continues at coordinate 855,001,507 of CM062806.1, forward strand.
AGCTACCATTTATAGCCACTAACGACACGATCTTTACTATATTGGAGACATGGCCTCCTGAGTGGTGCGCCCCAGATTTGGTGGAACTGGAGAAGGCAGAAGCATAGAAAAAGAAGGATGATGCCAAGTTGTGCATCACCCAACTAGCCGAGAGAAGGCAGAACGAAAAAGTGGCAGCTGAGGTAAGGGCAGTACACGAAGCAACACATGAAGCTGCAGAGTAGAAGATGGTTGCAGAAGCAGCAGTAACAACGCAGACATCAGAGGCAATAATGGTACAGGCAGAGGAGGGCCAAGCAACATCCTCAGGGCAGGAGGCAGAGGACACAGAAATGGCAGAGGGGAGCACAGACCCAGGGACCACATACACACAGCTCAAACGGCTGCGCATCGTAGAGAGATCGGATCCAAGGAAGAAGGTTAAGGCTTCAAAGCTAGCAATTGACCCGATCACCTTAACCAAAGGTGATCTCCATGACATCGATGAGATAGTTCGTGATGTCACCAGTGAAGTGCTTCAAGAGTTTATGACGGAGCACTAGACTGTGTTGGGGGCCCTCAGGGCATAGCTACAGGAGTTACAGGTGCGGTCCCCTCAAGAAGGTACCTTTTCTACCCATGTCGCAGCAAGCACTTCCACAGCAGAGAAAATGTTGTGCGCACGGATGGCAAACACAATAGTGTTGCCAGAGGGAGCGTTAGTCTCGCCAAATGTGATGGATCGGATGTCACTTAGCACGATGAAAGACCTTGGCCTTAACTTGGCTGCCCTTCCCCGGGAAACTCTATATCAGTTACAGGATGGGATAATGATAGAGCTGCGGGCCAGGGAGAGCTACACGATCCAGGTTCTCAACATGCAGAAAATTAACATCGAATAGCTCAGCTTGCAGTGCGATGAGTTGGTGTCGCAGAATCAACATTTGGTGCACACGGTAGATGACGCTTGTCGGTGCGTCCCAGAGCTGGCTATCACAGCAGATCTACCAGTAGAAGTGTGGATCCATAGTTTGGCAAGTGGAGTTTGCGACATGAGAGAAGAGACAAAAAGGGTGCAGCTAGAGCTGAATCTCCAGATCGCTGAGCTACGGTTGAAGGTGCAACCTTCCACTCCCCCGGAAATCAGAGAACACCGTTCCAACGCTATTAAAATAGGGTTGGAAGAGATTGGAGGTGCAGTGCGCGACTATACCAACATGTTGGAATAGGCACTTGAGGTCCTTACAACATTGCAGGAGGACCCCAATATCCATCGGCTAGAGACAGACGCACGCGAACTCCAGCAACAGTACGACAACATCAGAGGGACTTCATAGACAGTAGTCCTTACTAAGTGGCTTGTGAGGATGTAGCAAGCCAAGGCGTTAAAGGAGTAGGTGGACACGGTGCGCCATAAGGAAGCAGTTCTCAAAGCGCGTGTCCATCCATGGATTAATGAAGCCTTCACAATCACGCTAGATATTGAAGGAAAGCTCGAGAAGATTTAGGGGATGCATGCACAAATGCAGCACAACATGCCAGAAACAGAGGTCTCGGAAGAAAGAATGCAGCAGGTACAGCAAGCAGCAACTTAGTGCATTGCAGACATCAAGACCGTTCGGGACCAGCTAGAGGGACTTCGCGCCAAGATCGCCACGCCGACAGAGTGACTCAAGGGTGAGTCACGATGTTTGTGTTGGGGGCCTGTTGGGCATGGAATACCCCCACGATATGTTTTGGGGCATAAAGCCTAAGTTTTGAGTAATATTGATGTAAAGACTCCATGAATTGCAGGCGCAGAGCGCAAATTGTATGTTAGAGTCATAGGGTTGTCCGCCCTAAGTGTTGAATGTAGTGTCGGCCTACCCATGGCCCGTGGACCATGGGATTGTATAAATAGAGTGAGGCTCTAAGTTGTAAAGTAGCGAAGGAAGTAATATAATGAATGAATAGAGTATGATAGCGAGGCATAGAGCAAGATTCTAAGTGTCTTGGGTCGTAGTAGTAGGAAGAGGCTCTGTAGCTGAGTGTGCAGAGGCCTAGTAGAGTCCACAGCTGAGTGCGCGGACCCCTGCAGCTGAGTGCGCAGGGTAGGGTGGAGTCTGTAATAGAAGGAAGAAAATAATAAAGAGAAGTTTTATCTGAATCCTATGTATTTGTTCTGAGTTATTACATGTTTGATATTACTTGCAATTATACTGTTTATTTACTGCGCACACTTATATGAATTGTGAACATTGTTAAGTATAACTAAAAGTGTATAAATAAGTTTAGTTAATCAACTAATATCGAGCTACGAGTAAGGACTTGGGTAATAACACTATTCAGTCCCCGAGTAGGTCTGCGTGAAGGCAGCATCTCAGGCTGCGAGGAATGGGTAAGCGCGCGTAGCGACGTGCACGCAACGTCAAACTGCAGGCCACTTGCTACCATCAGACATCTCTAGGGTGCAGAAACCTAGTTCTAGCACCCTCCCATACTACTTCGGGTGAAACCTTAGTCTGTGCGCCGCGGACTGTTGTTGAAAGGGCCAGTAGTACTGAGATTTGTTTGGCTAAATCACCTCTGAACCTGGGTTAGGCCCCAACAATCCAACATCATTACATTGGAGACAAACCATCAAATGTGATGAAAAGTGTACGTTCTACAGAAGTAAAGGATTCAAAATAAGTAGATCTTTCATCATTAAAGAATAGTCCATTATTTTATTGGTGCAACCGACATAAAATAAACATATAAGATAATAATATGCTATATAATACTCCAACACCATCAACTATTGTCACTAAAAGAATATAAATAACATATCTAATGGATTAGAAATGGATATTCATTGCTTAACTAGAGTACAAACCGACTTATTGGTCCAAGATTTTTAAATGCTACACTTCTAAACATTGTGAACTGATATTGTGTTTTCAAGGCGCAATACACTGCCACTCACATCAACATTATTAGATTTTTGTCCAAGTTGCAGTTTTCTTTGTATGCAGCATGGGCGCATTAAGGTGGTTTTTCTTTGGTTCCCCTGTTGTAATAGTATGTGTGCGACATAATTTTGTTATGTAAATATGATAAAGGGGAAATTGCTCAGTGTGTGAAAAGAAGATACTTACTCTTGTATATCTAATTCAAAATTAATTTCTATTGACTTTATTCGACTACATATCTTCATCGGTGATTTAACTTGCATTTCGATTTGTGTGAATTTTATTGAAAATTTTTCCTTTTAACAAATCATCATGTGTCAAGCATAATTATTTATGCCCTTCTATCTTGATATGTCACTTATAAAAACTCCAAGGTATTACTAAAAGGGCTTATTGTATCTTTTCCTCACTCATTAACTAAAATATAAGACATTGCTTCACAAACTAATACTCAATGTCTATTGTTGAGTTTTAATTTTTTCAAATGGATGCTTTTTATGCATCATACCTAGGCCCCCACAGTCACTCCCATGTTCCTCTTTAATATCCTCTTTAAAATCATCTCATCCTAGTGATTTATAGTGAGAGAAAAGGGTCAAGAGATGCCATCACTCCAAGTGTTGGAGGCAAGGGTAGATGATTGGACACGCCCTCTTATCAGGATTGATATGGATTTTAGAACAAAGAAATCACGAGGATCAAAACCATGTTTGAAGATTGTTGGCCATGAAAGAAAAATGATTTTGGGGTCAGAACTTGATCATCATTTGTCCTGCCTTTTTAACCAAGGTTGATGTGTTGTGGCTCCATCCAAGTAGACAACACCGTTGTTGTGCATCCTGCACTTGGAAGAATTTGTAATTTTAGCATGTCTCTATTTCCAGGCAATCAATTTGTTTCCAGCGACCAATGCATATTGACTGGAGGGTTATTGTAGCAGGAAATATCAATGTCTCCACTTCAAAGATGTCAAAGTTGGTATTTTCATACTCAGACTATTTGTACGTGAAATAATGAGATCAAATGTCCAAATCTTTTAGTATTCTCTAGAAGATTATGACACTACAAAACATAATTGGCGTCATTTTATCGTTAAAAATAAAGTAACTTTATCTTATCTCCTAGATAATGGCTTATCCATTCATTTTATCTTTATCTCTATCCTTAATCATCAACACAACAAATTTCAGGCTAAATACAAAAGTGGAAACAACAAGTAGTTGAGTTGCGCAATAGTGAAGGGTTGTGCAGTAAGCTCCAACTTGACATAAACACGTGTAACGCTGACTAAAAGTAAGTTGATGAGGATGATGAAATGTTGGATGAGGTGGAGAGGGACCCATCTAATGTGTCTTTTCACACCTGCAAGCTCCAAACCTATCTAGTACAACCCTTAGGCAACAATTGCACAACAAAATTTAAATATATGAAGTTGAATGTCTTTCTCGCTTCAAAACAAAACCAAAACCAGCAAACGGTAACCTGTGCCTTATGACCCCCAAGAATCATTCAAAACTCCAAAAATATTCACATTTATTAATCAAATTTCAAAAAATTCAGAATTCTGTCAGTAAGGAATTGTGAAAATGGGTCTTCAAGTGACACCTGTAATCTCAAAAACTATACCTCCTGCGTAAAACGCTAGATAGATTTTTGTAGAATAACTTGTTTTTGAGAGAAATATCTCTCAGTTTCCTAAAATTATGCCCCAGATCCTCAAAATATGTTCCCCAAAATCATGGCTAAAACAGTAAATTTCATAGTCTCAAAAATAGGCTTTAAAGATGCATTTGAACCTCCCAATATATCACAATTGTACATAAATCGAAGGAGGTTTTTGTTCATTGACCCATTCTTGGGAAAAACCTCTTTCGGTTTTTTGAAATTAGGCTCCATTTGGTCGTAACCATCTGTTGAAAATGATGGCTAAAACAGTCAATTTCAGTGCAAATTTGCAATGGAACGTAGCAGACCTCCATTTTTGATATGGTTACAAATGGCTTTGTTCAAGGCTTAGTGCATAGAGGTGCTTGATATGAATTGGTGATGATGTGTCCTACCTCAAACAATAAGGATAATTTTTTTGTAGATGTGTATGTCCTATGCAAGTTGTTGGAGAAGGTTGCGCAGCAGTTGCACAACAACTTTGCAATTCCATATTTAGGGTAGCAATTACGTAGTAGCCCTCCACAGGAAAAAAACTTTGTTCTCACATCCTGTCTACTTGGTTTCAATCTCTGAACTGGTATATTGTTACTGTGTTTCAGAATGAGTGCAAATGTTGAGTGAAAAGTGAGATAAGGGCGACATGAAAAAAATTGAAATGCACCTTTGTTTATTTTGTCCTTTGTATGCTTATTCATCTGATCACTTTGTCTTTTGATTAATTTGTCATGAGTGTAGGTCTAGGACAAGGGGTTATGGGAATAGTAGTTGGAATATGATACATGAATGATAGCGATTAGATATGGAGGTATATCATCAATGATGGTAGAAGATGAGTGTAGGAATGTGGATAATGATGATTAGGAGGTGGGTTTAGGATGAAGGGTGAGTATGTATATAATGTTTAATGGAAATGTTCATGTAGGAGGTGTATGTATGAAGGGAATACGTGAAATAGGGTGTAGGATGGAAAAATGTATGGTAGAGAGATATGAATAGAAGCATAAATTGTAAATGGTGGAATGATTTAATGAATCATACTCCACAATCAACATAACCTTAAACTAAAACAGACTTATTTTTAATGGTTCTGACCAGTGAATATTGACACATAGTCTTTTGAACCCTGATTGACTTTATAAACAACTAACCTCATGACTTCCATTGACTGAGACTCTTTCAAACTTTTTCTGAACCTTTTATGGAAGACTTGCAAGGATGTCAGACATTGACTTTAGGCTATGAAAACAACAGTAGTTCATAGGCTAAAATGCTACTTAGAAACTAAAAATGAATTAATGAGACAAAGGTTTTTGACCTCAAAACCCTAAGACCCTAACACACACACACACACACACACACACACACACACACATATATATATTAATAAAATTTATAATGAGAATACTTTTATATATAAAGGTATGAAATGTATATAATATAAATAATATCATTAAAAACCATCGTAGATCCATCTTAACTAAGGATCTAAAGCAATTAGAGGAATCAAATCTCTCTAGGTGAAAATCTTTCCTAAAATTTTATACTCGAAAAAAAATTGATAGATTTGATCTTTCTCTGTGCTTGATAGTTCTAGAGTTAAAATAAATATATGCTAATTTAATTGATTTTTATGATTTTTTAAATCTTAACAATATGAAATGTATGGCAAAATAAATATTTTTTATATTTATCATACATTAATACTTATTAACATTTATTAATCATTTAATTTATATAATTATACTTTAAATTATTTTTAATATATTTAAATTTAACTTTCTTAAAAAACTAAAACACTCACAATTATATAAATAACACCACTCAAATTCACATATCTAACCAATTTCCACAATATAACAAAAAGACACAAAACTTAAAAGGACCTCTTAGATATTATTTTTGAGAAAATAATTAATAATTTATTATAAAATGTTACACTCAAGATTATATAAATAACACTTCTCAAATTCACATATCTAACCAATTTCCATAATATAACCAAAAAAGACACTAAACTTAAAACCGTTAAACGACATTTTAGATATTATTTTTAAGAAAATAATTAATAATTTATTATAAAATGTTTTATATGCTTTTGATCTCTATGGTTGAACTCAATTTTATTTATTTTACATATTTTTGATGTAAGTAATTGGATTTAAAGTAATTTGTAGTAAAACCATGTATATCTAACTTCGTGACATGTTAAATATTAAAACTTTGAAAGGACTTTTATATATATATATATATATAATTTTCAAATAAAATTTTTAAAAATATATTTCTAAAATAAAACCAACATTAAATGTGTAAATATAAAATATGCAATTATGTTTTAAAATTAAATTAACTCTAAAAAGCCTGTTTAAAATTATTGATTTTGTATTTTTCATAGAAATTTATTAATATATTTTTATAAAATTATGAATTTAAATTGTTTAATAAATTTAATATTAGTCTAGAGTTTGTCTTAAAGTTTAGAGGCATCTAGCCAGAGTGAAATTTTGCTTCCTTAGGAACCACCAATGAGTAATTTCATGTGGCATTGGTTTTCTTTGAATAACAAACCTTATGAACCACCAACTGGTAATTCCATGTGGCATGGTTTTCTTTGAATAATAGCCCTTACGAACCACCAACTAGTGATTCCATGTGGCATGGTTTTCTTTGAATAACAGTTATGAGTTACCCTACATTTGTGGATAGCAAATAATGATAGTTGTCCCTGCTATTGCTTTGAAAATTGAGTTATCATAGGTTTTCCCACTATTTAAAAAATAAATAGACTTAGCATGCCCATGGGAGCAGCTCAATTGGCGATCACAACATTATGAAGCAAGGTTTCTTAGAAGCAGGAGGAGCAAACAATTTTCAAAAGCTTATGGTCGGGAGCTATTTTGAGAGCATTTTTTATATAATATATATTTTTATATATATTGATGCATATATGTCAACAAAAACATATAGAATGATGAATTAGTTATGAAAAACATACAAACATAGATTAAACCATATAACAATCATCTAGTAGTTATAATCTTCATTAACAATAGGTCCACAAGTTACAACATTTCGATTCTCATCATGTTGGGTGCGGAGCTTGATTATCTTCGTGATTTAGAGGTTTTATTTTGTTGGTATTTGGATCCAAATTCGAGGGGCTGTCTGGAGGCTTTCCCGGGAAGCAACATGCAAGGGAGGGCCCCTTGGTGGAGGTTCAAGGGAAACACCCTAGAAATGAAAATTTTGAGAAAATTGCGTTGTAAAATATTATAGTTTTATAGTCAATCTGGACGGTAACATTAGAAATTATATTAATTTAGGGTTTTTTTTCCCTAAAAAGAAACCCTCATGAGAGAATTGTATATTATTTTGTATCTCTTTGCTAGCTTTTGATCAGAAATTTGGATTTATAGCATCTTATTTTCATCACATAAAATGTTTTCTCACACAAGTAGTATATGAACTAGTGTTGATTTTTTAAAAATAAAAACATGTAAAATTTATTGTTCCAACCCTTTTTCTTTTTACTAACTTTACAGCATATTTTTACCAGTGTTAAACACGAGAGCAAAAAGAACTTAAAAAAAAAAAATTGTGAAAAAAAAATAGAAACACACCCCCAAGCGATTCAAGAGCGCACTCTCGAGGTCGCTCCCTTAACGCTTTTGTTCGAAGTACACTTTGAGAGCAGGAGCAAGAGGAGCACTACCCATAGCAATATTATGGAGTGTAATGTAAACTATCACATTTTACATTTTATATTCGAATCCCCATTAAAATAAATAAACAGATTCAATACAGCCCAAAACTCCTAAAATATTAAATCAATGCCCTTAATCTTATTGACTTTTAATCCTTGTGATTTGAGAGAGATCTAGATTTTGTGGGAAAGGTAGTAAGCTTATTCTGAAACACTATGATAATTAGTATCGGGAGGGCCGTACAAAATGTTTCTGACAGTTTTTCGTGCTTTCCTGAGTGCCTATAGATCTCAGAATCGTTTATCGATCTCTTTCCGCACTTCAATAGACTGGAGTGAAGCGTGGGCACTTCATGCCATTTAGCCAAAAAAATTGTACCAAATTTCATTAAATCTGACCTAAGAGGTTGCAAAAAAATGACAAAAACATATAACAGCTCGACTACTGCTTTATTGCACATCAACTTCGAAATGTAAAGCTTTTCACATCATGGGCGGAGGTCCACTGTCGAAATGTTGTCCAAACGTTTTCTGGCCGACTTGACATATCAAAATAGAAGCCCTGAAAGCATGCCCAGCGTAACGACACACACCAAAACCAGGAACTCTAGTAGCGTTTAATTCAACTGCCAGTAAAAGTTAATTGGCACGCTGTAGAATACTAATATGGAAAATAAAATTTTGAGTGAGTGAAAGTCATTTATATCTTCCGCTCGGTGTATTGTGTGCGCTTTAATGCTCTAGTTAATGAAGCTTTAAATTTGTTTAGAAGATTATGGAAATTTTAGTAAGGTTTTTATAAAATTTTGCAAGAATTTTAGTAAATTTAGTTTTCAAACTTCAAGATTTTGAGTGTTAATTAGTTTGTCATTATGTTGAATTTATTTTCACTATAAAAAATAAGATTCAAACACCTTTATTTCACCGTAGAAACTTCCAAAAAAAATTGCACTAAAAACACCTTTTCACATTTTTGTTGAAAAAAAAATAAACTATCTACCATTTTTGACATTCATAATTTAAAAAACCTATAAATTAGCTCACAAAATATTGGGAATTCTGGCAAGATTATGATAAAATCAAGAATTTTTTTTGATAATCTAGATTACAACATTACAATAGATTTTTCCGCGTAAATCACATGGTATTTCATTTGTCAACGCCTTTCTAACCAACTAGTGCGGTTCATCATCAAGGCAAGTTGAGGAGCAAATCAAGCTATGCATGTTAAATAGACAAAGCACACGTACAAAGGGGCTATAATTCAAGATCAGGAAACGGCTATAACAACTAAATTTCACTGGGGAGTAGTTAGATGGACTAGGACCAGGGGGACAAAAATAAGCTAATTTAATTTATTAAATTGAAAGTTATATTACTATAAAAAAGTCAAAGGAGCATATACATATATAAATAAAGTAATGATTATTAAGTTATTAGTTAGCTAAAAAGATATTAAATAAATAAATATATAAAATATAAAAGTCCAAAAAAAAGAGAGGGACATAAGATGTTTAATTATATATATATATATATATATAAAATAATTTTAATGATTATTAAGTTATTAGTTAATTATAAAAGGTAAAATATAAAAGTTTGATGTTAAATCATATTTTAATAAAGATAATTATTTATCTAATTAACCGAGATTGATCTATTCAATCAATTATCGAGATTTAATCCAATGTTTATATGAATTTACATAAAGGTTCTAACTACTTTACAATGAAATTTTAATGATAATTGTTATAGTTGTTATAATAGGTCTGCTTTGTCTATTTAACATGTATAGCTTGTTCTGCTCATCAACTTGCCCTAAGGATGAATCACACTAGTTGGTTTGAAACGACAAATGAAATACCATATGATTTACACCGAAAAATCGATCGTAAACTTGATATAGATTACAACTATCAAACATCAAAATTTTAGGTACCTAAAAATATCCAAAAATTCTCGATGGTGTTTAAAAAAATTCCACAATCAAAAAAATTTAAACAATCCAACATTCTGTTTTTTGTTTTTTTAAGATTCTGACCCCAATTTTTTTTAAAGATTCTGACCCAAAATCTACCGTCATAGTGAATCTGGGGCATCGGTAGACAACGCCATTTATTTTATTCACCGCATGGGAAATCATGTAAACTGTAGTCATTTGTGTATTTGACGCCATTTTCTTTTATTCACGGGTATCGAGAACTCACGTAATCTGTAGTCAATGTGTATTTCTCACTGTATAGTGTACGCTTCGTTTTACTATTATTCACGGGAAATCATGTAATCTGTCGATAATTTTTGAGGCTTCATAAATTTCCAGTTATCACGATGTATACTCACCGATGGTGCCCGTGTTCACGTGAAATAGAACTTTCTCAAATGGAGCTCAACGGTTCAATATATCACGACCCACTTCAATATACAGTATACAAATTTATCAGCAGAGGGTGATGAGATCGGTACAATTCAGGTCTTGAACGGACCGAAATGCCAGCCTAGGGAGACCAAGTGACAGTGTAGAGAATCGAACCGTGGTCGTGTTCATGCTGAACCCACGTCACGTAGCACCGAGAGAAAAGAGGCATCATTGTTTTTTTCTCCAATCTGTTTGTGAATGTGGGCCATCTTCTGGTTGAGTTCAGTAAATACCAAGTTGGTTGGCTACACATTTACTCGAAGCCTCTGGCTCAATCACACGAATTCAGCAATTCAATCTCGCAGTCCTGACATTGGTCAGCAGTCCTGACATTTTGTTTGAAAAATTATGTAAATTTTGGTAAAATTTTGAATGAAATTTGTTAGAAATTTTTGTAAACTCAGATTACAATGGTTAATTTTATTATTTTAAACGTTAGAAAATTTTAATAGGACTAAATCTATTTCCACTCCAAAACGACCCCATTCAAACACTCTTCTGTAATTTTTTTTAAATTTTGAAATATTTTCGACAGATGATCTACAGACAAATTAAATGAGTTGACCATGGGATTTCTGTTCGTTTGTCATTGATTGAAGTAAATAGGATAACTCACTAGCGACATCCTCTTTTCATCCATGATTTGTATACATCATGAACATTGGTTCGTTGAGTTGAACTAGACTTTAGCCGGCATGCCATAACTGTTTTTTAATATATTATTTTATCAAAAACATATATTAAATATAAAATTATATTGATAAATGCATAATAACACCTATAAAATGGAAACTTAGTAATAATAACAATTGAATAATGGAGGTGAACCAATACAAATCAATACAAATTAATAGTTTTTATTAATATATATTAATAAATAAATAAATTTATAATTTTGTTTATGGGTAATTTTGAAATAAAAATAATATAATAATTAAAAAATATTTTAATTATTATTATTATTTGATTATTTAGGGAAGTATTAGTTAGGACACTTTAGTATTCCCTTAATATTGAGTAGTTTATGACCTTCTTTGCATATAAGTGAATGAAAGAAATGTTAATAATAAACTTTTTTTTCCATATGATACTCAATTTCAAACCTATCATTGAATTGTTCATATTTTAACATTAATTATAAATAAAATATTTTATATTTTAATAAAAAAAACTAATATTAAAATTAATTTTTCAATATTTAATTATTATTATTATTATTCAATTTTAAGGTCATTACAAAGGGAGATCCTAAATTGGTTTATGAGACCTTCTTGTTTGTGGGACTCCTTGCAGCTATTTTATTGCTAAGTCTAAGAAGGCATACTTACTCTACCCGGCTGGTGACCTCTTAGGAAGAAACATGTGCTCTTAACTATTAAGCTCATTCAAATTATATTTAAGATTATTTCAAATCAAAGCACATGCTGTTAACTATTAAACTCACTCAAATTATATTTAAAATTATATCTAATCATTAACACAAAAAAAACATATACTCTATTTTTATCTTAAAAAATAAAAAATAAAAAATTAAAACTCAAAATGTTTTAATAATTAATATATTATTTCCTTATTTATTTAGTTATAATTTCATTTTATTTTCCATGCACAAATTTAAACAGATTCCGAAGAAAATTTGATTAAAAATATTAATGCAAACTTAAAATTAATTTACATTAAGATATTCCAATATCTTAACAACAAAGGCATGTTTTCAATACACGGCAGGGAAAATCTCACACTAAGCAACATACATGCTCCATATTTAAATAGGATACCACCACTACTGGGTGCTTATTGATATCCTACATAACGACATGTTCATATAAAGTACCTTTGAATTGGATTCCTTAAAGTTGTACACACTTTCGCGACGCTATTAAACCAGTCCAAAAAACATTATATAAATTTATCAGAAGAGGATAACATTATCGATACAATTTAGGTCTTGATGGGCCGCAATGGCAGTTAGACCAAGTGACAGCTATGGGGCTTCTGACTCCGGAATCATGGTTCTGAGGCCCAGGACGAAAACGAAGCGACCGCCGGTGCATGCGAGTTCCTGTATACGATTGCGCAAAATAATGGCTGCGCGACAATTTTCTTTTTCTTTTTAATATTTTGATTATATAATTTTTTTTAAACATTTTTATTATATAAATTTTATAAAAATGTGAATTTTAATGGTTTAAAATGTGTTTTTATGTATAAATAAATTCAATTTTATTTGACATATTTGATTTTTACAATTTACACAATTTAAATTGACAATTTGAAGAAATCCTTACGATAAATTAATTGGAAAAAAAACTAGAAAAAAATAAAAACACATCACAATTGGACTACTATCTTTCTACATAGTGTGTTTGGACTACTATCTTTCTTCATAGTGTGTTGAGGTTTACTGTCACAATGCTATCCAAGATGGAAAAAGGAGAAAAAAACTTACTGCTACAACAGTTAAGCACTCACAAATAATTCACAATAGTTAAGCACTCACAAATAATTCACAATATCACAAAACAAATCACACAATAACATATAATAGAGTGCTTACTCTCTAACTAGAATTCACTGAATTGATAGATCCAAAAACTTATGGATAATCCTCTAAAAGGATATTGGAGAATCATATAGAAGCATCTTTAAAACTCTAATGATGAACCTAAGTTATGACTATACTATAATTTGTATGATGATAGAGAGTAATTAGCATATCCCAACCTTCTCCTTCAATTAGGATCATTAGTGTCTCCTCATTTAAGTCATGGTTAGGCTTATGATACCTGAATCAATTCAAAAACTCGTTTTACTTCTTCATGCTCGTGTAGATTGTATTCTTCTTCAGGCTGGTGTAGATTGTATTCGACTATATGATGTATAAACGTTTTTTTAGGTTTTGCTCCAAATTTCTATTCTTCCTACTTTTTCTTATTCATTAGTTTTATTATAGTTTTCTTCTTCAATATTTTCAGTCTTCATTGTCATTTTCATTTGGTTCTTCTTTTGCATCTACTTATACTTTAGCTTCTGCTAATTGAATATATGTGTCAATCTTTGCAAGATTAAACAAATATCTTCATTTTCTTTCATTTCCTAGCAAAAAATTCAACAGATCTGATGGTTGTGATTATGTTTTCGGTTCTTTTTAACTTAGCTTCATAATCAAATTCAACTTTTACCACTAGGTTCTTCTCACTTGTTTTAGTTGTTGCAAAAGTGGTTTCAATTTCATCATTTGTATGTGTATCTTCATTTTCTTCACCATGTTCATGTTGTGGATCTCATACATAATCACTTATTTCTTCTACAATTTCTTCAATAAGTTTTACTATATTGTTGAGGACAATTATAGTCTCCAATGTCTTGTATATATTCTTCTACTGCTATTTCATAGCGTCTCCAATCATAATAGTTGCTTCATCAACTACAACACTCTATGGCTCAGCTAGATGCTTATCAATGTTGCTCTCTCTTTCATTGTGTGTCATCTATGAAATATCCCAAGCTTTTCCAAACTTGATTGATACTATAATATGAGGAAGAATGTTGTAATTCAAACCTTGTTAAATGATAAACAACGATATTACATCATCTGTTAGCTATAAACTGATCCCTTTGATCTTATATCATAGTCTCATATATTGTTGATCTAAAAAAATTCTTCAAATCCATTTAAAACAATATCCCTCAATGTTTATCGATTTAAAGGCTTTGTAAGCTCAAAGCTCCCTTAACCAACAATGCCTCCGCAAATGGCACAGTGAGAGTTTTTTCCTTTGCTGGTTTAAATGGTAACAGGATTACAAACTCGATTTTGTTTTTTTTTTTTTAAATGGTAACAGGATTACAAACTCGATTTTGTTTTTTTTTTTTTTTTTTCTATTTCTTGCTGACCAGAGAATATAATTTAATTAGTTGATTTTAATATTTTGGTTTTCAACAAATGTATGGTATGTTAATCAATTTGGTGTTTTTTCCCTTTCCAGTTATATTTAACTGAATCAAACTTATAATTTCAACAAATTCTACGAAATTACGAAATCAAACTTAGAATTCCAACGGATATGACCCAACGAAAAGAGAACACGAGGTTGGCCACTCTGTCGGGAATAATGTGTCCCGTGCACTTGGCGAAAATGCTTTCGGGTGGGCCACTCACGGTTCCAAGATGGGGCTACTTCAGTTAGCAACTATGTCGGTGGCTGAGGGGTTACGGTTTGGGTGAAGACTCTTGAATTCAGAATCCAGGACCCGGCCCAACAGAGACGAGTGTGATTGCTGGCGATTGAAATGCTAAATAGCTTCTGTGTAAGATCGCTGAAGTGGACTATATACTTCTGGTTTACTGCTTCTGATCATGCTGCCAGCCATGGACGTTATAAAATATTAACACACAAATCTGATCCACAGCTTGCTTGCTCGTGATTAGTAATCTCAGTAACTCTAATGCAGTTTTCTCGCAAACCTTTACTCAGTTTATGTCAGTCGGAGAGTTAGAGAATTAGAGAGTTAGACGCCATTGAAAATTTGAATATCTTAATGCTAATGGAAGGTCAAGTATTAAATAGAGTGAGACTAAGCTCGTGATCATGGTCGGCGTTATCACTCATAATCGGCAAACATTCGAATGTGTCACGATTTTCACGACGCGAATAAGTATGAGTAAACTCGTCATGATAGTGGGATATTATTTGTGAATCTGCGATGATTAGCAGACGATGACAAGGATGTTAAGGTCCATTAATGACAAGGATGTTAAGGACCATTAATTTTTTTGACAACGGCTGGGTACAATTTTGGAATCTAACTGCAGTGTTTTTTTAATTTCTGGAAACCAACTGCAGTAATTTTCTTAAATTAAAGAAATCAAATGCAGTTAATAAATTTATTGTTGGAAGTTACTGAAGTGATCTATTACTCCATCTCGAGTTCTTTACCTTCTGTGCAACACCTGACACAAGTTACTGAAGTGGTCTATTACTCCATCTCGAGTTCTTTACCTTCTGTGCAACACCTGACACAGCCATCAGAGGCTTGATGGAAGCTTGGCTATAAATTTATCTGTTTGGTCTCCAAGCGTGCATCTCAATCCCCTTCAGTTTTTTACACCATCTAGTTGAGAGAACAGAGCTTGGAAGTGCCTTCAGACTTTTTGTATTCTTTTCTTTTTGCTTGGATTGAAGCTCGAGTGCTGAAGTAAAGAAGCAAGTGGATTGTGGTTTGTATAAACAACATCACCAATGACTGGAGGTAATTTATATTTCTGAGCATTAAATTTTAACGATTCTTTGAGTTTTCCACATAGAGAATCGCTGTTGAAATTATAAATTTATCATTTGGTATCAGAGGTGGTGTTTATTTATCTCTGCCTTGGATTCGAATACTTTGAAGTAGGTTATTTGCGAGCTCATCTTGAATTACATTATATATATATGCTCCAGCTCGCAGCTTCGAATCGCATAAAATTTTCCAATTAATGGGCTGCCGCACAGGTTCCAACACGGGAACTTCAAAATTTTCTAATTAATGGTGCTGCCCAGTTTGAAATGGCGATTAACTTTAAACAAGTTAATTGCATTCATTGTTTTGCCTTTTTATTTGCAATATTTTGTGTGTTGGGATACATGTGAATAAAGGTTGCTGTTAATATATATCATGGTTCAGAGATCTGTGAAATAAAATAGCTTGTTAGATACTTCAAGCTTTTGGACAAAATCATGAAAAAGGAAAACATTAAAACCATCCTTCTTCCCCCAATTCCCTGCGGATGGAGACCCGTTAAGTCCATGATTGTAGATTTTGGAAATCAGTTTGGGTAGCATTCACTCTGTCCCATGCTACTGGTGTACTTATTCTCTGACGAGTAGATACACCGCAAAATATCTCAGAGGGGAATAATTTTGAGTTTTGTTGTTCTTCTCTTGATGTGTTTTGTACTATCAAGCGAGATCTAAGATTTTGATTGATTGGGTGTACCTATCTATTAGCTTTTATATCTTACCTTCAAAGGGGTGGAAAAAAGCTCATCTATTTAATATTCCTCTATCGCCACTTAAACAAATCCATCCAAGTTTTGCTTTCGCTAGTCTCTTTCAAAGTGGAGTCGATGCCGTGGTAAGGTGTCCTTTCAATGCGCATATTGCCATAAGTTTTTAGCTGCGTGGAGCGTGGAATTATATATTTTGGAAACAAAACATAAAAGACCTTATAATGTAATGATAACAGCGAGGCTATTTATTTATAGTGAAATAAAATAGTACAAATTTTTTTTTGGGGGTAATTTATGATTCTTTTCACTTAATTCATAAAATCCTTAAAAATGTTATTGTGCCCATTAGAGTTCTGTCATTGTATGAGAAACTGATGGTCACAATCATAGATTAGCTGGCTTATTTGTCATATGAAAATGTGGCATTATCTGTTTAGTTAACATCATGAATTATCTATTATTAAGTCTTCATATAAACTTGAATATTGTAGGCCCTGATACCCTTCTCCACGATTTTGTTCTCAATTTCCTGAGTAAAGAATTGTGATAGTTAGCTTGCAACTTGATGTCAATATTTAGTTATTTATTATGTCTTCTATGCCTACTGGTGACTGGTTTCACCATTTAGTTGGGATTCCCTTTTAAAATCTCATTAGGAATAATTGTATCGGACTTTCTTGTTCTTTGTCTGGATATTGTCTTCAAGTTCTGCTAATATGCATATTTTAATTCTCGCATTAATTTTCTTGATCTTCATGAAGCTTCTGTGGACTAAGAACAATATGTTTCCCCAAAATATCAACTATTTTAATTATATGGTTTTCATTAAAAAGGAATTTAAGGTTTATTTATTTTAGAAAGAAATTCCTGCTGTCATTTAAAGTAATACTAATATTTATCGCAGTTTTTACTCATATAGTTTTCCTGTATGAAGTTTATTAAAATTTCAATTTGACATATTCATTTTACCGAACGTTTTTTTACTCTAGTTAAAGAAATGTTTATAATTTTGTAAGAAATTTTTTTTAAGAGTTTGATTAGTGCGGTAATTGTTTCCGCCTTCCATATATATATATATATATATATATATATATATATTTGTTTATGCAATTTATAATGGATAATGTCTAGTGATCATATAATTTTAATTAATTAAAGAATAGCCACAACGTCTTTAATTAAATAAAATTATATATTATGATTGGTTAGATCACATAAAGATTATTTAGACATTAAATTGTAATTAATTAGACTAAATATAATAAATTTTATCCCACAGGAATTTTTATTATATTTATGTAATAAATTAGGATAAAATTTCATAACCTATCCACAGGAGTTATGAATTAATAAGTTTTATCATAAAGTTTTATTGAATTTGTTTGAATTGAAAATTTAGCCCACGGGGAATTTTTATGTCATTAGATTCAATTTTGAGCATGATTTACATTGGTAAAACATGAAATTTTATCTAAGCCTCAATTTTAACACAAGCATGTGATTTTTAATGCAGTTGTA